>JAXCLR010000073.1:24160564-24180690 GCA_035584095.1 Annona squamosa | reverse complement strand
TGGGCTTGGGCTTGAGTGGGATCATGGACTTGGTCCATGGACTTGGTTTGGTGGGCTAGAGCTTGGCTTAGCCCATGACTTTTGGGTGGGCCGTTGTAGAGGCCCAAAATAGTAGAGAAGCCCGCTTTTGAGACTTAGTGGGCTAGAACTTAGCTTAGCCCATGACTTTTGGATGGTGGGTTGCTTTGTGGTGGAGCCTGTTGAGGTGGCCGGTAGGAGTTTCGCCTTTGTGGGCCGGTTTTGATTTGTTGAGAAACCTGCTTCGAAGCTTAGTGTAGTTTTGCTCATGTGGGTTGAGTGCGGGAAGGTCTGCTTACCTGGCTTGAATTTTCTTTCACATTGAATCTACTTGGGCTTGAATCTCTATTCTATTTTATCTATTTTTTGGACCCAACCGCGGGGTGTCAACAATAACCCATCAAAAGCTTCATCAATGTAATAACTATATTTTTTTGCTAATCACATTTTTTAAACTTAATAAACTTTGAATCACACAAATTAATAAGTATGCCATTAACCAAATGACCTACGAAACTTCATAGGAATTTGAGTCTGTTCCCTATGCTTTCTACTCTAAAATCAACGTCCAATGGTCTAACAGCCGTCGGCCTTCATCGCCCCCCAGGGGCGGCGCCCTGGTGCCACTGCCCATCACATGACAGGTGCTGGTTCGAACTACCTGCTGTGCGGATGAGTTATTTGTCAATCCCCTTTGAGAATTAAGATACTTACAGATGTCCTTAAGAGTAACAGTATTTGTAAAAAAATTTCCCCACGATACTAAGATTGTGATCGTATCTAATTATAATATTAATTGTTACAATATATAAATACAAATTTTTTTTAAAAAAAAATCAGCCTTCATCCTTATCCATGTCAGTTATGATACTCTTTTAAAAAGTGTCCCATCACTGGCAGCATACTGCGGCCCACAAGGTCCTCCGCCCTTGTAATAAAAATAAAAAGGATATTTAGGATATATTTGCATCTGGATAAAATTTTTAATAAAAAATTATAAAAAATAGAAGTTGTCAAATGATGTGATATAATGAAGATAATAATAAAAAATAAAAAAAAGTTTAAATAAATAAATTAGTTGTGTAAATAATTGCATAGAAATAATTAAAAAATAAAATAATTGTACAGAAAAATATGAACAAATAATTAAAAAATAAAATAATTGTAAATAGTGAAAAGTTTCAACTTCGTGATTTTTACTCATTAACAAAAACACCCTTAGCAAACAAAAAAACTTTTCCACCCAAAATTTTTTAATCTCTACAACCATCTTTTTTTTTTTTTTTTACATCTTTCCGTATAATTACCTTATTTTTCAATCATTTTTACACAACTATTCATATAACTAATCTATTTATTTTAAATTTATTTTACTCCACATCATTACTCCAATCATGTCACATTATCTTTTACCAATTCAATAACTTTTACCCCAAACTATTCATCCAAAGTTTTACTTCACAGACACACCCAAAAAAAGAAATTATACATTGGCTTTGGAATTTGGCAGAAGTGTTTGGTACGATGAAAGTAGAGTAAAATGGAAAGGAATGCAAAAATCATCCACATTAATTACATAAATACCCTGGGGTTGCTGATTTTCTCAAACAGTCTCTCCCTCCCCCTCAGTGCCCGGACAATGAAGAATGAAAAAGTGCTAAAAACAAGCACCCAAAGATTAGAAATATGATTGGCTGCTGGATTCCTCATTAAAATACAGTACATCTTTTGAAAGCTTTAGTAAGCAAATGGAAATGGCATCGACTATTCTGCTCTGATAGGTGAGTTAAATTGCCACAGTGAATGCGGCAAAAACAGATCTAAAAGAAGCATTGCCTAAAAATGGACGCTGTAAAGATCAGAAACAACTAAAAAACAGACCATTTATACAGCCATGATCTTGAAAGCAGTTCCCTTGAAGTCGCGAGGAAATGAGATTTTCATGCCTTGAGGAACACTGATTCATTGACAAATCACTGGGACTCCCAATCCTTGAGCTTCTTGCTTCCTTTTGGCTTAGTTATCGAGGCATTCATTCCTGCCATCTTGGCATTATATTTTGCTCGAAGGGGATCATTGTAAGTCCACCTATGCACATGACAAGAAAAAACCACATTGTGAGAACAGAAGATAAATTTTCACTCATACGATAACAAAGTTAATGTGACAGAGAAAATGTATTATTATTTAGACAGCAGAAAAGAATCATAACCAAAGACTCAAAATAGCACCGCCAATGTTGATTGTCCCTTTTCATGGATGCAAAACAGTAGAAAACTCAACGTCAATTTAAACTACCATATCAAAATAAAATAATTCATTCTTCCTCCCTTTTCTTTTGGGATAACCAAATATCTGTTCTTCTGCACTGGGAAAATCAAATTTGGATTTTGGAGTTTAGAGTTGAAGTCAAATTTTTTTCTTCAATACCTGCCCTTGCACTCAATTGTTTTCTATCATTTCCAAGTTTTTCCCCCTTCCATTGATGGAATATACTGACTAATAAGAAAATCTTAAACTTCCAAATTTTCATATAAAGCAGCATCACTTAGCGCACGCAAATGCTTGGATCCTGCAGCACGGCGCCGAGTTGTATTGGCCACGCGAAATGAAAAGACCAGTAAAATGCCATGAAGCACTATTGTCAAAACTGGACCGGACTGGCCTGTTCCACCAGTTCGATTCATAGCTTAAGAACTGGATAGTCAAGTTCAAACCCAAAAAAAAAAAAAAAGGAGCATGATCCTCATTCCTGCCACCGTGAAAACCTAGTCTCGTTACTCACACCCAAGCATCTCTACCACCTTTTCTCTAGCTTAACTATGAAATGTCTAAGACATCAGGCTTTTTTTAAAAGAAAAAATAAACAGACATTAGACTTGAAATTGTAAAGTTGTCAAAGTTAGCTAAAAGCATGTTTGTCGGTACAAGTGGTGCATTTCGGATGCAATCAATTAAAAACAAAGGGTACTCCACCTAAGGTAAATCATTGCAATATAATTTTATATTATAAAAATGTGTTCAGATTCTACATTCAAAATTTGAAAAATATTTTTTTACATTGAAGCTTGAAGTTGAAAAATATCATGTCTGATGTTTTAAACTTCGATATTTGATGAGAAGTGTAAGTTTGTAGATGGATAAATGTACATTTTAAATTAGTAGTTTCATATTTTGGTGAATATTGAAGTAAGATGTGCTTTCATACTTCGGTCTTCTTTCGAGTCAACTAATGATGTTAATTTTTTATTTAATATATTATATTTGAGCTTAGTGAATGTATCTTTGAAACATTTCTGTTACTTTTTCTAAATGTTTTGGTAGAGTGATAAATTTTAAGCTAAATTTTTTTCTTGAGAGTTAAGAATATATTTTATTACATCATAAATATATAATGCTGACATCATCACTTTGAACTAAAACGGCTCCTTCACTAGTTCGATCACCAGTTTAGTTCTAACAACATTGCCATGAAGTTGCATTCATCCAAAAGTGGGGTCTTCCTATATCAATTGATAGTATGATTTCCATATACATTTCAAACAATATCAACTATGATCCCCTAAACCTTTTAAGCAATATCAACAGGGAGAAGGAAGGGGGCTGATGACAGCAAACATTACAACGGAGAATTTGCCCTACATGAGGAAAGCTAGAAGAAATAATCCACATTGCACAGAAGAAAAAAAACAAAATCATCATAACATGATAAGATGAGTTTAGAATTAAGAGAAATTAAAAGAATATTGAGACGAGGAAAGCTAAGTATATGATATCATGAAGGGAGAAGAATGCAAGGTATACTTACGGGTTGTTCCAATCAGTTGTATCCTCATTGACAAGATGGGTCCATTTAGTCCTTCCACTGCGCCCAAAGTGCTTGACTTGCATGACCTTGGGCAATATGGTCTTATCCATCTTATCTTCACCAGTGGGGGCAGAGAAATCACGCCTGTAGATATGATCTGTCCCAGCAGTTGCAGCTCGATCATCGGACTCTGATTGGAAGAAGGCACCTTTGTGGTAGTATTTCTGCATAAACTTCCACTTCTGCTTGGGATGGGGAAGGGGTTTCGGGTTCTTCCTCTCCCATTCTCTGCGCTCCTCCTCTGTCATGTTCCTCACCTTTTCGATCTCTTCCTTCTCCTTCAGCATGGCTTCTCGGTCCTCCCTGTCCCTCTTGATCCTTGCAATTTCTCTAGCCTTCCATGCCTCATACTCCTCTGCCTCATTAACCTCATCATCTGTGTCAATGTCAGCAATGTTTGCCTCCATTTCCAGATTCTTTTGGATCTCCTCATCCTTCCGGATTTCCTCAACAACAATCTGTTTTGTCTCCACCTTCCGCTCATCCAATCTTCTCTTCACTAGCTCCTCAAGTGCCCTTTCTTCTGCTTCGAGCCGCTCCCTTTCTGCTATGGTATCTCGCTCTGATTTGGGAACAAAAACTGGCTTGATCATTGCAATACCTGATTGTTCTTCTTCTGAATCAGTTTCATACTCTGATTCCTCCTCTTCCTCCTCCTCCACCTCCTCCTCTTCTTCCTCTGGAAGAAGAGCAGCTTCTTCCTGCTGCTTCTGTAGCAATTTCTCTCTAATTCTCCTCCTCCTTTCCTCCAGTGCATCCTCATCCTCTTCCTCTAAATCCAACCTCTCCTGCCTTTTGTGCTCCTCTTCAATGGTAGAGACTATCTCAGCCTGCCGGATACGCCGATGATCAGCTCTCACCTCCTCTTTATTGTCAATCCTACTCTCAGCCAGACGACGCAGCCTGGGGTCATCTTTCACACTCACATCCCCTTCCTGGGTTGGAAAAGCTTTCTCAAGAGCAACGGCTCGGGCCGTCCTGATATCTCCTTCCTCATCAGCCTCTTCAGCCCATTCAGGGGCTTTACCAGGCCAATACCGCTTGACCTTGGTCTGTCCAATCTTCCCCCTAAGCTTCTCTCTGATTGCAATCACTGTGTCACTGACGCCCGCTGTCACCGACATGATTGCAGCTTGCAGGCGAGCGCAGATCACCTTCTTCAATGATGAGCCAGCCCTGCCTCAGAAATCAAGCTACGTGAGGTCTCAGATACAAAACAAGATACAGATGATGACAGAAAAACCAATTTCCAAATCTAGCTCATCTATTAGGAGAAATCACTCTTCAGCTGCAAACGGAATCTGAAGATAAGGGGTAATTAACACCTGATGAATACAAGCAATAACAACTATTGAAAATAAACACCGCAGGATAAGACGATTAAAAATAACAATAATAATGAAATAAAATCTCCCTTTAGAATACATCAGAACCTATGCTATATAGATCTTACAAAGGATATCTCAAGGCCTATAATCAATGCATTATCAGTTTTTTATTTTAAACATTTGATTCAATCAATCTGTCAAACCAAACAATCAGCAGCAAGTCTACAACAAATCGTGTATACAAAATAGCTATTCAATCATTGTAAAACATCTATTTAATCATTGTAAAACAGCTATTCGACCAGGCTATAAATCATTTATCGGCTACTGGTATAAAAAAAAACTCTCAAAAAATAAAATATTTAAATGAACATTGCAAAAATAGCTATTCAAACATAGTAATATATCTTTGAAATCTAACTGGTGGATTCCACTTTCAACAAAAAATGCTAATCCGATCATCCGATATTATTAAAATTTATAAATTTTAAAAAAATGCTAATCCGAATATCTGAGTCTAAAACAGATCGTATATACCTCAGCTGAAGAGGTGGCCGGACGGAAGCAGAGGGTCGCCGGAGAAAGAGGGACGCCGAAGAGGGACGCCGACGAACAGAGCAGCAGAGGGACTGTCCGGCCGGTGGAGAAAACGGAGAAGGCAGTGAAGCTGCTTGCCGCTCGCCACCAAGCTGCTGTAGCGGCTGCCGTCCCCGGAGAAACGAATGAAGAAATGAGGGGAGAAATAGGGAGGCCGACGAATAGAACAGCAGGGGGGCTGTTCGGCCGGAGGAGGAAACGGAGAAGGCAGTGAAGCTGCTTGCAACTGGGCTACTGTAGCTGCCGCCGTTGCCGCCGGGACAATCTCACCGGTGATCGGACGATGGGGAACAAATTGCCGGCAGCTAGGGCTTGGGGCTTTGGGAGGGATGACCGGGATTGTCTGAGTCTGAAGGGGGAAACGAAAATCGGGTGCTGGATTCGTCGATTCGAGCAGAGATTTTTTTTTTTTTTTTAATGAGATCTGATCCCGCGCGCCGCTCCTTTGCCGCATGTCCTGAGCCGTCGGATCCAGCGCCTCTAATCGTGAACGTCCACTTAGAAAAATTTCCAGAGAACCCCTGTGCGCCAGGCAAATTTGAAAAAAACAAAAGAACGAGTGATGGAGCCCGACTTCGATAGCATGTGAAGCTCTCGTCGCCCTCCCCTCTTCCTCCTCACGCCTCTCCCTCTCGGCCTACGTCTTCCTCACGCTCTCTCTCTTCCCTCACCCCCGCCCCTTCCTCCGCCTGCTCTCACTATCTCTCTCGTGACCCATCTCTCTCTCACACACACATACACTTCTCCCACCCCTCTCAACCCTGTCTGACCCATCTCATGAAGCCCCCAACTGTCCACCATTGATTCGGCCTTCCACGAAATCGACAGCCCTACTGGTAGATCTTGTGTCGCCTATGTAAGTGGTTAATGTCTCACAGCTCCATTGCTTTGCTGAAATCTGTAGGACAGCTGTTCGACCCCAACAGAACCATCTTCGGAACGCCTATTGCAGACACATCCATTGTGCTAAGGGGAGGTAGTCTCCGCAATGGAAGATGATTTTCAAGAGTTGATTATTTAGCATGAAAACATTAACTGTCTTCCATTAAATAGATTGTTTAAGCATTCTGCGATTGGATTTGTGGGCTACCCAGAGGTGGGTTGCGTGACGAATGAACACTTTATTGCTATATGCCGGCAGCAGATTTTGAGATCAAAAGGAAGAGCATTGTGTGTCGGTTTGGTTGTGTAGTTAGTATGATTGTTTCTTGAATCGAGTATTCAGATGACTCTGGTTTTGAAAAGATGGAATTTTTTGTCCCATTTTAACTGGTTTTTTGTGATTTGGTGCAATGCATTTTGAGATGTGGAGTTTGGATGTAGAATTAATGGAATTATTTTTAAAGAGTTCTATATCATTTTTCATTTGGTTTTTATGGGTTCAGGTTTAGAGATATTTAGGTGGATTGTAAGAAAACTGAAGAGCCTCAGTCAAGTTTAGGATGGTCTGTTTTTCAAATGTTTAGCCGTGAGTTGTGGGTTTGAGCAATGTAGTGCTCATCAATGGAAAAGGAGAAATCCAAGGGCTCCTAAAATCCTAAAAATATGTAAGAATCTGGTAACGAGAGGAGGCGATAGAGAGGAGAACTCAACGTTGAGTGTGACATCGACGTCGAACGCCGAATCGCCATGAGATGCAAGGCGCCCAACGATTCCTGCTTTTTTTGCTTTTCTCTTATATAGGGAAAGGGAGGAGAACTCGATGTTGAATGCGACGTCAATGCCGGAAACCGATTCACCATGAGATGCAAGGCGCCCGACAATCCTTGATTTTATGGTTTTTCTCTTACACGTGAAAGACAGATCGTTTCTTGCTGTGATACGATCTTCTGTCTTTTCTTTTGCAAAAACGTCAAATCAATAAGACTAACCTGTAAAATTTCTAGCGGGGTAAGGGCCTGGCTAATAAGTGTTGGGGAAATTTTCAATTTCACAGTACGCAACCGATAAAAACCGCACGCCGCAGGTCCGGGATGGCCAAAGGAGGGCTTGGGAGGGCTTGCTCGGTAACGTAAAAGTTGTGGAAACTATGGGAATACCGGAATAGGATTGCCGAGTGTGGTAAGAAAGATAAATGATTAAAATGTAGAGGTAAATAAGTATAAATATAATTATTGATTAACGAATTGATGTGCTCGGGAATTAGTGATCTTGCACTAAAGTCTCAATAAAAATTTCAATTCTAAAATAATGGATAGGAGCATCGACACAATCAGCAGCAGCATCGGCGGCAGCAATCGCATTAGCGTCGTCGGTAGCAGGGGCAACACAATCGCCAGGTCAATCAACAGCAAGAAAGGTCAGTAGCTGTAGCCTCCGATTATGGGGATTGTGAATTTTATCGCAAAGGCACCAGAGCGCACGTTCAGAGGAGCAGAAATACACATTTTTAGCTGGGCACGGACAAAAACTTCACGAACCAAGACTTTAGCTAAATAAAACTTTTTCAATTATTATTTTTATTAAATTATTTTTTATATTTTTCTGTATAGCTATCATAATTTTCTAACTATTGTATACAATTAACTTCGCTATTTTAATTTCATTATCTTTACTTTTCATTGTTACTTTGTTATGTTATATCATTTTTTTCAATTTTAAAAATTTTATGCCAATGACTTTTCATTTAAAGTGTATTAGGAAAGCAATAAAATTTTTAGATAAAATATTTTTATATACAAATTTTTTAGATTATAAAATATGATATGATAGAGATAATGATGAAAAACAACAAAAATAAAGATAAACAAATATGCTAGTTATATACTTAGTTGTGTAAAAATAATTAAAAGTATGATAAATTATTTAAAATTGTGAAAAAAAGGGATATGATCTAATGCTCCCGGGATGCATATACTCTTTTTTATTTTTTTGAAATTTTTTTCATGAAACTGTTAATCTAAGTGTATTTAATATGTATATTATTTTTTTACCAATTTTGGAAGTTTTTAGTTTTTTATTTTTAAAAATTAGTGGTATTTTACTAAAATATCATTGATTTTTGAAAACTCAAAATAATCTAAAAATATCAAAAATGGTAAAATGGATACGGATGTTAAGCACACTTAGATTTATATCTGTGTTAAAAATTTTAAAAAAATTTAAAAATGGATATGTGCACTTATGAGCATTTATCCTCAATGCTAGGTCATGTTAAAAAAAAAAAAATAGGGCGTGTTTGGGAATTGATAAAATTTTTGGAGAAAAATTTTAAAAGGTAAAAATTGTCAAATGATGTGATATGATAAGAGTAATAATGAAGAGTAAGGAGAATAAAATTAAAATAGATATGTTAATTATATAATTAATCATATATTAATAATTAAAAAGTAGAGTAGTTGTATAGAAAAATATGAAAAATAATTAAAAAATATAGTATTTGTAGAGAGTAAAAAGTTTTTGATTGAAAAGTTTTAACTTAACATTTGTACCCCTTGTGAAACACACTCTAAGACAATTATAGAAAGTGAAAAGTTTATATTCAAAAATTCTTTATTTAACAACTTTATTTAAAGTCAAACATGCCTTAGAATTCTATCACTTCTTAAACGGAACCTTGATTAAAATAAAAGAAAATTTCAAAATATATCCATAAATTTTAACCATAATTCTTCATGTACCTGTACATTTTCAATAACTCCTCGCATTAACGTGTATTTTTCTCAAAGTTTCTTCATTGCACAAGTCGTTAGGAGTTGCAACTGCCGTTATATACATGATCAAATGACTAATTTACCCTCAATCATTTCAGCCCTCATTTCTCTCCCCGGAAGCCAGCACGAACCTTCTCTCCTACATATTATAGTTCTCTTTTTTTTATGATTATATTTACGTACATCTCAACATATATTACATTGAAATTCTGATACATTATTACAAATACGGAGATACAGAACTCCACTAAAGAAATTTGGAGACACAGCTCCACCAAAGAATTAGGAAGACACAGCTTCCACTAAGCCAAAGGGAAACCACAGCTCCCACAACAATTTTCGGGCCGAAATCCCAACATGGGATTCGAACCCCTGACCACAGCTCCGCAAATGCTCTATTACCGCTATGGCCACCAATTGAGCACGACTCAGTTGGTCATACCATAGTTCTCTTGAATGGCAATCAAATTGCGATTACGGATTAAATAAAAAAAATTGCAATTACGGCACCAACGAATGTCTCCAACAGCTTTTATTTACTCCTTATCAGAGGGATGTCATAATTTGCACTTGGGGGGGACAGATTGGTGGATGTTAAGGTGAATACGTTCAGAACAATGCCACTGGATTTGAAGAACAGAGATTGGCTTAAATTTTAACCGTTGGGGACAACTGCCGATTTCATGGAGACACTACCTTAGGTTTGTTGCCATTGCCATCATGTCTGTTGGAATTGGCGGATGCTTGTTCGATTTGAGTGGTGCCTTGGGTACGTTCAACTTGCTGCAACTTTGTTAACAATTGCCACAATCGAAGCCATGCAATGCGGTCGCCTTGCTAGGTTGCTTCTAACAAACAAATTTGAAGATGTTGCTGGATGATTTTTGTAGGTGGGTTGTGGTTGAATATTTGCAAATCAATGCCAAATTTTAAGCGCGCATTTGCTGGAATCGGATTCGTGGAGACGCTTGTCGACTTAGGATGAAGATGCAGTTGCCATTGATTAGGGAGGTGGTATTGCTGCCGCCTGGTGGCTAGATTGGGTTGATGGAGAATCGATAAGGACTTTTCCACTAGATCTCTACTTGTCATGATGATGGGTAGCTGCCGATTAAAACAAGGATCGAATTCAGCCTATGCTGTGGAAATCGTGGTTGTAGATGCTGGATTTTTTATCAGATTTCAAGGCTACAGAGATATCGGAAAGACATGTGAGAGAGGGGTGCCGAAATTAATAGAGACGATCTATTTTCTATGTTCTACTTGTTGGAGGACTGCCAAAAATTCTTCCTGTAGGCCGTTGGAGCCGAAAATGGATGCGGCAGCAGTCAGCAACAGCAAGGAGTTAGTTCTATTTTTATTGAAACTGGGAATGCAGAAAATAGTGCGACTTTCATGTTGCTTGTTGAATGCAACATGTGTGGTGTGTTTGGTTAGGGGGAAAATTTGTTAATGAAATTTTTTTTGGATAAAAGTTGTTAAATTGATATACATGGTAGGGATAATGATAAGATGCAAATAAAATAAAATTTAAATAAACAGTTTAGTTATATAAGTTGTTGTGTGAAAATAATTGAAAATATGGTAGTTAAAATAAGAAAATATGAAAAAAATAATTAAAAATATAATATTATAAAGAGTAAAAAATTCTTAATGACATTTTTTTACCCCAACTAAACGCACCCGTATTTCTGTTCGTGGTTGAAGTTCAGAGGACGGTAACAGATCATTTCAGAATTTAGAAAATACTAAAGGTGAACATATTTCCATGTAACTGACGAAGATAATACCCGTGGTTTTTTTTATTAGAATCTGTACACACTATGACATTTAATATTATAATTAAGCATATTTAACCTTGCACTATAGAAAGATTTTTCTATAAATACCTCATATTAAGGTGAAATCTATAAAAACAACTCCGCTCATAGGGGAATCCGAAAATAACCTAGCAAAACACACCACATAGATGATGAGACTCAAACACCAACTAGTGGCATTTTGTGACAGTGGTAACGAGACTGCTGGCACTAACGACCGTGGTTATAGTTCAGAAAATTCTTAAAATAAATGTTACAAATTAGTTTTAAGGCAGAGAAGCCTGTTTTTGTTTTTTTATATTTATAATTAAAATAAATGGTAGAAATAAGATTCAATACGCAAGAAAACTATTTTTATTTATTATACTTACATTTTATATTATATTTACTTATAAGGATGAATGCACTTATCTTTATTTTTTTATTATAATTAAGTGGGAAAAACTTAGCATTATGATACAATAAAATTATAAAATTGCTGACTTACGTGAATGGGGTAATAAATAAAAATGTAAATGGTGTTAAAAATTGGACCAGAATTAAATATTATATTTTATTGTAATGGCAAAAATTACTTTAATTGAATTTATAGGTAGGATGTCCTTACCGACGAATATCTATAATCACTGATTCATCATAGACACACTCCGCAAATTAGTTAGATACGTCCACATAAGTTATTATTATGTTTGAATAATTTATAAAATCATTTATATGTATAATAATAATAATATATAAAATCATTTGGATTCATTAGATCCATTAACATAGTACAGATATCACGATGTATTTTGCTCGGTTGCAACGAGTATTTTTTTTTTTCGGATGGTTGCGATGAGTATTTGGAATTGAAGTGATTATGTGCCGGGACGTTAGTTGAAATTAAATTCTTCTAAAATGTGAGTGTTGAGGATTTTTAAGTCGATTTTACCTGCTTAAGTATATTTATAATCGTATTTTCAGTTTGAAATTATTTGGATCCATTCTCACATACAATAGAGTGCTAGAATAATCTATACAATCACTAAATTTACAAATAACAAAATTTACAAATAACAGTGATCCTGTTATCATGGATTAAGTATATATTCCACTTAGTCTATTTCAAAAAATTTATTTAATTTTTTTTTTTTACTTTTTTTCTCACATACTTGTTTATTAAAGTATATTTGATGTATAAATCAAGTTTTACTATTTTTTAATATGTGCACATATTTTTTGAGATTTTAAAATATTTATATATTAAAAATATATTTTTTTCAAAAATGGTAAAATGTAATTTATATGTTTAATATACTTAAATACTCAAGTACATGAAGTAAAAAAATGAAAAAGTATTTTTAAATAAGCGTTTTGAGGTGGTTTAAGTGAGACATTTGCTTAGTTCGGGTTAATAAAATCATTTCTCTTTCATAAAAGTAAATCAAGTAGAAATTGTATCTCTCTAAAAAAAAAAAAGTAGAAATTGTATCAAAAATTTTTGAAAAAATTAATTATAAATCTTTTGTTATCTTTATTTACGATCGGCAACATCTGTCTCCGAGAAAACCTCTCTCAAACCCGGACAAACAAAGAGTCAAGTTGGCTGGCCTCAGCTCACAGTCGGTTCAACTTCAACCAAATCGAATCCAGGGGAAAAAAAATTATACATGTATATAGGTGATTTTTATTTTTTGTGAAAAATTGGAGCGCAAGTACATTTAAGGTCCATTTGACATTTTGATAAAAACTAAAGAAAATTTTGACTTGCAGCTGCGCACCTTTTACTACTTAATCATCACGTATGCATCTCAATTATTTTTCATATCTTTTGATATTATGATCTTCAATGCTCCTATGAAATTCTTTTTTTTTTATAAAACTTTTTCAATTTTTAAAATTTTAATAAAACTTTTTCAATTTTTAAAATTTTAATAGTTGATAGAAAATCTACTTCATCCATTATATTTAGCATCATTTATAATATTTAAAAAACTTTTTTATTTTTTTATTTCATTGTATATGGGTATCATCTATAAACGTGCAAAACCAATCTGATAAAAAATTCAATGTTAAAATATCAACTTCAAAGTATTTTTTACAACATCTACACCATTTAAAATATCAATAACATGTAGATAAATGATTCCGTAAAGTATTATTACATTATAATACATATGTAAATAGATCTGAGTGTTTTTCATAATTTACACGTAAATGCACTTATTTTTAATCAAACGTGGCCTATCCACATACTGAATTAGGATGAAATTTGGTCATTTAGCTAAACAAATGGTATAAGATACAATAAATGGATTAAAATTTTCATCAATGATCAATATTTCAAAAATAAAAAGGATTTAATGAAATCACTTTTATGATTTCATAAAAGTGTTGCTGTACTATCTTGTGTATTTTATGTTATTTATTTTACTTCTACATTACATTTACTATATAACATGGTACTATCACTGTCACTTTTTAATTATCTTTACTTTTACCACTTGCCGAACACAGTCTTACTTTGCATATTTACATTTTTGGAATATGTATTTTTTAAGATTCAGAATTTAATATTTTTCAGATAAGTGCTGGTTTTGAAATTAAAAAATGCATGTACATGTATCTGAAAATTATAAAATTTAATATATGAATTAAATACACTTTTATCTAATTTTGGGCTGATCTGACAAGATCATTATTTTGTATTATATGGGTAGTTGACTTTTTTTGTTTTATCTTTCGAGGGTCTTTTAACATCCAATCCATTTGAAGTATACAAATATTATTATGTATTTATAATTCAAAAATCACTCTGATTGAAATTTCAAACGAACGCAAGGGGTTATATTTGAAAATAATTTTGTTAGAGGAGTATTAGATTATTAAACCGTGTATAATATAAAGGCTAAATGGGTTGGATGAGATGATGATAGGATGAGAATAAGAAGTAATTGCTCATTTCGAGACTTTCCATTCATAAAAAATAACAACCAACTGTTTCATTTATTATGAAGTTCTTTTTTTTTCAATTTTCGTACGATTTTTACTCATTTCTAGTATGTACGGTGTCTCTATCATCATACATACTCATCTCATTCCGATCCTGTCACAGGCATAATCAAACAGTCGCAGTGTTACACTTCAAATACAAGGGTTGCATCTGATGCCCGTTATTGGTTTACCCTATCCATGTATTATTTGTAAAGATCTTATTCTATATTGTATTCATGGGTTAGTTTCGATTCCAATCAGTTCAGGTTACAATCAACTATACCATACTCAAATAAAGATTGATACGTCCTGACTTTTGGCTTGGCTTATTCGGTGCAAATTAAAACATCGGAGCAGTGGAGTTATCCTTTTCACATAAATAAAATATTAGAGGCCTATGTGAAAATGTGAGATGTAAGAAAGGCAAACGCATTTAAAAAGGAATAAAAACAAATAACTTATAAATATATTTGGGCCACAGAGAAAGATATGATCCATATGGATAATAGCATATGTTATCTATATCCATATACCATAGAGCAACAATATCGTTGATCATGGATATTCATCGTGTGAAACCCAGTATATCCTAGTTGAAAATATGAATAAATTTTTGACGCCATGCGTGAATAAATTTTTTAGAATATCTTCTACCTCGTAGATATCATGAGTATCCATAGTTTCTAGTTTTGCATCACTTGAGAATTAAATCGACATCCAGTCCATTTATTTTCGTTTACAACATTTTGTTTAGCGTGATGTGAAAAACTTTTCAATTTCAATTAGAGTTTTTGGTGAGACATGTGTATTTAATATATATATATATATATATATATATATATGTATATCCCAACATGCAACTTATGTAAAAATGGGTTCCACTTGATCCTGAATAGGGCATTTGTTATTCAATTTAATTGTGTACTCGTTTTTATCTAAATTAAACACATGTACATGCTCCATTTTAAAGTGGTGCAAAATCAATATAATAAAAATAATTTAACATAAATATCATTTTTAAAGTGATATTTTTAATATTTATATCGTATAATAATTTTACAATATATTATTACATTTTTAATACACATGGACCCAATATTTTAGTGGATTGCACAGCGCAGTCTATTGCACAAGAACATGTCTCATACGCACAAACTCGTCAACCTGATAGTGGCCCAATTAATGTCACGTGGTAGCATGGTTTTCAGATACCCAAATTCAAACCCTAATAGGAAGCTTCGTCTCCTTCCTCGTTGCAATAATACAGGAGCCGTGATTATCTGTAATAACAACTTATACATGGTGCGTTTGCAATTTATAGAAAATATCAAGTTAAAATTTTTTAATCTAAAAATTTTTACTTTTCACAACTATCATATTTTTTAATTATTTTTTCACATTTTCCTATACAACTATCCTACTTTTCAATCATTTTTACACAACTATCCACATAACTAACATATCTATTTTAACGTTATCTTTTTTATTACTCATCATTATCTCTATTATATCATATCATTTAACAACTTATACTTTCCAAAACTTTTCATCAAAAGTTTTATTCATTATCAAATACACTCATAAACTCTTCATACAATATTTATTTTATATTTTTTAATCCATTGTTTTAATTTTTCTTTATAAACACATTTTTGTAGATGTATTTAATCAAAATACCAAGTTTTACTATTTTATAATATCTTTACATATCTTTAAATTTTTAAAAACAAATTTTTTAAGGGGTAAAATTGACTGAAATACCCATAAAATTGATATTTTAAAAATAAAAAAATAAATATGTAAATCAATTATAAAATGATAAGACTGAATATATGGGTTACAAATATTTTCTAAAAAAACATTCATAAAAAACAGAAACAAATAACAAAAAAAATAAAAAATAAATATCGTACATAAGCCAACATACAACCGAGTTGTATATAAACATACTAGTACTAGAGGGGTGATTTAGTTACGCTTGTTTAAAATATTTTTTTTATTTTTCAGTTTTTCTCGTAAACGTGTAAAGTTATATGTATTTAATTTATAAACCAAGTTTTAACATTTTTAGATTTTTTATTTTTTATTTCTAAGCATAATGGTATTTCTATAATTTGTTGATATCAGAAAATTATGAAAATTTCCATCTATTTAAAAATAAAAATACTTAAAAAACTCAAAAATAATAAAATTTAATTTATAGATTAACTACACATAACTTTACAAATCCATAAAAAAAATAAAAAATAAATAAAAATACATGTTTTATGACCGAACACATGGCTACCCTCGGTGTGACCAACCGTAAATGAATACGACGCACATATATACTCTCATGTATAATTATGAGGAATACTCAGGTAAATTTTATAATATGCTATAAAATGCTCATTTATATAAAAAATGTTAGTTTAGATAATTTAAGTGTTCATTTGGTAACAAGTGTAGGAGAGAGAAATAGAGAAGTAGGAAAGAAAATATTTTTGAAAAATATAAAACTGATATGATGCGAATAGAATAAAATGATAATAAAAAGAGCAGTTGTATGGGAAGATAATTAGAATGAAAAGGTAAAAATGAAAAAATATAATAATTAAGTAATTAAAAGATCAATTATTTTTTAAAGAGTGGTGTAGAAGGTGAAAAGGTGATTTTCTTCCCACGATTGAATTAACAACTTTAAAATAAATATTATATTTATTAACTTATCCAAAAAAAAATTTATACTTTGCAAATTTTATTTAAGTTCTATTTGGAAAAAAGTAAAAATAAAAGCAATAAAAACAAAAATTGAAAATGCCACCTAATAAATTTTAATCATACAGTAAATGATTATAAATAAAAATTAAATTAAAATACATAAGATGATTGTAAAAGATGATGTTAAAAAATGACAAAAGCGTAAAAATAATAGTAGAAAAAAGGATACATAATTAGTTCTATTTGATGCTGTAAATTGGGTGAAGGAAGCGGGGATTATCATTTATCAATTGGTTTTAACATTTTAACTACCCGATTAGCATAATTTTTTATATTATTACTATTACATTTCAATTATTTCTTCACGTATTCTCGAATAACTAACATATTTATTTTCATTTGTATTACGATTTTACTGATATGACGACACATAATTGTCACACTTTTAAAAAAATTTCATTCCACTGTAATTAAACTATCAGTCACCAAATACTCCTAGCTCAACGTTTGTTCATAAAAATTAAAAGTGCTTAACTAAGGGAATGAAAAAAATAATATTGGAAATGTAAAAAATTGCAGTGAAAATGAAAAATTTTCTTGATAACGAGAGATCTTATCCTTAACTATCTCCCTAAAGTCTCAAAAATTTTTTGACTCGATTCAGTGATATACACAAGGGATAAAGTAAAAATAAAGTAAAAATAGATTAATGATTACGAAAATAAAAAAATAATTAAAATATATGAATAAGAGTAAAAAAGTATAATTATTAGATGATTAATGCGTTAACTTTTACATTATCTATTTTCATTCTCTTATCACCGAACATACTCTTGAATTCTAAACATCTTATGTAAAATTATATAAAAAGATACACATGAAAAATTTATTTATTCATTGAATAAATTTGTTAGCCCAAGCTAACCACCACCATTGCTTAGCTCTAGCCAAAAAACTTATTTTTAATTTTTAAATTTTTTATAAATTTTTAATCAAAGTGTATTAAATTTATAAATTATGTTTTTCATTTTTGGATTCATGTATATATATTTTTTTGAACTTTTACATATAAGGACGTTTTAACATTTTTAATTGTAAATTAAATATATTTGGATTAATAGTTTAATAAAAAATTTAAAAATAATAAAAATAAATCTTTAACCTTAGAGTAAATGATAGTTTGCTTTGTCTCAGCTAACAAGATTGTTATTATTTATTTACTTCTCACGCATTGTCCAAACCTTTTTGAATTTTTTATTTGTGCTTTTCTGGAATATACTCATTACATTTAGTTATAATTCCAAATATACTCATAATATTTTAAAATTCTAAATATATCTATTATGTTTGTATTTAATCTAAAAAATTTCTATTTTAACAAAAGATTTTAGTTAGATTTCTATAAATGTCTAAAATATCTCAAATATAAAATAATAAAAGATGACATAAAACAGAAAATAAAATTAAGCTCTCTAAATTTAAAGCTCGTGTACTATTAGGGCATTAATATCTATTGAGACATAATATTCAATTTTTTCAATCTAATTTTAAATTTGATGGTTATGTTAGTAATTTTATATATTAATTAAAGATGTTGACTTATTTAACAAGTGTTTGTGAAATTAAATACAAATGTAGTGGTAATTTTTTAAAATTTTCTAAATATTATGGACATATTTAGGATTAAAATCAAACATAGTAATTATATTTAGGAAACACTTTTTTCCTTTTTGAAAAATCATCCGAACCAATTAAGGGTGTGATTTGCAATTGATAGAAAATATTAAGTTAAAATATTTTAATATAAAACTTTTTACTCTTTACGACTATTATATTTTTTAATCATTTTTCACATTTTTTATACAATTATCATACTTTTTAATTATTTCTACACAACTATCAGTACAATTAACCTATCTATTTTTAACTTTATATTATTTACTACTCATCATTACCCCTATCATACTACATCATTTGACAATTTTTACTCCCAAAAACTGTTGTATCAAAAGTTTTTTCAATACCAAGCACAACTTAAGTGTGTGTTTGGAAAATGATAAATTTTTTGATGAAAAGGTTTTTGTGTAAAAATTTTTTAAATGAAAGAAAATAATATAATATGACAAGGGCAACAGGAAGAAATAAATAAAATAAAGTTAAAATAGATAAGTTAGATGTATTGGTAGTTGTGCATAAATGATTGAAAAATATAATAATTGTATAGAAAGAATTGAATAAATAATGAAAAATATAGTTATTATGGAGAAAAAAAGTATATTAAAAATGTGCCCTTAGCTTGAAAAGTTTGTATGAAAAATAAATTAAGTTGTGATCTAGTGCACCTAGGTGCAAATATTCATTTTTATATTGTTTTGAAATTTTTTTATATAACTTATAATCTAAGTGTATTTAATACGTGTATCAATTTTTATCATTTTTTGAGATTTGTTGAGTTTTTTGAAAATTTTAAAACCAGTGGAATTTTTGTAATTACATAAATTATGAAAATGTACAAAAATGCTACTGATTTTAAATATATTTAGATTAATAATTGTATAAACATTTTCAAACAAATAAAATAAAATGAACTAAACACACTTGGATGCACTAAGGCTAAGTGCATTTGGGTTTATTTAAAAATATTTTAAAAATAATAGAAACATTCGTCATTTGGACAAAATAAGAAGAATTATGAATGAAAGAGATCAAAAGAAAAACAGTTCGATTTATGAATTACCTATTTATTTGAAATTTTTTTGAAGTCAAGATCTGAATAATGAGTATCAATAATAGTTCAAATACTTCTTTTTTGAGCAGTTCGAGATATTTCCTCAGTCTAGATAGAATTCACCTTGTTATTTTTTCTTGGTCTCATTTCATATAAATTATAAATCACGAATATAATAAATAATTTATACAAATATAACGAAGCCTAACATACAAAAGAATAAATACTTACCGGTAATATTAAGGAAGATTTGCCATATTTTTCCGTCTTAGGTACCGGTAGGCCTCGTCTCCTGATCGTTGTAAATGTACCACCTAGGGGTGCAAGTCGGTCCGGGTACCCACGGGTCGACCCGCTGGGTACCCGAATTCGGGTCGGTTCGGTTCCACGGGTAAAATACCCGTTGAAATTCGGTTAGGGGTCGGTTCCGGTGCTGGGTAC
>JAXCLR010000073.1:24148263-24160464 GCA_035584095.1 Annona squamosa | reverse complement strand
GTAGGGTAGACATTTTTAAAAAATGGGTAAGGGTAGGTTCCACCCCTACCCGGGGGTACCCGAACCGACTTGCACCCTAGTACCACCGTATTAGGAATTTCCGCACAAACACCTTTACGACACATTTCGGTGGCAGTGTCCATATTCCAGCGGCACGTGCTGGGCCGAGTGAAGACGCAGCGAATCCTCAGGAATTTGGTAAACAGGCAAATGAGCAGTTGTCTGGCTGCGAAAGAGATGACCACCTTCACGTACTGGCCCAGCCCGTCCTCCTCCGGGCCCGCCGGCTTCCGAAACTCCAACCACCTTCCCCGCGCACCGCGCGCGCATATCTATCACGTCGTCGCGTGGACGCGATAAATATTCCAGCTCCGTCGGCGTCTGCTGTGCCTTTTCCTCCGACTCGTGTCTCTCATCAGTTCAACTCAACTCCCGCAGCGCAAACCCTAAAACCGGAAAGCCTTGATCTGTATGATCCAACGGTTCCTCCTCTTCTTCTACTCAACATTTCCTCTGCCACTTCGTCATGGGCGCCAGTCGAAAACTCCAGGGCGAGATCGACCGCGTCCTCAAAAAGGTCCAGGAAGGCGTCGATGTCTTCGACAGTATCTGGAATAAGGTGCTGCACACCTCATCATCCGCCGACCATTTCCTTACTGCAACCTGCGGATTCGTGATTGCTTCTTTCCGGTTGGTTGCAGGTTTATGATACGGATAACGCGAACCAGAAGGAGAAATTTGAGGCCGATTTGAAGAAGGAGATTAAGAAGCTGCAGAGGTACAGGGATCAGATCAAGACGTGGATTCAGTCCAGCGAGATAAAAGACAAGAAGGTTAGAATCCCTTCGTCTCTGCAAGTGTTCAATTCGCTTTTAGTGTTTTCCCCCCTTTAGACTTTGCTGTTCTCGTTTCTGCTGCTTTCGGTTCTCATTTATGCGATGGCGTGCTTAATGCGACTAAATTGATCGAATGTTTTCAGTGTTCAAGGTAGCACGCACAATGTAGTTATCTAGAGCTTTTCCAGATCAATGCTCTGTAAACCTTATACAGGCTCGTAATTTATACCAGCCATAAAAGCTTCGATTTTTCTCTCCCTGCCTCTCACTCTCTTCTCTCTATCTCTAAATTCTCCTGCATTTTTCTGGCTGGTTAGAAAATAGACTAGTGAATTTCTTCAACCGTCTCCTCTTTTCTTCTTTACTTCTGTCCTTTCTAAATTCCCTTTTTCCATCCGTTCAACTTCAAGGTGATGGGACCTGAATGGATTTGCTCAGCTTGTGTTATGCTAGGTACCATTGATGGACTTCGAAGTGCCAATTTATACCATTTACATTCGGGAATAGCTTGCTACAGTGATATGCTTTTGATATATTTGTATGAATCTATTCCTGGGAAAGATGGTTTACTCTACGTGCTTATGTTGTCTGCATATCAGTATACAGCCTAAATTTATTTAATGATAGCCATCGAATCATATGCTGGGATGAGTTCTATAAAAGCACAGTATGCACTGTTAAATTTTCTGAACACTGACATTAAGTCCTGAATTTATCCACCTGGGTATAGGAATAAGTTTTGTTTGTTTGTTTGTTGCTTGCTTTTGAATATAGGAAGAAGTTTTTGAATTATCTGAAAAGGAAAAATTTATCAGAGTTGGTACCGAATGATAAGATTTTTGGATTCTCAACCGCCAATCTGAACTCTCAACCGCCAATCTGAACTTGCAGAGTTTTCCTCAATTAAGATGCTTAAAACCTTTCCAATCAAATGGTGTTCAAGATCATTGCATGAAGAAAACAGTGGCAGTATGCCAGCTTTGTGCTACTTGTACATTTAGGTCCACAACTGTTGCAATTAATCAGTTCCATCCTTAGTGTAGTGGATATCTCACCAGAATTGTGTTTTTTGTGATCTAAATTTGAGGAGGATAATCATTGTTATCAAATATCAATTATTTAAAATCCAAACTGGTAATGACATCTGGTGCATCAACTGGTCTGGTTCAAACCAGGTAAACCATTCACTTGAACCGGTTTCAAACTTTTTGTTATTACGATGTAAATTAATTTCAACTTTCAGATTCAATAACTTTTTTGGCATTAATGTAGAATTAATTTCTAATTTTGTATTATGGTTTTGTTGCGGAAGTGATGTTGAACAATCACAGTGCTCTTGTCCATGTTTTCATCACCATTCTGGTGTCCTGTTTGCCTATCAGAAGCATTGCTTTAAATAGGTCTCTGTGAAGAAAATAATTTTTATTGATAGACCAAATAACCTAGTGATAATGATTTTTCATCCTAGAGTTAACCGACAGTCTGGGTTCTCTGACCGGACAATCCAAATATCCTGGTCAATTGCATTTTTTTCATGGCTACTTGTGTACATTATTGGTTCTCATTTATGTATGCATATATGAAAATTGTGCAATGATTCTTCGAAAATGTTTTTTTATGTTGAAATGTTTTATGTCTTTATTTTCATTAATTAATTGTTATTTAATTTGATTATTTTCTATGAATATGGATTCATGATTCTGGTGGGTTGACAATCAATTCTGTGATATATGTTGACATAGGTTAGTGCCTCTTATGAGCAGGCTCTGTTGGATGCTCGAAAGCAAATTGAACGTGAAATGGAAAGATTTAAAGTCTGTGAAAAGGAGACCAAGACAAAGGCATTCTCCAAGGAGGGGCTTGGTCAACAACCTAAAACTGTAAGTATCTCATGCTGTCATGCATCCTCTTTTCTGTATCTTCCTTTAGTGTTCAAATGATGATTGAAAATTTACTCGCACTTATGACTGAAGCAACCAAGTAATGAACTCACATCAAGAGTGACTGGGTATGGAATCGCCCATGCTGTTAAATACATAAATGCGAGAAAAAAAAATCCCCTGAAGAATTTTCTTTTTAAGTGCTCTACTGAACACATTCCATAACAGTCTCTTCATGTCCATGAATATTTTCAAAACACATTTATTAAGTAACACCCTTGCCCTGAACCCTTAGAAAGGCAATCTGTACATTTCTGTTCACGACAAAAAAAATTTGCTGTTGATGTCTAAGATAATTGTAATGCTTCATAATTATTGGTGAAAAGGATATTTATCGTCCAGAATTACCAGTCAAGCAAATATATTCTCGAAGTTGAATTGCAGGAGTAAACTCGCTTGAAGTCATCTTATTTACTTTTTCCCCATGTCTCTGTGATAGGATCCTAAAGAGAAAGCTAAGTCAGAAACAAGGGATTGGCTGAACAATGTGGTATGCTTGAGTTTTTACTATTTTCACTGCTAGTGCTTTAGAATTCTCAGGTATAATCAAAGTAAATTATGACCTTTCAAATGAATGGGTTCCTTTCATAATGGAACTTGCAGCATGATTTCTGTCAATCATTCATTTGATGGTAGGCTGCAGATTTCTGTATTTTCATTTTGATAAGGAAATTCTTGCAATTCAATAACAGATGAAAAGTCTGTTGCCTTAACTTCTAATGCATTTGGAGCATGCCTGTTGACTGTAGTTTTCTGACATGCTTGTATGTTTTACTTAGGTTGGAGAGCTGGAGTCTCAGATTGATAACTTTGAGGCAGAGGTTGAAGGGCTTTCTGTGAAGAAAGGAAAGACAAGGCCCCCTCGATTGGTTGGTTTCCATTTCATGTGCTGTCAGAGAACATGATGGTGTTTTAAATTTCCAACAATTTTTTATGACTTGTCTCATACTTGCTACGACATTTGCTTTTGCAGAGTCATTTAGAAGCATCCATTTCACGGCACAAGACTCACATAATGAAGCTGGAACTGATTTTGAGACTGCTGGATAATGATGAATTGAGTCCAGAACAGGTCAATGATGTTAAAGACTTCCTAGAAGACTATGTCGAACGAAATCAGGTGAGCATTTGTCATTTATTCATTCCCAGCGCACGATTTGGAATTGTTTATCTCAGATGTTAGCCAACATAAGAGCAGCCCAACATAAATTAGTCTGTGTCTGTATCCATATACATAACAACCTGGGTGTGGCCTGCTGGAAATATAAAGGCAAAGCCAAAGCCAAATTGGCTTTGTAATGGGTGGTGCTGATTCACATGCTCGTACTGTTTTCTATAGCCTACGAATGATCAGATGGCTTCTATTTGTGTCAATCAGTCTCTATTAGATTCAAAAACATTTTCATATGCACATATGCGGGACCGCTTTAAATGTCCAATTATTCAAGAATGCAACTATAGTTCTTGTCTCCTGTGGCTTATGAAGTGGTGAGACTGATTACATGCCATTCATTTATTATTATTAATTTTTAACAGCCTATAATTGAACAGGTGCCTGGAATTTATGCGCTAATTGGTTCCTATTTGGTCCACAAGAATATATGTATGTATATAGATACAGATGTACATGTGTCATGTGCGAGACTGCTTGTTGATGGCTATTTGCTCCAGAATGCACCATAAAGTTTTTGGCCATTTTACTTTTTGGTGAATCTGGAGAAAGTTAATTATTTAGTCCTATATGTATTTGTTTTCATTTTAAATTGGTTTTCTGAGGGTCGAGAACCTGGTCTATTGTTCCTGTTTGGTTTGATTGTTTAAATATAATGCTGGATGTGGGTCTGGTGGGGGAAGAAAGATTCATGTTGGGTTGGGTTTGGTTCATTTTACATATGATCACATATGGCATTTTTTAAACATTCCTTTTCTTTTCCATCAGTTCCACACTTTTTTCAATATCATTTCTGTTTTTCCAATGGTATTGCTATATATTTCAGAAAAGGTTATTTAATTGTTGACCTTAGTTTTTCCATAATAATTATTTTATTTCATCATTACATGATTATGTTATTTTGTTTTTTCCATAGCTTTCATTCACTGTTGTCCTTCTTTTGCATCATTCTGGACAGGCCTTTGTTATCTAGTTAAGCATAATTTGTCTGTTTGATCAGCGGGCTGTCAAAATCGATTGTCTGGTGCTTGGTTATAGTTTCCTAACGAAATATGCCCATGGAACTCCTCTTATTATTATTATTATTATTTTTTGGGCGGGAATTATCTCATTGATAGGGCTTGAACCTGAGACCTTTGCATAGACAGAATGGGCATCTGTTGTTGTTCTGTGGAGCTGGTAGACGCTATGCTTATAGTTTCTTACTTTTGGCCTTCAATATGTATGAAGGAGGTTTTTGATGAGTTTGATGATGTCGATGGCCTCTACACCTCTCTACCCTTGGATAAAGTTGAGTCACTTGAGGATCTGGTCACCATTGGCGCTCCTGCTCTTGTCAAGGTAATTTCACTCGAACAAGTTGTCAAATTTGGTAATTACCCTTACTTGAGTCTTATATTTAATAATGGATGTCAGTGTGATGTTAGAACAATTGTAGTTGTGTATATTTATTATGGTTATTATTTATGTTCATTGTACTTCATTGTTTATGATTTATATGGGGATATTATATATTGTATGGAGATCCAGCTAGATGAACAAAACTTATGGACAAAGTTTTTTTTATTTTTTATTTTTAATTACTGGATTCACAACTATTGACATTTTTGAGCCATAACACAGTGTCTAGAGATAAAGTTTTGGATATGCATAGCTACATCTGTTTATGGGCTTCATGTGGCCCATTGTTTTATTTTTGTCACCTTCCTGTAAGTTTTAATACTCAGCTCTTCAAAATTTATGGCTTCCATTTACCCATTCTAGCATGAGACAATTAATTTTCACCCTTTACCATGCAATCGTTAAAAAAACAAAAAACAAAAAAATCTAACAGTTGTGTCCTTTACCAGAAGTAGTTGAATTGCAAGTGCACACACATTTCACCACTTAGATCTGACAGGTTAGAAAAAGGTGGGATTTTTACCATGTCTAATGCAGTGTCATCAAAACTGGCTTGAATGGCAGGTTTGACGAGTCCAACCAGATCAGTTGCATGTCTGGTTGGGTGGTTCAACTGGTTGGCCAGGATAACCAGGAATTGGACAACCAACCGGCTGGAAAATTGATCTGGTTTTCATTACACTGGTCCGATGCTCTGTGCATTTGATTGGACTTTCTAGTGCATGTATGTAACCAGCATCAAACATTCAATTTTCAAAAAATTTTGAGGAGCCAAACACAGTATATTAGAAATCTAAGGTAAGGCATGCTAATCAGATTTTCCAACGGGAAAATGTGCAAGCTAAATATAAGGTCTAGAAGACAAAAGCGTTCGAGGTTTATGCACCTAATTTGACAATGTGCAATAAGCAATAGGAAGGTTCCCAGTGCACATTCTTGATCTGTTTTGTCCAATTAATTTTCGCATATTATCATCTGTGTTGGTAATTGGATGGATATCCTATTAATAGTTAGGTAATGCTACATCCAATGTTTAGTCACCACTGTATCTAGGCGGAAAAAATTAAGGGAAGTGTTTATTGGGATCCTGATGCTACTGCAGAGAGAATGCTCTGAAGACAGTAATTATAACCTTAGAAAATGATGAAAAACCTGGAGCCAGCAAAAATCATCACCAGGCAAGAGATTACAGAACTGAGTCTTGTGAAGAAAGAACACCAATAATTGTACTTGGGAGAAATGACTGCTAACAATGTTATCTTTGCATGTTGAGAACTTCAATATATTGGGTGTGTTTGGCAACAATAAAAAGTTGTCAATTTAAAACTTTTCAATCTAAAACTTTTCACTCTCCACAACTACCCTATTTTTTAATTATTTCTTCACATTTTTCTATACAATTACCCTACTTTTCAATCATTTCTACACAACTACCAACACAACAAACCTATCTATTTCAACTTTATCCTATTTATTCCTCATGATTACCCCTATTATATCACATCATTTGACAACTTTTCATCTCTACAACTTTTCATCAAAAGTTTTATCTATTTCCAAACACACCCTTAAAAAGGGTGTCCACGCCATGCAATATTATTATACGTATTTATGTTACCTTTATCTTTTAATTAAACTGAAAAAAGGATCAACACAAGCATAAGAATAAAGACGAGTATCCGTATGAAATTATTGAGAAAGTAACAGTGGGTCCCACTAACTCATACTTCTGAAACAGCGGATAATTTATTCTCGGAAGCCGTTAACCATGATTTAAAATATTAAAATATCCTCTTCTTCAAACGATACACACAGGCCGGAGACAACTTCCGTGCATCAGGAGTGTTAGAGTTGAACACTGCACTTCATCCGTGGAGGTCAGTAGAACTCAATGAAGGTAATTAAAATTAACAATAAAAGTAATAAATCTTCTGGCTTTCGGGAGTTCGTCGCTGTGCCGTGGGTTGTAGGTCAAGTACGTGCTGGAACGGGTGGAATTGACAACTGAAGGAGCCAGTTATGCAGTGTAGTACTTAGGCTGGACACGATCGAGCTGTGGCATATTAGAGGTGCAGGTTGGATTTGGCATTGCATGTGATCTGGTACAAGTATCATTGGCTTCCCTCCTGTACTGGCAGACGTTCACTCACAGCCCGCTGCCTTCTCCTTAGGTCCCATCTAAATAAATATATTCCTAAAGTTGAGCATGTGTATGAGGCAAATGTGGACTAGGTATACTTTTTTTCTTAAGTGAAATTTTTAATTGATTCAAAGTTTAATCAAAAAAAAAAAAAAAAAAAGTTGAAATCGACATCTCTGAATGTTCCGCTTCTAGGAAACCATTTTTTTTTTTAATGTAAATCCTTTCATTTTTTTTAATATGTTAATGATTGATGAAAAATTCACTTTATTTATTATATTCAATCGTTGTTTATATTATCGTGAAAACCATTTTATTTATTTACTATTATTGTATATGAGTCTCATCTATAAATGTGTAAAATTCATATAACAAAATAATTTAACATTAAATATCTATTTTTAAGTAATATTTTCAACATCTAAATTATATAAAATATTACTACTATGTGGATAAATGATTTTATAAAATAATATTATATTCTAATATATATAGAGAATAAATTTAATCATTTTTTCTAATTTATACGTGAATAAATCTATTTTTGAGAAAACGTGACTTGCGTATATTTGCATGAAACTTTGTCTTATAGCTAAGCAAATGATATTAAATGCAATGAATTGATTAAATTGTATATTAATCATCAACATCTTAAAAATAATAGAGTGGATTACATAAAATCACATATCTGTAACTTGGGTTGGTTACGTAGAAGGGCTGGCGTGGATAACCTTTGTTGGGGAAGGTGTGTATATTTGGCAGTTGAGCCGCCAGTGATTTGGGCTGGATTTGCCGAGGCTGGAGCTGGGTCAGGCCCGGAAATGGAAACAGGCACATAGGCTTGGAGTAACCTTGCAGGCAGGTTGGTGGGGCTGTCTTTTCATTATCCTAATTGGAAGATTAACGAATCTCTGGCGGTGAAAGGGGACAACAAAAATCTGGCATTGGGGGGCGAAAACGCAACATCATCGTTCACATCTGCTTTTAGCACCATGCATTGCGGTGAATGAATGGGCAAACATTTAAGGGGCTGTTTGGCATTCTGTAAAAGTCGTTGATAATTTTTACCTTGTTAAAACTGTCTAAATGTGATATTGAAACTGCAGTAACTGCAGTGGGCATTTATTGATTGTGAGGAACTTGCAAGCCGTCGCGTGGAATTGTCACAAACTGCTGCATAGAATTGTTGAAAAAATATGCATGGATGTATTCCACACATATATATATATATATGTATATATTTGCGTGCAGTAGGCGGGTGAATACACCGCTTGATAATTTGAAAATCGTAGCCCAGTTGAAATGACAACTTTCGGCGTCCTTGCCTTGGCTTTGAAAAGGTTTACGTACTTTTTCAAGGCATTTAGGCCTGCCCTTTCATTGGCAGCAACAGCCGGAATGGAGGAACTTTTCGGAAATGATATGTTTGGCTCCATATGTAGTCTTGTAAGTCTCGAGTTATCGATATTTTCTTCCGGACGCATGCATTTATAAGTAGTTCTGCAAATATTTTAAACATTTTCAGCGCAGCATTCTTTGCAGTCTGTGATCATGGTATCCGCCAACCCATTTCCCGCTGCCCGCAGCTGCTCATGCTTCAGGGAATCAGCAATTACTGTTGTCATGTTATGAAGAATCCTGCAAGGGCTTGTATCACACCAAGGCATGTTAATACAAAGCACGAGATTATAGGTTCAATTCATACATGAGCTCTACATAGAAGATCATGTTTTGTATGTAGATAAAGATGCATTCTTTGGAAGTAGAAATAATAATAATGACGTTATAATTTCGAATATATGAAAATGCCCAGGGTATTTTTTCCGCGACCCAAAAACTTAAAAGAGTGCTATTTTGCAAGGTTTTAAAATACAAATTTCCAATTTTCTAATACATATTTTTCTAACATAATAAACATTTTTATCAACTACATGTCTGTAATATTATAGAAATTGGCACGATAAATCATTGTAAAAATTACTTTTTAATATTAAAGTAAATCATAAGAAAAAGGCTTCAAAATATCAGATTTTGAACAATAATTTTTGAAAATTTTAGAGGCGTCTCCATATATCTTTCAATATTAGGAAATTAATTTTTGGCATTATTTACTTTCGGAATTTTCAAGATATCAGAGGCGTCAAACTGGCATATTACTCTAGAAATATTTTTAAAATAAAAACGAAATTGTCTTTAGAATGAACTTTCCTCAAAGTTTCATGTTTAAAAAGTACTTTCCTATGTCTTATTGAACATTAGAAAAGTAATTTTAAAATTATTTACCCTAACAATTTCTGGAATCTTATGGCAAAATTAATTTATTTAATTTTTTATTGGTAATTTATGTTAATAGAGACATTAAAATTGTATTACTTGATTGTAATAAAAAAACTAGAAATATATAAAATACTAAACCAAAAATCTGTTGCAAAAATAATTTTTCAAATTAAATATTTTAGAGGTGTTTGCTAAAATAACCCTTTAGTTTTGCCTTAACATTTTCGATTTAAGCATAATTGATCCTAGACATTTTCATCCATTTGAAAATACAAATCGCTTTTTCTAACACCATCTCAGCTGTCGTATTTTGCAAAACTAAAAAACTTAGAAGGTCGTTTCTGCAAATTTCCCAATGCACTCAGAAAAGAGGTAACAAAACATCTGAGCAATCAAATTTAGTTTGATGTCAAGTACCACGATGTGCACGATTTCTACAAATTCATTACTGTGCTATTATTTGGTAATCATGTCTCCATCTCTCAACGGAAAAATCGAAAAAAAAAATTACAAAGAAAAAAAGCGAGGAAGAAAGCAATCAAATCTTTCGAAAATTCATCCTACTCTACCAAAGGGTAAAAGCTCCCTGTAAATTCTTTTATCATTCGCTAGGTCAAGACAACGACATAGAATATGTAAGAGAGCAGCATCATCCATTGGAATTAATTGATCATCTCAACTGCACCGGGTAAAATACAAAACCTTCTAGGAAGGAATCCTAAATGCTCCCCATCAGATTGAACATAAATGCTACCACTGGGCACAATTTCTTCCACTTCAATTGAATGAACTCTGCAGTAGAAATGCAACAATTAGATCATCTTTTCCTACTCAGACACAGGAAATTAAGCAGCTTTAAATCATAGAAATATGTAACAGATGTTAAAAAAAGAAACAATAGATGGCCAAAAATCAAGCCCAAATGTACAAGTAAAATCCAGTCTTGGAGTTCAAAAAATAAGGCAATCAAACTGACAAATAAAACTGTGGTAAAAGCTATCCTATTCAGGATAAAACGTTGGTGCCTAACCAGTTGGGTTGGCTATGTTGATGCATATACTAATTGGTCAGACTTAGGAATAAAAACTTCACAGGAGGAACAAGAGAAGTTCAATCCTGTCAGTGTTAGCTTCAGGACCTCTCAAATCAAGCCACAACATACATCTAGAACCTACAGTTAGAGCCTTAGGGCCTGTTTCACCATAAGTTTTTGCATGCCACCAGCACTTTAACAACTTCTGTAAGTGTTTGGCCTCGTCTATAAGTGCTACAACTCCTAGAAAGTAGTGTAACTTTATTAATGTTAGCAAGGTTGCACGAAGCTGTTAGTTAATGTTTCTGTCAAAAGAAGTGGCGATGGAATTTTGCTGCACATTGATGCTTGGCCAAACAGGCCCTTAGATGCGTTCAACATAGATAAAGCCCAAAACAAGTCACTATCAAATGTTCCCAAGCCTAAATTCCTGTCCAAATGCGGCTAATGGAGACTGTTTTAAGCTTCAGGCTTTACCTTATCCTTCGCTTTGAGAAATATGATACCGATATACTCTCCACTTTGAGAAATATGATATTCATATACCTACGTACTTGAATAAGATAGATTTTTCAATAAGCCAAATCTTCCCTACAGCAGATTGTTGATGGGCAATGCTCTATTGAGATCGTATATCTTCGGAGTTATGACAATGGGAGTAAAGAAGGAAAACAAAGAGAGCATGTGCTTGATTCTGAGTCACGACAAAAACAAAGCCAACGATTATGGACCAATAACCAGTGTTCGCTTAGAACCGGGTCGCATTTAAGCAACTGTCAAACTGGTTTGAGAAGGGCCCCATTTGCACCATTTTAGAGGATCCATTCTATCCATTTATTTAAAACATTATATTCAATTAAAAATATATTAATTAAGTACAGTTTAGAGTGAATATAAACTCGTTAACATCCTCATCTAATGTGTGGCCCACAAATTTCTCATTAAAATGATTTTAAGTGATATTATTAAATAAATAATAAAAAAGAAAATTAATGGAAACAATTCCCTAAAATGGTGTGAATGAGGCCCACTTGAACTGGTTCAACAATTGCTTAAATGTGAACGAGTTCTACGTGAACACTGCCCATAAGGTATTACTTTTCTCATTACAAATAGGTCATATGCTGAAGTCTCCAATGCTCCTCTTAAGACCAATTCTTCTCGAGTTATCTGAAGCCCCTTGTCAAACTACAACATTTCATTCGGAGGTACCAGCCAAACTAATTGGGGTAGATGATATGGTGTGATTTACAGGTTAATCCATGCAGAATTTTAGTTGGGCTTTGATTATCCATTCACTTAAACCGTCCCTAGATCATACAGACTAAGGGTGTGTTTGTTTAGGCTATAAACATGTCAACCAAAACTTTTCAATCTAAAACTTTTCACTCTCCATAACTACT
>JAXCLR010000073.1:24103867-24148163 GCA_035584095.1 Annona squamosa | reverse complement strand
CTATTATATCACATCATTTGACAACTTTTCATCTCTACAACTTTTCATCAAAAGTTTTATCCATTCCCAAACATACCCATTATAAATTGAAAAAAGAAGACAGGAATCTATTGAGTTATGTTCAATGCATCATATGATTTTTCCAATAAATTAAGTGACATTTTTTGTGGTCACAGGGGGCTGTTCCTACTGGCACGCTAAACTTAAAGGCTTCTTCTGCATCATCTTCTTCATCCCAGTCATCTGTAAGTTTTTTTTTTTTTTTTTTTTTTTTGAATTTTAATTAATTCTTTGTTTTTGGCAAAAGAATAAAATAGGGAATTTACAATGTCGAAATTATGATGTATTGAACCAGCTTTAGGACTTTATGCAGCAACAACAGTGTTTTTCAGGGATTTGCAGGGAAAGGGATTTGTTATTATTATTTTTTTTAATAAATATTTTGGTTTAAAAACACGTTCTCTAATAGATACAAATATTTTGGTTATTGATTGGAAAGAATTTTTTTTTTTTTGTGGGGGGGGGGGGGTTCAAAAACACATCCTGTGACTATCAAATTATGCTCATAGATTATAAAATTATCAGATCCCTAATTACTTGAGATTGGACTTAGCTAGGGTAACTGTAAAGTTGTAAAATCATGGTAGTGGGAGAAGGCTGAAAATACTCTTTTGCCTGAGACGTTTATGCCAATAGGTTAGGGTGCTGGATTGAAATTATTTTGTTACAAGGGCAGATAATCATTGAGGAAAGTGGAAAAAGTTGAATTCTTCTAAAGGAGAAGTGGAAAAAGGAAGTTGAGAGCTTCTTCCCCCATTGTTGATGCTTGAGTTCTTCTTATCCTTATCTTCCTCCTCCTTTAGGATTAGATAATGATAATGACAAAGTGATTATACAGCGATAGAGGAAACTGGGAGGAGCTGAAATATCTACTGCAAGTTATTTATGCAAATAGGTCATAAATCTTCAGCTGAATCCAGTCTGTTAGATAAAGCTGGGATCATGATAACAATGAGTTTAGGCAACCATATAAAGAAGTGTGGACAAATAAGTCCTTTCCTTGTTCTTTTGCTTATTTTGCTCATCATTTGGCTACTGTTGATCCTTCTGCTTCTGCCTGTTCTCCTCTCTCATCCTTGTGCTGGTCCTCTTCCTTCTGCTGAGTAGATCCCCTAGACATTCCATGTTATTGGATGTGTACTTCATTATTTTTGTGGGTTTCTATATTATACTGCCGTTGTTATACCATGTTTATTCCTAAGCCTAGAAACTTCTTTCGAGCATCTGTTCTCTCAGCATATCCACCTCTATTTCACATGAAACACTGATTAAATTGATATGGGTGCCTAATATATATATATATTTTTTCAATTTTGTTTCTGTTGCCAGACAATATTAGCATCTAACACTCAACAGAGTACTTCAATTCAAGATCAAGCTGATGAGACAGCTTCTCAGGACAGTAATTCTGATGTTGGCGCTAGAACTCCTAAAAGCAGCATGCTTGCTTCATCTGTATTATCTGGAACCTCCGCTGGCCCTGGGGTGCCAGCTCTTGCTCATGCTACCAATGCGACTGGTAACATCCCTGGACGCAGCTTACCTGTTGGGTCAAATACTTCTGCAATCCTTTCTGGTCCAGTATTCACTCGAGGCATTATGGACAATGCAGTCGCAGCAGCATCATCCCCTGTAAATTTGTCCAGCTTGGTTAAGGAGGATGATAATGCTAATTTCCCTGGAAGACGACCATCTCCTGCTCTTTCTGAAATTGGAGTTGGAAGGGGTGTTGGCAGAGGACACATTGTTGGAGGGTTAGGCAACCTGGCATCTAGCGTTCCTCCGAATCTGAGTTCTGGAAGTGCATTGCCTAGTGGTGGAAACCTTGGTACAGTGCCTACAGTCTCAGACATCACAAAGAGAAACATACTAGGGACGGATGAGAGAAGTGGCGGCCTTGCTCAACCTTTGGTTTCGCCTCTCAATAATAGAATGCTTTTGCAGCCATCACCTAAGGGCAGTGATGGAGCAGGTGCAACTGATTCTAGTAATGTCGGTGAGGTTTCTATGATTGGGGGCAGAGTTTTCTCACCATCATCTGTTGGTGGGGTCCAGTGGAGACCTCAAAGTCCAAATTCCTTCCAAAACCAGAATGAAATGGTGTGCCTCTTCCCCCCCAACTCAGTTAAGAACAAATGTCATGCTATTATTTCATACTTCTTGGTTTTTTTTTTTTTTTTTTTTTTTTTTTTTAAATTTTAAAATTTACAATCTTTTGTTGTCTATAGTCCACTTCATGTTATGTTTATGCTGATCTTTTTACTTTTGGCATTGTGCATGTAATATTTGTTTGCAGTTTCGTTGAAGTTATACAATTTACAATGCTGGTTGAATTAGACTAGAATGAATGATCTTGGTTATAATGGATGATACGAAGGCTATCATTAATGATTCAATTTATGACTTAGGATTATGATTCAATTTGTGATGGTGAGAGGAACTTTTCATACTTGATTGTGTCCAACTAGCTTTTTTGTGTTTCTGAATTGGAATTTTAGTTGTCAAGGGTTTCATTATGTGATCTCAATGTCCCTTGGCAAATTTCCCCTTTGTTTCTTGAGGAGAACACATGCCAAAGGATGCTTGCATTTTGAAGTTTTCATTGGAATTTTCTGTAGGTATATTTGTAAAACATGATTTTAATTACTCTAAGCCCAAGTTTGACTTACATTTAGTTCATAAAGTGCTTTTTGATGGATGTGACGTTTGCAGCTGGGAACACTGTGTTCTCCCTTGTACTACTTGCTTCAGGGTCACAATATCAGAAAAAGGATATTTTTCCTTGTTTTAATCAAATTAAGCTATAAATTTTAATTGTTTTAGAATCTAACCATTGGTGTTGTGATTTCATCAAACCAATTGAGCTTTATAATGATTCATGATATGGTAATAATCATGACGGCATAATTCTTGTGTGTCATGCATGCCAAGTGAATCTCTAGGATGTCCATGCTTATGTGCTGCCTGCAGCAAGCCAAATGATGGATGTTCCCATCTTAATTCAGTATTCCTTTTTTTTTTTTTTCATGAACTCAACAGTGGCATTTTTGTTCAACAAAATTTTGTGGCTTTCTTCATGATGTTTATTTTCTTTTTCAGGGGCAGTTTCGTGGAAGGACTGAAATTGCACCTGATCAGAGAGAGAAATTTCTTCAGCGTCTGCAACAAGTGCAGCAGCAAGGTCATAGTACGCTTCTTGGGGTGCCTCATCTTGCAGGAACGAATACAAAGCCGTTTGCCCAACAGCAAAGCTCAATCTTACAGCAGGTCGCATTTCTGTTAGTTATAATGTTTTGAGTCATGTAGATGAGTTGGTTCTAGATGTCATTACATAGGAAGTACGGCTATACTTATATCTGCTTCCCTTGAGATTCACATAAGGCCCAGTACTTTCTTTTGATGCCTTGTCTTATGAGGAGAGAGCATGGAATCCTTTTCCAAATATTAATTTTTTGGACATTTGTACACAATACAAACAATATTTTCCAATAGAATTGAATTTTTCCATCATGCAAAGTTAGTAGGGTCCTAATTTCCATCAAATTTATTCAAGAAGCCCTGGGAAATTCATTGTTCCATATCTGTAGATTCCATACATGTTCTATATCCATGTAACGATTCAAACAATGGTAGAGATTCCCTTTATAATAATCTGTTTGAGAAGTTAATGATTATCGTTGAACAAAAAAGCTGGGAATGGTCCAACAAAAAGGAAATCAGAATGAGAAATTTTCTATCGGTTTGGAAAATGATGTTAAATTCAGTTTTTCATGATTTTGTATCTGCAGATCAATTCTCAGAACTCATCTCTGCCATCCCAAGTTGGACTAGGACTTGGAGTTCAATCAACTTCAGGTCTCACTGGTGTTGCGTCTTCCTCGCTACAGCAAAATTCCTTGCATCAGCAATCTACGCAGCATGCACTTCTATCAGCTGGATCTAAAGATGCAGGTTTTGTAACATCCTATTTACTTTCTGCATTTATTGTCAGTGTCGAAATTGCGATTAACAATTTAGTCCTAAAACAATGTTCAGATGGAGGGCAAGTGAAAGCAGAAGATCAGCAGCCACAACAGAATTTAGCTGATGATCTGAACTCGGAAATTTCTTTGAATTCTGGGATAAACAAGAATCTCATGAGTGAGGATGATCTGAAACCTGATATGCCTGTATGTTATAAAGTTTCTCTTTATTTCAACTTCAAGAAATTCTGTTAAGGTACTGTAGGTATCCATTTGTGATTTTGCAACTACTATGTTCCAAATTGTCAAATTTCCCACCAACTGGTGGATTTCACTAGAACGTTAGCAGCACTATTTCTCAGACATTGCTGCGAATCCTCAAATGGAAAAAGCAATTCATTTTTCCCTTAGCAGTACATTTTGTTTTCTGGTGTCATTAGAGCAGAATGATCCATTGGTTTCTCTGTTTCAGGCTGGAAGTTCTGGTTCTTCAATGGAAGTTGCTCAAGTACCTAGGGATATTGATCTCTCCCCTGGACAGCCATTGCAGTCCAATCAATCTTCAGCTAGTCTTGGTGTTATTGGTCGAAGAAGCGTTTCCGATCTTGGTGCCATTGGTGATAACCTCAGTCCCTCTGGTGGTATGCATGATCAGTTGTATAACTTGCAGATGCTTGATGCTGTATATTACAAACTTCCTCAACCAAAAGATTCAGAACGTCCTAAGACCTATATTCCGGTATGCGTGATTTCCAGTGCTTCACCTTATCATTTAGTCCTGCAGTGCATTCCCTGAATCTGTATATCTATTGATGGCTTCACTACATGCTCATTAAATTTCATTTTTCTGTTTGTAGAGACGTCCTGTGAAGACTCCTCCCAGCTATCCTCAAGTGCAGGCACCAATTGTTGACAATCCAGCTTTCTGGGAAAGATTGGGTATTGAAACATTGGGCACTGACACCCTTTTCTTTGCATTTTATTACCAGCAGGTAATATTGTTATTACACTTATCCCTTGTTTGTAACTTTATTGCCATTATCATTTTTCCCTCCATTTTCTAACTTCATGTTGATGTTGCAGAATACTTACCAACAATACTTGGCAGCAAGAGAGCTTAAAAAGCAGTCCTGGAGGTACCATCGGAAGTACAACACATGGTTTCAACGGCATGAAGAGCCGAAAGTTACGACTGATGATTATGAGCAGGGAACATATGTATACTTTGATTTCCATATAGCTGATGATGACTCGCAGCATGGATGGTATGTTTGTGTGGTACATAACTTAGATAAGTTCTAATGTTCTCTGCTTCTCTGTGAATTTTTTGTTCAATTCTTATTTCTTAAGACACAAGCTTTCTAGCTGTTGCTTGGAAGGTCCCATGGATGGATGTCACAAAAAAATTCCTGGGAAAAATTCTTAAATACCTATTTTGGTATTTAACTTAATCAAGTACTATAATCCTATTAGTAAATACTGTTAAGGATGTGTTTGTGTGTGAATTCTCTGGTTGTGTTCCTTAGCTTCAAAAAGGATAAGATTGAAGGGATTTCTACCAATGCTGCCAATCTTAGTACTGAAATGCTGATGCAACAGAGACTTTTCCAGGCAAAATGACATTTTATGTAAGAAGTCAAAATAATTAGGAAAGCACATCAGGAAGGGCCTTTCTTGATTTGGGAATTTTAACTACTGCCTGTTCTCAGTATGTTGATTCAACTTATCATGGGCTTTTCTTACTCCGAATGGAAAAGTTCAAGTGCTTTTCTTTTTCAGTCATTTGAGGGCAGATATTTAATGCATGGTGAAAGACCTCTTGACTGTTAGTAGGAAAACGTGGGTTCAAATATGAGAGCATTGATGAAAATGTTAGGTTGATGCCAGCCTTCTCATCTTGGGGCCCTTTGGACATGCTATGTGCAACTTGGTCAAGATGATTATTCTGGTTATACGATTGAAATGATTTATTTCCTCTATCACGGTGAGTCCAAAGGAAGAGGTATCATGAACTCCATTAAACTGGTTTTGCTGAATCATTCTCCTATGTGTATCTTTGTAGGCTTGGACAGTTGGATTAGTGTACGTGGTGGTAATGACAAATCAAATATGATTAATGCATGTCAAATGTGATGCTGTGTTGCAGTCAGTGATAAGGCGTTGGATTTCATAATTTTTATGTCATATGCAGGTGCCAGAGGATCAAGACTGAATTTACCTTCGAGTATAGTTATCTTGAAGATGAACTTGTTGTGTAGATAAGCAGGGCTGTAGCTTTTACCAGTTAGACTACAGAAATCGGTGTGTAGTAACTCATCCTCCATGCTTTCTTTCTTTTGTTCCTGTTTTTAGTGCTTTAGCAGTATTATGAAGAGCAATACTATTTTGATAATTATTCTTCTTGCAACGTTTCTTTATAAAGTTTCAAGGAATGATTAGTTCAGGTAATATTAGTAATTATTATTGCTATTATTATTTCATCATTATAATTGGCGGCGGTGGCTGCTATGCCTTCTGTATTTATTGAGAATATTTTTTTTTATTCACTGTGTTTATTGAGATTGATTACTATTGATAATTTATTTTCTCCAACTGCCACCGTCTATGCCTTTATCATCTACAACTCTGTTATCTTTTCTCAGAGCCAACTGTGTGCCTTTCATAATTTGAAATTGTATAATCGTTCTTTGTTATTTGGCAAAAGTTGGCCTAAGTAGATATTTCATCTCAAATTTTCTTTTAGAGTCTCCTTGGTGACAGAACCGCCAGTGCCACGTGAGATATGATATTATTGCCCATTCTCGATATTGGATTATAACGTGATGTGTTCTGATTGCCATTAAATCTCCTGATGTGAATATCCAAGCATTCAACCATCGAGTCCTATTTGTTGCTGGTAATGATGTGAGCAGATGTGGCCTCATTCAACCATGATATTAATGAGAAACCTGGTGCATCGTTTAAATGCTTTGAATGTGTAATTATATGGTTTCTTTGGCTTATGTTGGAATATGCTGATCTCTCTCTCTCTCTCTCTCTCTCTCTCTCTCTCTCTCTACTATTTTAAAGTCATGCACGTGTTATTTGTTTATTTTATTTCGTTTCGTTGTTGCCAAATATTGTTGTCGAGTATTCTGGAGTGGTGAGGCTGCCGCTGTGGCAAATTGTTGTCTGCCTTGTGATTCGGCAGGATGGTTTCCTCATTCTCAGATTTATGGTTTTCTGTCTTACAATCTTGTTCGATGTTTCAGTGGAATCTGTGCAGGTGAATTGCTTTGCGTAAGAGGGAAATGCAAGAAAGACACGCATTGGTGGAATCATTGAGCTGCAACTAGGATGTAAATTCATTGTAGAGTTACAATTACCTCTGTAGCGGAGAGATACTGACGCATTCAGTTATGAATAAAATCGTTAACTAGTTTGAATTTGGCTGGTAGCTCTTGGCATCTGATGGATGTGGCCGGGATATCATCGATTTCTGTTTCATTTTTTTTTTTTTCCATTGAATGGTGGCTATTTAAAAGATTTATTGCTTCTCAAATTGCCCACGTGATTTCAGGTTTACTTCACGTATGGCCGCATGCAGAGATGTTTCAGACCGTAATTGCTACCCTTGTTAGTCAAAGATACAAAATGGATGATTCGTTACGTACCCTAAGCATAGAGTCTCCATACTTGCTATTGATTTTTTTTTTTTTTTAATTTTAAAAAATAATTTTTTAAAATTAAAATTATCATTTATCATGTTTATCTGTTGACTACTTGCTACTTGCAGCCTCCATGTTTACCGTCGATTTTTCAATTTTATTTTTTAAATCTAGATAATTTATCATGTTTATTCATTTGTACTTATTTATGATTTTGAAAATTACATTTAGGGAAAATTTCCCTCATATCCACAAAATTGGACCACTATTTTCTTATATATACAGCATTTCAAAAATTGTCTGAACACCGTAACGTTTCACCTAAATTTTCTAATAGTCGCGCCATCGCATTCTGTTATTTCGCCCCTAATTTTTCTAATACTCAAGCCGTTGCACTCTGTTAGTTAGGGCTAATGGATCCGGTTGATGCATGTCCTCTCTCTTCTTAATGTTAACATCCATTCTGTTAGATGCATGGATGTGGCCGGGATATGATCGATTTCTGTTTAAGATGCCGTTGTAATTTCTGTTGTAGGTATGATGAAAATAATAATTAAATATTGTGGGTATGTGAGAAATTTTCCCTTACATGTATCACAAACTTATATATATTTTATTTATATTATTTTTTAATAATGACTTACTTAGTCCACTCTAAAATTATTTAAGATGCGTATGTACTTTTTAGCTTTTTAAAAGCTATGTTATTTTCATTATAAAAAAAAAGCTATGTTATTTTAGTTATTCCAAACTAAAAATGGCTAAAATATCTTTACATTTAAAAATCTAAAAATATATATTGAAAAATGGTGATACTTTATTTATATATTAAATACATTTAAATTAAGAAGTTTATGGAAGAAAAAGTAAAAAAATTATAATAACTTTATAAGCATGGGCTAAGTAAACTATTACGAGTATGGACTAACAAAAGTATCTCTTTAATCATTAAAATTTTTAATAATTATATATTTACTATCAAAAGATGTGATTTTTTACCTGATATAAGTTGCTAATGAAAAATATTTTTAGTAGTATAATAAAAATTATTTTTGATAATATGATAAAAGAAGTTGCGTTAACCATGACAAATGGTCTAAATGTGTTTTAAAATTAAAATCCAACGGTAAAGACGAAGTCTTCATCTTTATTGTAAGTATAGAATCATTGTCTCAGGAGAACCATAAACAAAGTAACTCGTCACCAGCGGTCCAGCTCAACAAGAACCCTTTTTGCCTATTTTGATGGATAAGATCTAGGCAACTCTTTAAGTTGTTTTTCTATTTATAGAACTCAGTGCATCCTTTTCAAAATGATAATGAGTTGCATATTTTTTGACTATTCAAAGAGTTTTTATTAAAATTTTCAGTTTAAAATTTTTCATAACTAAAAATAAGAAAATTTTCAAGTGTAAAATTTATTCATTTAAGCTTTAGATATTTATTTGAATAGTTAAAAATTGAAATTTTTTTTAATTATAGTTAAATATTTGTTTCTTACATGCCAACTTAAGCAAACTTAAATAATTCTAAGGGCAAGTTTAGCATCGCTTATTGTGCGTAAAAGCCAAGGAGTCCTCTTGCCTTTTAGAGTCATTTGGTGGAGATAATCTATTAAGTCTAGAGATTTGCATTAAAAAGTCTTAATCAACACGAAATCCTGATGCTTGAGGAATCACGTTTTTTAACCCCCCTGACGGAAGGAATCACGTTTATTAGATAATGCGCGAGTTGCAGTATTTATATGGTGGGCCAAACAAGCCCTCAGCCATTTAATGTTCCGTTCGTTTTTAAGTTCCCGGGAAGAATCGAGGAAGCCCATTATTCAACCCAGAACGCGTAAAAGAGAAATGGAGAGGCCTGGGGTGTTGTCAACGAGTCTCCGTGCCTATGGTGGCATGGCCGAACAAGGACTAAAAAGTAAAAATTGGACGGTAGGCCCGGAACGTTTTAACGGAGAAACGAGGCTCTAACAGTCTCACTTCCCTCTTTTTCTAGGCTTCCCGCCATTTCTCTTCTCAAGCTACGTAGACCCCTCTGCTCGATTGCTCTTCCTTCAGAACAAATTCCTGAGAAAGAAAGAAAGGAAGGAAAGATGCTGTGGGTGGACAAGTACCGGCCAAAAACTCTCGACAAGATCACCTTAGTTCATGCTGACATTGCCAAAAACCTGAAGAAACTCGTAATACTTTCCTTGCTTTCTTTTTTGGGTTAAAAGTATTGTTGATCTTCTTTTCTTCTCTCTGATTTCTCCTTTCTATGGTAAATTGTTTCCGATTATTTTAGGTATCGGAGCAGGACTGTCCCCATCTCCTCTTCTATGGCCCGCCTGGTTCTGGCAAGAAAACCCTAATCATGGCGCTCCTGAAGCAGATGTTTGGGCCTGGTGCTGAGAAGGTAATTCCTCTTTTCTCCTTTTTAATACCTTCAGATGTGTTAGGCGTTCAGGGATTACGGATTCTGTGCGTCTCCGTCTTATTTCGTTTTCGTTTTGTTTTCGTTTTCTGCAGGTGAAGATCGAGAACAAAGTATGGAAAGTTGAGGTACTCTCGTTGTGGGGGTTTGTCACTTTGTGTTGTTCTGTTTGGGCACTTGGTATATGATTGCTCTCTCGGTTGGGATGTTCGTTGATTCAGAAAAGATGAAAATAGTTCTATTCTTACTAGGGGTGTAAATCGGGTCGGGTTGACTCGGGTTGGGACAAATACAACCCTAACCCACCTTGTAAAATCCTAACTCAACCGTACTTTTCACACATTAACCCAACCCTATTTCAACCCATTTCAAATCAGTTCGGTTCGGGTTAGAAATCGGGCTAATAAATTACACATATTATCAATGCTAGTTAAGCTTTTGTTAGCACAATTTTCTAAAATAACAAAAGTAATGATAATTATAAAAACAATAAGGGGCTCGAATAGAAAGTAAATAAAATGAAATCTTTCGTTCCTAAAAACTTATTTATGATTTTTAACATATAATTATCATACATTTTTCCCTTGCTTAATGGAATATAATTTGCAAAAATGAGAGTATAGGATGCAAGGTAAGAATTAAAAAAAAAGTCAATATTAGTAAGCAAATACTACAAGAGGATACATTTTTTGGTAACTTTGATTAGCATCCAAATTTTTTTTTATTAACAAGAAAAATGCATATGCAAAAATCGGGTTTAAAATCGGGTCGGGTTGAACCCGATTTTTCAAAACATCAACCCGACCATGATATAAATCGGTTTGGGTTGATGCGGGCTCGGGTTGAACCCGACTCTATTTACACCCCTAATTCTTACTGTGTATGATTGGACACAGATGAGGACAACGCTGACATTGTTCTATGGCACTATGCACAACAGTGTGTAGTATTGCGTATTAGGTTATACTGGTTAGCATGCTCATTATATTATATAAGAGAAATATTGTTTAGCATACTAGCCAGAGTAGTCTGCTACCCAATAGCTATGACTATTGCACGCGGGTAATGCCAACACTGTTTTAATCCGCGTCCAATATGATTGGTTTTTAGTAGGAAGTATTAACGGATTGGGTTAGACAAGTTTGAGCTTAATTATAATCCTAATCCCATTTAAAATATTCTAACCCTAATTCGTTTATTAACCCATTTACAGTCTATTTAATAAAATGAGTTGGTGGGTTGTTAATGGGTTGTATAGTAAACGACTTGATGGTCTAAACCTTAGTAGACGATAATCTAGCAGAGATAGACAAGAGAGTGTTTTCGGTATAGAGGAAATAGAAATAATGTAATAATGGGAAATTGAATTAGGGCAACAGTTGAAAATGAAAATTAGGTTGTGGGATGAAGACTTAACAAGTGAAAATAACTAAAGGGTTCACATTTATATGTATACAACTTTAATGAGTTAAACGAGTGAAATAGGTTGAGCAGGTTAAATGGGTTAAACAGATTACTAAACGGGTTGACGGGTTATAAAATCTCAACTCTAATCCGTTTATTTAATTAAATGATTAAATGGGTCGGTGGATTATAATCCATTTATTCAAAATTCTCAACCTAAACTCATTTATAAATGGGTTAGACGAGTGGGTTGATGGGTTAACCATAACCATTAGCACTCCTAGTTTTTAGTCATATGTTAGTTCGGGCTTTAAGCAGCTACTGGATTTTCATAACACTACTTCCAGAAGAAGCCTGAAGTTCACATAGTATAAAATCACGTAATTGTGGGTATTGTGGAAACAGAAACCTGACTCTTTCTTTCTGTAAGATTGCTAGCAGGACTTGGAAAAATATAGGCATCTTTGCGTTTCTTGTAGTGCCACCGTTTTCGCTTCCTTGCAAATAGGAAATTCGACCTGCTGTGTTATATTTCATTAAATCAAGTTGAAATTAAAGTTGTCTCTTTGAATTGGACGTTTAATAAAATCAATTTCTAACTTTGTTCCTTTATTACTTTTAGTGAAGTTCATGTACATCATGTCTTCTGTCAGGCTTATGAGAGAAGAAATCTGTATTCACAACTCAAGTTTGTGTAGTGCTTGGTTTAAATAGATTGCTAACTTGCTGTGTCTTTGGATGGGTTCTTCAATCATCAAATTGACTTCTTAATAGTAATTTGTGATGCAGGCAGGAACTAGAACAATCGATCTGGAGCTAACGACTCTGTCAAGCACATACCATGTGGAGTTGAATCCCAGTGATGCAGGATTCCAAGACCGCTATATTGTTCAGGAGATTATCAAAGAAATGGCGAAAAACAGACCCATTGACACAAAAGGAAAAAAGGGTTTCAAAGGTATTTATCCATGAATTGTGAAGATGGTTCTATGTCGTCTATTTTCTTAGCTGATGAGATCTGATACTTTTGAGTATTCGTGGTTTACTTCCCTGGGCGAGTTTCCAAATCTCATCACTTGATGCTCCTATAAGTGTGAGGCACAAATTTTTCTGGTTATACTATTATTATTTTTTATAAGAACTTAACCAATGATATCAATATTTCTTTTCTTGATTAGTAGGTACTGCGTTGCCTAAAATACAAATTATATAATATGAGAGTTTTCCTGCAGGCTTTTCTTTGGGCTCTGTGAAGTTCCGGATAACTGTAAATGTCTTGACTTGGTTGGCCTGCTGAGAAGTCATTCCGTGAATCTGTTGCTTTTCTTTAGGCATTTATCATTTATTATTGCATTTTTAATTCCATGGTGTCAAACAATCTTGTGAGAATTCATCCTGACTTTATTTTGTTAACATTTTTCCTGTATCTCCTAAAGTCTATAAATTTTGTCTGCCAACATCTTAGCCTCAAGTTTTCTTATAGTCCACTGTCTTTTTAGACGTTGCATTGAGTTGATGGATTCATCTGTATGTGTAACAATATTGGTGCTTTTCTTTAGGCATTTATGATTTATTCTTGTATTTTTAATTCCATGGTGTCAAACAACCATGTGAGAATTCATCCTGACTTCATGTTGTTAATGTTTTTTCTGTCTCTTGAAGTCTATAAATTATATCTGCCAACTCCTTAATCTCAAGTTAAACTCCATCAATTTGTTTTTTAAATGTTGCATGTGGTTGATGGATTCACCTGTATGTGTAACAGTATTGGTGCTCAATGAAGTTGACAAGCTCTCAAGGGAAGCTCAACATTCTCTCCGCAGGACAATGGAGAAATATAGTGCATCTTGCAGGTTAATTATGTGCTGCAATAGCTCATCGAAAGTAACTGAAGCAGTGCGATCCCGTTGTTTGAATATTCGAGTTAATGCACCAGCATCCAAAGAGGTAGATGCAGATTCTGTGTAACTTTCTGAATGGTGCTCATGCATTGGTCTTCCAGTTGGTGTGCAGGAACTTAGGACACCTTGAGATAGTGAATTGAAAATTACACAATTTTTTTTATTTTTATTGTTGCCATTTCATGTTTGTACGTGACTTTCCCAGGCCTTTACCATAAAAGATCCCAGGCCTTTATTTTTATTGTTCTCATGAATCCCTTTCATTGAGTGACTAGTGATTTTCTCTTTTATAATGTGTATTTTGTCTCCTGGAAAACCATCAACACTTGTTTAATTTAGGGGCCTTGGCTGATCTACGTGTCTGCTTATATGCGGGTTTACAACTTCTTTGAGGATGATTTGTATTTCTTTTTTTTTTTTTTTTTCAAGAAAATCAAAACTTTGGAAAAATTTGCATTAATTTCCCATGCTTCATGCTAGATAATTGAGGTGCTGCAATTTATTGCCAAGAAGGAAGGTCTAAAACTTCCTGCTGCTCTGGCTGCTCGGATTTCAGCTCAATCAAACAGAAGTGTGAGAAGGGCAATACTGTTTTTTGAGACTTGTCGGGTGCAACAGTAGGTTTTTCCACATTAATAAGAATTCATATTTTGTCAGGAAATATTTCATGAAATGCTTTGTCTTTTGAGTGGTGCCATGAAATTCTTAATGATAACTGATCTTTGTTTTGTGCTTCATGCATTTAGGTATCCTTTCACTGATAATCAAGCTGTTCCACCCATGGACTGGGAGCAGTATATTTCTGAAATAGCATCTGATATTGTTCAGGAGCAGAGCCCAAAAAGGTCTATCATTGACTTGCTTGGAAAGCCATTAACTGAGAGCACCAATGTGATGTATAGTGAGCGCATATGTTCATGAAATTGCTTGCATGTCAACATATGTTCTACATGTGGATTACTGTCCATTGGTTATATGATGCATCCGACATTTTTTTAAACTTGTGAAAACCATTTGATACTTGGTAATTTGGTGTCATTTTTTTTTCCTGTTGAATTGCAATTGTTATTGTTATTATTCTTATTATTAAAAAAATGAAGAATATGAAAAGTGTAGTATTTTCTAGATATACTACTGAGTTTCAAGAAATAACTTTTTTCATGAGTGTGATAAACCCAAATGTCATGAAGACACTTCCAGTGGTTCTTCTTGAATTAAAAAATAATGCACAAATCTGTTTTTCTCAAGATTTGCGTCTATGAGTTATCTTTGGGTGCGAAATGCTGCTTTTGACAGGGACTTCATATTTGATTAAATGTTGATGCCTTTTCATATGATCTCAGGTTATTTTCGGTTCGTGGGAAGTTATATGAGCTACTTGTGAATTGTATTCCTCCTGAAATCATTTTGAAGGTAGAGTAATGCTCAGATTTTTAAAAATGCATTCCTGTATTGGCTCAGAATATGATTTTCCCATGTTCATGCTTACTGCAGAGGCTGTTGTTTGAATTATTGAAGAAGCTGGATTCTGAATTGAAACATGAGGTTTGCCATTGGGCTGCTTATTATGTGGGTGCTCTATTCTTTCTTTCCCGCAAGATTTGTTAACTCCTTCCTATCAACTACTTTTTAATGTTCAAGAATTTTGTTGATTTTTTGAATTCAAGTGTGTGGAGGTTGGTAAATTGTAGGTCAATGCTTCAGATTATTAACCCTAGGCTGATCTGGATTTTTTCCTGGCTTTTGATGTAGTTTTTTTTTTTGCTCATTTCTATTTTAGATACTGTGACCTTTTGATATAACCATCTGATATGATGAATTTTTCCTGTGTCTGTGGTAGCAAATACATGACAATTGTTGTGTATCAACTAGGTTGAAAATAAGTGGTCTCTTGATATGCCGAAGGTGTATTAGATCCATATTGGTCATCATTCCTTGATGTAATGACAATTGCTGTTTGGCGGAGAAAGCAACATTTCCACCCCCTTGAATCTTTTCTCTTTCACTAGATTAGTTCAGATGAATCGAAACAAGTTGTTTGTGAGGTTCAGAGTTATTTTCAAATTTCCAAGATTTAGAAGAAATGAGTTAGGGATTTAAAACAAAACAATCCTGTTTCTTTTCAAGATTTCAATTGAATAAAGGGAAGGGGAATCTTTTTTTTACTATATTGGAGGATCCAAGTAAAGTTGTTCGGCGCTGAATCTGAGATTGCTATTTTAGTTCAGGCTGAGATTTTCGAAAAACGTATTTTGCATATTTAACGTACTTCAAAAAGCACATTTGGTTAAAATTGGTGAAAAATCCAATCTCAATTGGGTTTAATTTTTATTATGTATGTATCTGTTTGTTATTCCATTTTTTCAAAAAAAGAAGAGCTCATAAGGTTTTCATTTTATTGGAAAGTTAGATGATTTAAAAGGATGTTTATTTTGCAATAATCTTTGATGTTTACCGTATTCAAGATTTTAAAATTTTCATTTTTTTTCCTTGACCTATTCTTTTGTTCATGGGTTAGCACAAGAGGTTTGAGAAATTTTTTTATTTTTTATTATTGTTTGGGATTGTGAGGCTTGAGATTTTAAGATGTGTATCTTGTAGTGTTAATGACCTGTGGAACAGTCTGTGTGCTTCCACTGGTCATTGCACAGTCAGGATAATCAACTTTTTTTTAACTGTTCAGGAAACTTGTTGCATTTGTTTCATTGGTTTCAACTATATTTCAAGTTCCACCACTTGACTATTTTACTAGATAACCACGCAGTTTGAATTTTTTGTTTTTCTGGGGTGATCTCAGTGCCCACTTTTCTACTCATGTAACCATTTGCTCCTCACAGGAACACAGGATGCGTCTTGGGCAGAAAGCAATATTTCACATTGAAGGTAATTTTGCATCATATAAAGTTAAAGTTGTTAATTGCCATAAAGCAAATTAAGAAGAGGTGAAGCATTTCATAAATATGCAACTACTGTTTGTAGTTTGGTGTAAATTGTTAGCAAGAAGCTTAACTGGAAAATATCTTACTGACTGATTACCGTGCTAATCTTAATTAATGCTGACTCCCTACGTGCATGAGAATCTCAACTTACGATTATTTCAATTGATCAATATGAATTATGAACCTGTTTGTGAAGATACCACCAAACAGTCCATTTTCTTAATTGTGTGGTCACCATGATGATTGGGGAACTGAATTTTTCACATCTAGTGATTCTTTGGATCATTCTACATTTAGACTGTTTGAATACAATATATAGATCTGGTGAACGAGCATGTGCATGTGCCAGGTATATATGGGATGTCTGGTGCAGTAAAATTTGTGTAACAGATAATAGTCTATATTCTATTTTTGTGCAAATTCTGATGTCTAGCTCCAGTGGACCATTGTGTGATTACAGTCCATTTGGAAGTATTTATGATTAACTACTTGTGTATCTATTATGTAAGAATGCATTCAAGACACAAAGATATGTCCAGTTGTCAATGCGGCAATGTGCATGCAGCATTTACATGTACTATCTTTCGATGATCTCCGCATAAAGAGTCTCTTTGTGACTTTTTGTGAGTTAGAAAGCATTACGAGGACATTCATATGTGCTTTATCTATGAAAAAGGAAGACTGCACCAATCTGCAAAAACAACAAAAAATTCCCTTACTCTTTTGCGGGCAGTAGTCTCAATTCCTTGTGCTTGATGAGCAGGCTTTTGTTCCATGCCATTATGGTGGCTAATCTCTTCTCATCTACTATAAATTGTCTTGTTCACTTTCTTTCTCCAAACTATTGTTATGGAGTGTTTCTTTTTGCTCAGGACTGCATACTGATGATTTTTCACTGACATTTGCAGCGTTTGTGGCCAAGTTCATGAGCATCTACAAGGGCTTCTTGATTGAAACATTTGGCTGAAGAACTTGACGACTTACATCTCATGTTATCAGCACCTTCCATCCATCCTTTTGTAATTGACAGCCAGGTTCATATAGCTGAGAATCCTTGCTACTGGTTGCAGTGTGATTTGTTCTCATACATGCCTTATTCAATGTGAAGTCCAATGTTTTCATCGAGGCTTGTTTAAATTTGCTTGCCCACTGCAATTTCCTGTTTACTGCGTTCCAGTCTTTGGTCGTAAGAATAACAACGCTTACCATATATGATGAACAGAACAGGTGTAGGGCAGCCTGTCTACGACCTGTTTCTTGAATTGATTGTTGATCTAGTACGTCTTTTGCCACCGGGACTTGCCAAGGTTTTGGCTTATTCAGTAAGGGTGTTTTTTTTTTTTTTGGGGGGGAAAATCCAGCTATCCATGCTATGAATTTTGTGACGAATACAGCCGAAGTAAGACCCCCCGATGTGCATTTTTCAATGAATTTTGTTGGTCCTCATTAGGTTAACTACCATCAACTTCAGCTACTTGTGTGGGCCTGAGTTGTTTTAAAACTATTTAGAATTACAATTGCATGCATAAAAAGTTATTGGATGAGATAAATAATCCAGAGTGCATTTGGAGTTAGGGCCCACGTGATGATTGAATATATTTTAGATTCTCTAGACTTTGTTCTCTGTTTCTAATTTTCAGACAAAAGATTAGTTCCAGAGCTTTTAAGATGAATGAGACCTTTGAAGAAGTGGAGAAACAACAGCAATTTAGGTCGGTTTGGAAGAAAGATGGGGGCTGCATAGCCTTTTCATCTGGTCATGTTTAATCCGCGAGGCAAAGAATAAGAATTTCTTTTTTAGGAAAATAAAAAAAAGAACCAAAATGAAGAAAATTCACAATTTCCTGTCTCCATCAAATTCTTTCAGTATTCTAGGCTTCGTATGGCCGCATGTTAAGGGGACTACAAGGAGTTTACGATCTTCTCAGACGATTTTCAACCAGTCCAACCACCTTTTTTTTTTTTTTTTGAATTTTTTTATAAATATGTTAATGTAGTTATGTTTAATCTATAAGTTAAATTTTATCATTTTTGAAGATGTTTATATATTTATTTTGATTTTTAAATACCTTAAATGACTTAATATCCCTGTATTTAAAAATAAAAAATACAAATATATACATCTCCAAAAATAGTAAAATTTTAGATTAAACATAACTAGATTAACATGTTTATAAAAAAAATTAAAAAAAATACTAACTGGTTTGAGAAGATCATTTTACGACGATAAGTCTGCTTACGAATTTTGCAATGTGTTGGCGATTTTTGAATTTTATGCTGGCAATTAAAATTTTAGGAAGAAAAATCGACCTTCGCTGGATGCAGATTTTTATACGTCTGGCGTGTTAAGAAAAATACGTGGCCAAACCAACCCTTCGAAATACACAAGGATGAAATCCGTTTTCTATTTATTTTTTATTTTTTCTATGGAAGACGAAATCGGTTTTAAGCATGTAGAAGTTCACAGATGGGTTGCTTGACGCGAAAATAATGGAAATTGATGCGAAAAGCTCTTAAAAGGTGCTTCATCCGAAGGAATTTTTAATATAAGACATGAGGTGTAAGTGTAACATAAGAAATGTCTAAGGGTTAAGAGATGTTTAGGAATGTAAATTTTCCCTTAAGAGATGTTTAGGAATGTAAATTTTGGGATGAGGGTGGAAAGTGAAAATTTAAATATTTTAAAATTGTGTGAATCACGAGGAATGATAGGGATAAAGTTTGAATAAATTAGGTAGTAGTAAAAAAAAGATTAAAATATAGGTATAAAAATGAAAAAAAATAAAGTTGTTAAATAGTTAAATCATTTATGGTATAATGTATAGGAGAGAGGAAACCATGGTAAACCATGGGAGTGGATTATCGGAGGTGCTCTCAGTTGAATAGAATAGAAAGGCTTTTCAATTTGACACTAGAAAATATCATTTTTCCATTTGAAAAAATGAATGGGTACTGGAAAAGCATCGTCTCAGCAATCCGTGCATGGGGGCAAGTTTGCTGTTGAGGCAAGAACAGTAAAGATAATAGCAGTGGCATGTTAAATAATAATTTCAGGCATTGAGTGCACGTGAGATAACCACTGCAGGGATATCGTCTCCATGCATGCCTGCTCTCTTCGATCCTTGCACGTGACTGAAACAGCAATGCCCTTTTATTTCCTGCCCTCCATGTACTCGTTTACAAAGATTCTTTGGCTCTTGCTGTCTAAGCTGTGTCTAAATGTATAAATGCCTTGGATTCGAAAACAAACCCTAATTGCACCCTCTCATCTTTCGGCATCATCATCTCACCATTTATTATTTTTTGTTTTCTTGTGAAACACAAACAACCGAAAGGGGTTGGTCTGAGTTTTGAAACCATAAGATGAAATCAATCATAAGAGAGAAAGACCCCATCTACCTACTTAAATGATGGACGCCCATCAACACCAACTTTTGTCAGCATTTGATTTAGCGAAAAAAATCACTAATGGAATTGTACCATGCCATAGAAAGTGGTTACTTTCTTACTTGATCGCCTTTTCACCTTTCCGTTCTCCCTCCTTTCTTTTCTCTCTCTTAAATCACGTTCTTTAAAAAGAGCACAAGAACAAAGCAACGTTCATCTGCAGAGGGCAGCAGCAGGTGGGGTTTTGACCCCACTTTTTAAGTTGGGGTGAGGAGGCAACAGCAGGAAGCTGCCAAGATCGGATTCCAGCGTACACTACTACAATTAAATGAAATGACAATTAGCTGCATTTATAACTTCACTGACATCAGCCCACTTTGTATGGTGGTGGTGGTCCCTTGGCTTCTTCAAGTGGTTTTCAGAAATGCTGTGGCAGAATCCTGATTACTATCAATTTATGCATATGGCTGCAGACAGGTTGAGCTTCGATCAGATCAGCACTCCTCTGCACCACAGATCATACTTCCTCTCGATTGTATGTGGTGATTTTCTGTTTATTCAATAAAATAAATCAATAAGGGAGACAAACCTCATTTCCAACGTCTGCATTACGATAGCCCAAATCTTTTTTTTTTTTTAAATAATATTATTTATATTTTTTAAAAGTACGCAGAAGTTCATGCTGGATGCATGTGGAGCTCATGTGTTGATGCGATTTTTGCATACTCCAGCTGAGGTTTGGTTATATTGCGCATTTCACCATATAAGTACTCAACTCGGAAGTTAGAAGTTAACGAGGCATACTTATAGTTTTTTCTAAAAAAATACGTCATTACAAGGAGACAATGCTTTCCTCCGAACTTGGTGCTAGAATCCCACACATGTAGACTGGATATGGTACCATTTGACAATTCTACATACTTTTGATATTAATGAAAACAGTCTAATTTTTGGCAACCGTAAGTTTTATGGCAAAGACAATTTTGAAAAAAAAGATTGTAAATACTTGGTGCCTAAAACAACATTTAGAAATTTTTTCCTTGCACATATTTATGTCTAAAGCAGAAAATTTTGCTTTGCAAAAGCTTTTAATAGAGGCAACCGACTATTTATTTGCCAATGGTTATTAGCAGCACTTGCCAATAGATTTCGTTGCACGTATTTAAATTACGTTTTGTTGCTGATAATTGTTGTCAAAAATGATGGCTGTTTTAATAGCCATAAAACTATTTTTAGATAATGAAAACGTTCTAACAATGCTACATAACTACATATAAAAGAGCTCTTAATCTGATCTTTCAATTCCTACTGTCTTTTCTATCTCAACATGTGTTGAAGAATATTTTTACGGCTTCTTAAGGAAGTTTTGAATATTAGCACCTCTAGTTTTCAAAATTTGTACTTTTAGAACTTAACTTTCATGTTTATGTCAAATGCCTTCAAGAGCACATAAAAAAAAAAAAAAAAAAGCCTCCGAGTGTTAAAAAGTTGCTGGCACAGTTCTTCCTCTATTGAAACCAATGTTGTTAAAAGTTTAAACTGGTAACGGGATTGGCTCGCTCTCGGTTGGATTGTTCAATCCAATTTTGATAACGTTGATTTAAGCCATAAATGGGCATATACGATAGGATCGAACTACCTTTTGCAACATACTTATAGTGACTCTTAATATTTTTATCATAAAAATACTATTTAGAAACATGAAGTATTCTTATCAGCCCCAACAATACAATGAATGTTACGAAAATTAACTTTTTAGTGACAAATTCAAAACATCGTTACTAAAGTCTTTTACGACTGACTTATATTGAGTTGGCTATAATGATAACATAGTGTAATATTGGGTGTAATTGGTAACCATGAAAGAAAATAAAAATTTTGTTAATAAAATTTTAATATATATCCTACTTTACCATTATTTCTTCGTATTTTTATATGCGTTTATATATTTTTTTAACTTTATTTGCTTTATTCCTAATCATTGCTTCTATTATATTACCTTATTTATTTTAAAACTTTTCCACCAACTTATTTTTTAATATATTTTTTCTTAAATTTTTTCTTAAGTTTCCTATCACAATCTCAAGTTTTAAAGTAGCTAAAAGTTCATTTTCACTTGTCAATGGATGGATTGGGTTTTTCTATTGGCCACTTTCTCCATTGATTCTGTTGTAAAAAAAATAATAATATTCTTAACTTTAAACTGAAAGAGGTTTTGGTATGTATTTACTATTTAGTTATAAAAATAGATTTTGATCATTTTATGCCATAGGGCTTCCATTTTAAATATACAGAACATGCAAAATCCTGCGTCATAAATATTGAAGCTTAATGCATAAGCAAACTTTATCCATTATCTCACGATAAGTGGGTATCGGTAAACTTCTTTACGTATAAAATTTACATTTTCGAATTTTAAAAGAACAAACATTTTTTATTTTTAAAATTTGAAATTTAAAAATATTTAAAATAAAAATATAAAATTTGGGTTATGAAAAGGCCTTGCTTGGGTCCACTTATTCATAAAAAAAAAATAAGAAACTTTTTAATATATAAAGCTTGCACAAATATTGAGTTAAATAAGATTAAAAAATTAAAATAATAAGGACATATAAAACTTCCCGGTGGAAAAGAATCTTTTTGTCTATACCTACAAGATTTGGCCAAAATTGCAGTTGTTATCGTGTCATAAATTTTGTAAAATTTTAATTTGCACTAACAAGTTTTGCTTGAAATTCTAAATTTATCACTTATGGTTTAGAAATGATAAAAACACCCTTGTAAGCAAATAAAATTATGAAGTGCAAGAAAACACATTTAAAATATAAAAAGTTTTAGAAATATTTCCTACATTTTATAATTTTTTTTTGCTTAAACAAGTATTTTCATCATTTGAAAACCAGAAGTAATACATTTCCAATTCCAGCGAACCTTGTAGGCACATGTACAAATGTTACAAGAGTTTTCACATGGATAATTTGACCAAACTTGGTGGGATGCAAAAACCTATGTTAAAAAATGCAAATTTTACAAAAAAAAAAAAAAACCTATTGAGAAAAACAATATCCAGCGGGCGGTTTCCATTTTGACATCCATCACAATAACTCTATTCCATTTGACAGAACAGATGAAGAAACGGATTTTCTACAGGCCTGAAAATTCCCGTACAACATACTAATCTTGATTGCGGTGTGTCACGAGGCCTGGCCCGGCCTTCATCACACTATTCACTCCACGAGCCGTTGGACCGTCGCTCATGCCTCGAGCATTGAGTGGCCCAACCGTTATTTTCCTCAAAATCCGGAGCATTAATGCAATAGTCTCCGGAGCCAGATGGGCCCCACCACAACCAACCAACCAACCAACCAGGCTCCCGGTTCGAGACCACGCAAACCATTTGATGGCAACGTGGCATAACACGTGGCAGGGGCTGCCCCTTTTAAACAGCCGGCCTTTCTCTTGTTTCCCTCCTCCCTCCCCGCTCTCAACTCCAAAACCTTCTGAAACTTCATTTTCGCGATATCCTGTCATTTTAAATTTTCGATCGAAAGAATAGCCGCCGACTATCTGCAGCAGAGAGAACGAATGGCGGAGAGCTGCAGCAGGAAGCTGGTCGTGGAAGTCTGCAACGCCAGGAACCTAATGCCCAAGGACGGACAGGGCACCGCCAGCGCTTACGCGCTCGTCGATTTCGACGGTCAGCGCCGACGGACCAAGACCAAGTTCCGGGATTTGAATCCGCAGTGGGACGAGAAGATCGAGTTTTTGGTTCACGATCCCGATTCCATGGCTTCCGAGATGCTGGAGCTGAACATCTACAATGACAAGAAGACTGGCAAGCGCAACAATTTCCTTGGGAAAGTTAAGATATCCGGCAGCAGCTTCCAGAAGTCTGGATCCGAGTCGCTAATCTACTACCCCCTCGAGAAAAGGAGCGTGTTTTCGCAGATTAAAGGTGAGATCGGGCTGAAGATCTTCTACATCGACGAAGATCCTCCTGCCGATCCGAAACCAGACGCTCCGGCCGCGGCAACGGAGGGAGGAGATGCTCCCAAGGTAGAACTAGCGAAGAAAGAGGAGAAGTCGGGGGAGAAAACAGAGGAGAAGAAAGAAGAAGGAAAGACAACAGAAGCCGCCGCAAAAGAGGACGAGAAGCCGCCGGCTCCGGAAAATGCAAAGCAGGAGGAGGAGAAGAAGCCGGATCCGGCGCCCGTGCCTGCTCCATCAGCGGAGAAGCCTCCAGCTGCTGTTGGAGAATCCAAAGAAGAGAAAGAGAAATCCTCGCTGGCGAAGATCCAGCCGGACTCCGGCGTGACCGACGTGCCGGTCCGTCCTAAGCGGCCGCTGCGCAGCAGCGACAGGGCCGGCGGCGCCTACGATCTGGTGGAAAGGATGCCGTATCTCTACGTCCGAGTAGTCAAGGCGAAACGTCCGAATGCGGATACCGGCTTTGGTTACGCAAAGATGGTCATTGGCACTCACAGCATACGTACGCGAACCTCACAGAAGACGGATTGGGACCAGGTCTTCGCCTTCCACAAAGACGACCTCAACTCAACCTCTCTCGAGGTATCCGTTTGGGCCGAGAAGAAGGATGCCGACACCGATACCAGTACGGAGGCGTGTATGGGCACCTTGTCTTTCGATCTCCAGGAGGTCCCCAAGCGAGTGCCGCCCGATAGCCCCTTGGCTCCGCAGTGGTACACGCTGGAAGGCAATCCGGAGAACTCGCCGGCCACCGACGTCATGCTCGCCGTCTGGATGGGCACTCAGGCCGACGAAGCGTTCCAGGAAGCCTGGCAGTCGGATTCCGGTGGCCTCATCGTGGAGACCCGAGCCAAGGCCTACCTCTCTCCGAAGCTGTGGTATTTGCGGCTAACGGTTATCCAGGCCCAGGACCTGCGGCTGCCTTCACCTCCCGAACCTAAGGTTCGGGCGCCGGAGTTGTACGTCAAGGCGCAGCTGGGCGCCCAGGCGTTCAAAACTCCCAGAGTGTCCACCGGCTCATCCGGCTCGGGGAACCCAACCTGGAACGAGGATTTGGTGTTCGTGGCTGCCGAGCCGTTTGAGCCGTTCGTCGTGATCGGTGTGGAGGACTTGTCCACCGGGCAATCCGTTGGCCAGGCAAAGGTGCAGGTTTCGAGTATCGACAGGCGGGTGGACGACAGGACCGAGCCGAGGTCCAAGTGGTTCAACCTGGTGGGCGACGACAGCAGACCGTACGCCGGCAGGATACACTTGCGCGCATGCCTGGAAGGCGGCTACCACGTGCTGGACGAAGCCGCTCATGTCGCCAGCGACGTTCGAGCCGCGGCCAAGCAGTTGTCCAAACCCCCGATCGGCTCCCTAGAGGTGGGCATTCGCGGCGCGTGCAACTTACTCCCCATGAAGACGAAGGACGGCGCGCGTGGGACGACGGACGCCTACGTAGTGGCCAAGTACGGCCCCAAATGGTTCCGCACGCGCACGCTTCTGGACCGTTTCAACCCCAGATGGAACGAGCAGTACTCGTGGGACGTGTACGACCCCTGCACCGTCCTCACAATCGGCGTCTTCGACAACGGCCGTTACACGCGCGACGATGCCGGGAGGCCGGCGGGGAAAGACGTGCGCATTGGGAAGGTGCGGATCCGTCTCTCAACGCTTGATGCCAACCGCGTGTACCTTAACTCGTACTCGCTCTGGGCGCTGCACCCGTCCGGCGCGAAGAAGATGGGCGAGATCGAGCTTGCCGTGCGCTTCACCTGCTCCTCGTGGCTGACCCTTGTGCAGGCCTACGGCAGCCCGCTGCTGCCGCGAATGCACTACGTCCGGCCCCTGAGCCCAGGCCAGCAAGATATCCTGAGGCACACGGCGATTCGCACCGTCACGGCGCGGCTCGCCCGGGCAGAACCGGCTTTGGGTCAGGAAGTGGTGCAATACATGTTGGACACTGACACGCATGTATGGAGCATGAGACGGAGCAAAGCGAACTGGTTCAGGGTGGTCGGGTGTTTGGCATGGACCGTGGCGCTGGCCAGATGGCTCGATGGAGTTCGGACTTGGGCTCACCCGTCCACCACCATTTTGGTTCATCTGCTGCTGGTGGCCATCGTGCTGTGCCCGCACCTCATCCTCCCGACCGTCTCCATGTATACGTTCTTCATCGTCATGTGGCGCTACCGTTTCCGCTACAGATCCCCATCGAGCATCGAACCCAGGCTGTCCTACGTGGACGCGGTGGGGCCGGACGAGCTGGACGAGGAGTTCGACACGTTCCCGAGCTCGCGCGGGCCGGACCAGGTGCGGGTCAGGTACGACCGGCTTCGGGCGCTGGCGGGGCGCGCCCAGTCGCTGCTGGGTGACATGGCGGCCCAAGGGGAGCGCCTGGAGGCGCTCATCAACTGGAGGGACCCGCGCGCGACTGGGATTTTCGTGGTGTTCTGCCTCTTTTCGTCGCTGATTTTGTACGTCGTGCCCTTCAAGGTGTTGATCCTGCTAACGAGTTTCTACTACCTAAGACATCCGAGGTTCCGTGATGACATGCCGTCCGTTCCCATGAACTTCTTCCGGCGACTCCCATCGCTTGCCGACCGCATTCTCTAGATTTGGATGCCCAAATTATGAATTTTCGTTGATTGTTAATTAATTAAATTTTTTTATTTAAGTACTTTTTTTATCTGACCTTTTTGGGGAGCTTAGGGATGGAAATAATATGCATTTAAGATCTGAAAAAGTGGCCGTTGTTTTTTTTTTTTTTTGGGGTCCACTATTGATTAATCACTTTCAGTGTTCAGAAGTTCGAATTTCGTGACCGTTGCAGCGGCTTGGGCGGCGTTCTTTCCTCCCCGACAACCGAGAATATTGCGCTGCCTCCGCATTTGCTGGTTGTCCCAGACAGACAGATATATATATATATTGCTCCGTAAGTGCACGTTTGTTAACATGCAAGCGTGAAACCATAGATTTGGTTTTTTAAGGTTAATTATTATTCTGTTAATCATATATTTTTTTTACTTTTATCTTTACATTTCAATTATTTTTTCTACCAACTATATACAACAAACTTTTATTTATTCAAACTATACATCCAATCATTTTTTATTAATAACATATTTATCAAAATATTTTCTTTTTTATTTTTCACAATCCCACCATTTTACGTATTATCAAAAGTACCCTAGTATTCCTTCATATTGCATTGTCAGGGTTCAAAATATGTGTGTAGGATTCCCTGACGTTGCATTGTCTGGGTTCAAATATATGTGTGTCCTGATGTTGCATTGTCAGGTTCAAATATCTGTGAATATCCTAACGTAAAATGAGAAGTGGACCCAAAACAGTTTCGTAACTTTCGTCTCACCCCGGGAGAAAAGATTCCTATCAATGTCAACAATAACAGTAATCAAAGAGGCCAGAACTATCAAATCAAATCCGCACTTCCCAGCTATGGGTCCCAATCGGAAGGATGATAATTGAAAGAGTTGTAGTCAAGTGTCAACGCCGGAAGCAAGTCAAATCCGCCCTAACTTAGAACGATGTAGGAGGAAACCGGTATTTGTATGGGTCAGTCTCTGGGTTGGGCTTTGTACCTTTCTATGCCCAACCGGGTTTTGTGCACCTTGAAAATTATTACCATAGTTATATTTTCAATATTTATTCAAGCTTTCTATCTTTGAAATTTTAAATTATAATCCCGCTTGATTTTGAAAGCTGAGGTTATGGAACTCTTTAAGTTTGAAGCCAATAAATTAAAATGTAAGCATTTAAAAAAAAAAAATTAAAAGGTTCAGGCTGCAAAACCAAACTGGAATTAAAAATGCATTGGCTACCCGCAGCGGACTAGCTCGTCGGTATACAAAACAAGATTATTGCTTTAATAGCTGATATGATGATTGGATCCGTATATTGATGGAACGTTCTGATAGCAATCGTCGGACCGTGTCAAAATGGTTTCTAGCGAGAATTACTTCAGTCGCCGATGAATATTGTAGTAGTTTGTTACTACTGAGATTATTCTGTTAGCTAACTTCTGAATGGTGCTGCTTCAGTGCACACCCTTCTCCGAGACAGCCAAAAATGCTTGCTGAACAATCTCATAATCCTCTGCTATCCTTGTAAGAATCCCATCTTGAAATTCTTGGTTGATTTCATCCACCATATAGATTCAGCTGGTGGATGCTAGGACCAGCCAAGCCTTCATGCCCACTTGTCAGCAATCACTGGTTTCCTTTTGGTTTCAAACCTCTCTCACTTCTTTACACATTCCAATAACTCACCTCACCCACATTGCCTTTTCTTGAAGTTCCTCCTGTTAAGCATCTTTGTTATCAATACTCTCAATCTCCTTGCTCCAGTTCCAGGTCTCAGACCACCCAATTCCCCCTTCCCGCTTCCAGACTCCGCACATTTTCCAGGGCTCACCCCCTTCTTAGAGCACCAACCACCAAACGTGAATTGCCTATCGTGCCGCCTTCTTAGTAATTCATGATCGATCTTCTTGAGCACTGGGTCATTTGCCTTGAACTTCCTGGAAAATGGGGTGCTGCTTAAGATCATTTTCCTATAATCTTTCATTCCAAGGGATCTTGGATGCTGTTTTGGTGGCGTGTCCCATGATATATAGTGAAGATCGTGATTCACCGTTGTGTTCCTGTAATCCCGGGAGTTGCAGATGAGTGTCTGGAAGTAGCCCTCTGGAGATGAGACGAAGTTGGTGTAGTAGAGAAGCAGAGTTCTAGGGAGATTCTCCCATCCCACCACACAGTACTCTGCAAACGATCTTGACAACACCGTCCAAGCAGAACCTGTAGAAGATGGAGTCTTGAAATTAGAATCCGCCCACATCATCACATTAACAAGAATTGTGTTGTCCAGCCCTCCCATAAGGAAAATGGTCCATTTCGCCCTCATACCAATTTTCTATCTTTGTACTGTTTCAATTTCAGCACAACTTAAGGACAGAGTTCTAATTTACATTGCTCTATAGATATCTGCAGCTGTCAAGATGATGAGATATTGCAAAGTAAGACTGGGTATAGCTACAGTCTGCAGAGAAGTAATCCTGAGAAACAGAACCATAGCTACATTTTTTTGACTTTTTAGGGTGAATTTCACATTTTAACTGCTTCTGAGGGTATATAGATCCATTCAGTAATTAGGGAATTTCATCTACGGTTTTGTTTTCCAACATAATTATTAGAAGTAGTTAAACTGTCCAATTGCTTTATTTTTTTTTTTTTTTTTAAAATAATAAAGTAAAAAAGGTGGCAATTTGAAACATCTTCCCATTACAGGCGTCCATCCAGTCAGACATAAAAATGTATGACTTCTGTCAGGTACTTAAAATGTTGGCTTGTTTGATTTAATGAATTTGTTTACAAACAAACACGCTTAGTCCCCATTTTCGTACCTACCGGGTGCAAGGTACTTGTATTTCTCTCAGATGCATGTGAATATAAAAAGCCTTCTGTCAAAATGTTGGCTTGTTTGATCATTGATGAATGGGTTTGTGTCACGCTTGAGTCCCCATATCTGTTGTTTATTGTTGTAGGGTGCAACTTCAAAGGCCACCCGTACAGTGAGCACAATATGAGTGTTTGAAAGTATTAGGATTTGCGTTTTGTACTTTGCATATGAGTTATTTGTGTAATAGTTTCGCATGTTGGTATATATATATATATAATAGTTTTGCATGTAAAAATGCATGGTTAATACACAAGAGAATACATATTGTTTTTGCGTAACTATTTATAAAAGTTTTATTTACTAGTGTACTAGTTAGAGATGAGGCATCCTAATGAAGTATGAGAGAGGGGTTATTCAAGTGTTTTTAGTTTGTGACGCGTGTAAGGCATCTAAAGAATAAGTGTGAGTCATTATATATATATATATTTATCACCTATTTATCATAGTAGATTCATATCTCTCTCATGTAATTTTTTCTCCCTAACTGAAGAATTTTCCATGTAAATTTTAATGTCTTGTGTGTGATCTTGCTATTGTTTACTTGGTTTCAATTTATTATGTATGCTTCCACTATAATCCATTTTAACTTGAATTCGATTTTTAAAAATAAAGTACTTTTTTTATTGGTTACATTTATAAATACATAGGCTTTACCTAGATCTTTCTTATTATGTGGTTCGAATTCTTTTAAAAAAATTTATTTGAAAATTTAAAATCAGCATGGATATATATTGAAAACATGGTAATTTTTAAAAAATTCAAACAAAATATCAAACAAATTTCAAAAAATTATAAAAGGAAAAAAATCTGCTCATGCATTTATAAAAATTATCATCATTAAAAGTCATTTCCTATCTTTGTGAGGTTAGCGACATGTATCATGTTGTGCTTTTCTTGACGGTTAAAGTAAAAATAAATGTACGGTCACTTGTACATTTCGGGTATGCTTATTTAGAAGAAAATGGAAAATAGAAAACAAGATTGCAAAAGTCAATACCAAGCTACCTTACTTTCTTCCATTTTTACCTTATATTTCAATCATTTTTCATACATTTCTATACAACTATCATATCTATTTTTTTATTCTCATTTTACTCCTATCATGTACATTTCATTTTAATCTCCATTTTCCATCCTCTTTTAAATAAATATACCTTTGTAAAGATAAAAAATAAAAATATTTTTTAGGCTACTTTTACTACACTTGTAATGTCGGTGATCATACAAGATTAGTACCCATTATTTTAGGGTTAATTTTAAATATAAACACCACGATTGCCGTTAATTAAGGTTAGCACCCATTATTTTAGGGTTAATTTTAAATATAAACACTACAATTGCCGTTAATTACAAATGCACCTGCCAAGTTTGAAAACTTAAACATATACATATTAACTATCCCATTAATTTCAAATACACCCATTTTGGGATTAGAAACGTTTAATAATTTTAAAATGTCAAAATACCTTTGGTCCATCCATCATCCATTGCCATTGCTATCATATTCAAATAGTCAAAATCCATTCTACTTGACTTTCTTTCAAGTTGGAAGAATTTTCATTACATTGCCTAACTTATATCATAGTTGAAAGGCTACTATTATCAAATAATAAGGGGTATTTTAAATATTTTTATGTTAAATAACGATGATTTTTAATTATTCCTAACGTGATGGACATAGATGAAAACTTCGTCCATACTTAATAAGTATATTTGAAACTTTTAAAATTTAGTAAATATATTTATAATTGAGGGCAATTGTGGTGAGTATATTTGGAAATTATCGATTATTTTATTGGGCATTGAACTTATTGCGCCTACACATGGAAGAAATATTGTTTTTATTTTTTACACGTGCATCCATGCCCTTTATGTTGATTTTTAAAAATTAATAAAATTAAAAATCTAATAAATTTCATAGAGAGAATTTTAAGCGAAGCTTACGCATTCCTCTGTGAAAAAAAAATTTTCGGGCCCGTAATAAGTCGGGCGAACGTGAAAGGTGCCAATTTTTTGGAATTTGATGTAGTGCACTAGGGCACATTTAGCTTTGATGCACCCAAATGTATTTAACCAATTTTTTAATATTTTAAAATTTTTTATACAATGATTAATTTAAGTGTATTTAATATGCATGTTAAGTATTATTAAAACTTGAAAGACATATTAAAAATTTTTAGATTAATAATTATATAAAAAATTTCAAAAAATAAATCAAATATACACGGTATATCAAAACTGAGTGCATTGAAACTAAGTACACCTTTAGTTCTCATATCAAATTCCATATTTTTTTTTCGATTCCTTCCGATTAGTCATTGTCTACGTGATAGTTGGACAATGACATATTGCCGTCCATTCAAGACTGCCAAGACAATGCTAATGTGACCAATCAGGACCCAAAAAAAAAAAAAAAGAACTCTGCTGATGATGTGATGACATCCCACCCACAGTCAAGTTGGGCACAGCCATGGACTTGGGTTGTATCTTCCGGAAGCATGCATTATTGATTTTTAAAAACTAAAAATAAATATTTAAAAATCTTTAAAAAGGGTAAAAATTAATACATAATTTATGAAAAAATTTTCAAAAAAAAAAAGAGTAAAAATAAGTGTATGAAAGCATGCAGTGCTGCATGCTCCTGGGAGCATACAACTGAAGTCCCACAGCTATGGATTGACCGGCAGTCACGAAAATTGATGAGAGCATTAAAATAAAAAAAAATCCACGTCCATGTGATATTTCCTCTTTTTTTAAAAAAACATAAAAGTTATGCAAAATTTTTAGGGAAAAAAAAAAAATTGAAGAATGAATCTTGCTGACCGGCCGTCTTTGTTAACCAATCCTGCAACCCCAAGCAACTTTTTTCTCTTGGTTGTCTTGAGTTGTGGCGTACGAAGGGGGGTAACACCCCCCCTTCTCTTCTATGTTGTTGAGAGTAAAGTGACACCCAACCACCAAATACCTTTTTTCTTTCTTTTTTTTTTTTCTCCTTGATGAAGTGATAGTTTTTAAATTCTACTTTTTCGTAATTATCTGCATTCCTAATTATTTCTCCCTTTTCTTTTCGAAATACCTGGTATACTTATTTATGGATGTACGTTTGGATTGATGTATTTATCATTCCAACTAGTTTAATTATTAACTTTTTATCCTTTACCTCATTTATAAATTCATCAATAATCTTTTAAGACTTTAGCACCGTTAAAATTTTATACGAAACATTCCAAAAATAAAATTTACAATAGAAATACTGTTATAATTTGTACCCTATTATTAAGAACTAAACATAATCCAAACCTATTTTTAAATTGAGTTGGTATCTTATTATTATTATTATTATTATTATTATTATTATTTCAATTCAACTGTCTATCAAAACGAAGTTAAATTGTTCAGTTTTAAAGTGTAATGACAGCCTAGCAGGGATAATCCCGGCACAAACTGGTCTTTTTAAGAAAATAAAAATGGTTAAATATTTTTTATAATGATAAGGGAGCCGAGCTTCCCAATTTAACCTCTTAGATGGGGGCCAAAAAAAATAACTGTTCAACAATTTTAAAATAATCTGTTTTATCAAATCATTTTAATTCGCCAGCACTTCTATGACTGAGTGATTGACATTGTGAGCGTATGTGTCTAAGATATCCAGGCGTTGAAACCCAATTAGGACATTAGCTTCCATAGATTGAAAAAAAAAAAAAAATCATTTCTATCAAAGTTTGAAGTCGCTTGACCAACCGAGCGCTGTCGGTGGCGCAAATGTGCGCAGGCAGCGAGGTGAGGCTTCGAATCGCGCTCAAGACGTCGGGCGGAAAAAATATACGTGGGAGCAAACAGTGGTCTCCCGGATGGATGGAGTGTGGGAGCGGGTGGTCTCCCAAGTGGTTGTTGGAAGCTGTGTCTTCCTTATTCTTTCGTGGAGCTGTGTCTCCAGATTTCTTTGGGAATATGTGTCCCTTGTATTTGTAAGAATGTCTCAGATCTTCAAGTATAATATGTATTGAAATGTATGTAATTTGTACCAATCAAAAAAAAAGTTTGAAGTCGCTTGATTGTTCCAGCTCAAAAAAATAATATATAATTATGTGTAAATTATGAAAACAGTTAGATCTATTTACATGTATACATTAAAATATTATCACAATTTTTAGAATCATTTATTCAAGCGCGAGAATATTCTAGACCGTTTAAATGTTAGATTAAATTCTACAAATTTGACATAAAAATTAAATAATTTTAGTAGATACTCTTCTTCAAGAAAGATAATTTAGGTAGATTGATTTTATAAATTCATCAAATGGGGCCGTACATATCTTCAATTTGACCTAATTGTAGTTTTTTACATAAACAAATGATTTTATATACAACGGACATAGTGTATTCATATCATTGAAGCGGACTATGTTTGAACCATTACACAAATATATTTCACCTATTCAACTAGTTGGCTACAATTGAAACCCAATGTCTTTTTAATTTTTTTTTAAAAAAAGGCCATAATACCACATCTGCTTTTCGTTAGAAAAATCATGAAGAGGTCACCAATAAACCTGACTATTACATACTTTTTTCTATTGCATACATATTCATTATGTAAATATGAAAAGAGCAAACGTTAGTAAATATAAAAAAGAAATGGGCATGCTATAAGAAAATGAGGTAAATTGTACAACTGACACAAGTGCATGCAGAACTCCATGGGTGCGCGTGAAGGTCTAGGGAATCATTTATTTACACGTGTGTAAGGTTGTTTCCGTGGGATTACGCATGCATTTCTAATTTTCGTAAACACCAAAGCTATTATTGATCTAACGAACAGCGCTAGCTTGACTGAAATTGTTTTTGAAATTCTATTGTCAAAAAAAAAGAAAAAAAAAAGCCCACTACTGAAATTGAATAAGCCAAGAACAGAGAGAAGAAAATAATCAAATAAATAAATAAATGGAAGAGAATGCATGGGTCAAAAGAAAGAACCTGTGTATAGCTTGAAAGCAGTTGGTATTGCCCTCTGCTTTGAAACCCAAAAAATCTCTGATTTGTTGAGACTGTAAAGCGCAGGATCTATCATTATCGGCTTAGCTCTCTTATTCCTTCCCAAAGACAAAATGGGTAAATTAATTTCGATTCTAATTTTAAAATGTACTAAGATTGGAAATTTGTGAATTGGGTATTGCTCAACAGGACTGAAGAGTTGATTGATTAATAATTCAATACTCAAAACAAAGCAAAAATGCCGGAACTGATCCCTTACAGTTTCCAACCCAAGCGAGCGCTGTGCTGCACGAAATTGAGGTCTCTGGGCAGATTGGAGAAGACATGGATTAGATCTGCAAAATGGGTCACAAGCTCCAATGAGGAAGGAAGACACCCAAACCCAACTGCGAAAAAATTCACGACTCCACGCAAACATATCTGCAGCGGAATTACCGTCTTGGGTCATGAGAGGGTAGTCGGAGGCGCTGAGATTGATGAACCAGTCCCAGTTGGAGGGCGTCCTGAGCAGCATGGACATGGCGTGGAGGGTATTGGCCAGCATGGTGGGGCCCCTGTAGGTGATCAGATTCGACCTACCCACGATCCACACGTTCCCGAACTGGGCGAATGTAGGCTCCCCGGCCACGAATTCCGACAGCTGGAGGCGCTCGGCGGGGTCGGCTTCGAGGTCGAGGTGGAGGAGGTAGCAATTGGAGGGATGGTAGAGTGCTCTGAGGGTGCGTTTGAGACGGGGAATGTCACCCTTGGAGGCGGAGATGAGGTAGGCGAAGGAGACGGGGACGGAGGGCGGAGGGACGGGGCGGAGGTGGTCGGGTGGGCGGAAAGTGAAAATGGGTGTGGTGAGGATGGTGGGGATGGTGAAGAGAATGGAGGCGAAAACGAATGAGATTAGGAATTCTTTGATACCCATTAAAGGAAATGATGGTTGATGATTTGGGGAGAGGTAATATGATCATATGACTGAGTAAAATGAGGGGGGAGAGGTGGTAGGGGAAAAGCAGTTATCGAAATGAGGCAGTGGCAGTTAGGTAGGATGATTTTGGATTTGCTTGGCTTGTGGCCTGGTTTGGGTTGGCTTGATGTGGGAATAAAGGGACTAGAAAAATTTTTTGATTGGAAGGGACTAGAGAATTGAGACGTGATTGTTTTTATTTTTTTTCGGAGGATGAGATTTTTTGTTTGTTCCTTTCTTGGAGAGGAGAGATGTGCAGGTGTCATGCTCTGGCCTTGTTCTGTCTTGATAAGTGGGTGAGATACTGTGGTTGCTCTTCCTTGGGGTCCATAAACTATGGATCGTACGTTTGAAAGACGGGAGTAAATGGGTTTGGGCAGTGTGAATTGGGAATTAGGAAGGGAAGGAGGTTGGTTGTGCTTGCAGCCTTGCACATGGAGGAATATAATGAGCAATCTTGGAGGCTCACAAAATGGCACAGCAGATGCACATGGAGCTAGCATGTGCATAAGAGCCCATAAAGGCTGCAAACCTAAAAACAGGATTTTTTTTTATTTTTTTTTTTTCAGGGGGAAAAAAAGAAGACTCTTCCCTGAGCTTCAGGATGCTGACGTTTGTCACACGGATCCATATATATGATTGCTTGCTTTTCAGGCTTTCTTTCATTCGAGCCACAAACGCCCACTTGTTCCTCCAAGAGCCAGGAATGAGGACGCTCCGTATGTAAGTGCGCGGCATGTTCGTCATTTTACAAGGGCTTGAAAGGTATTGGAATTTTTATTTTCTAAACGTCTATTCTCATTTACAAATTATAAAATAAGAAAATATTTTATAATAGTACGATTTACCAATTTTAGCGATCGTCTTGCAAAGTGAGCACTGAGGAGGTGGAAAGTTTTGTTTTTGAAAAATACGACAACGATGTGAGAGTGACAGGGTACGTGTAAAGTAAGAATAGGTAGGATATTAGGCTCATTGTATTTGAAATTATTCGTTAAATTGTTATTAAGTTTAACCTAAATTCGACAATTTTGTGGGGTCTATTTGTAAAAAGTACAAAATAATATAATACGATGGTTTGATTTATGTATCAATTTTAAAATTATTAATTCAATATCTAAAATGTTTAAAATATTTTTCTTATAAAAATAAATGATTCCGTAATTTAGACATATACATACATGATTTTAAGCCAATATTTCTTACTTAAGACTACAATTTTGATGCCATGACACTAAGATGTCGTGGTAACCTTGTCCAACCTATAATGGGTAGACACATGTTCAAGTCTTACCTTATGCAGGTACATTAGGTGGAGTTTTATAATATCTCCCTTATGTGAGGTTTTATAAAATTTTCCCAATTCTAGGGGTATATACCGGATTTTCCCATCAATGTTTGCGAATATGCTTGATTGTAATATCATTTATCACATTATATTTTATATAAAAATACTAATAAAAAAAGACTTCAATTTTAATGGATTGAGAAGATAGATAATTATAAACTATCTAACTAATTGGATTTTGATTCCAATTTCAATAAGTGGGTCATCCATATGGTTATCTATGTGTTCCAAATTCTATGTAATTAGTTATGCAGAAGCATTACCCTTTAAAGTATCATATTTAATGAACTTTGTTTGCCAACACATTTTAGCCATCAACTTGGATGGATGTATGCCAATCAGGCGTTAAAACCTGGTTCATGGGTCTCATCAGCAACCATGGAGCTGTTTTGCTATAGAATAATCTCAACGACAACCATTGTGTTGTCTTGAGATGGAATGGGAGTTGATATCTCAAGTGGGAGCATGGTCTCTTTAATTATTATGTAGGAGTTTGAGGTCTCTTCTATAGATTGATAGAGGTATGTTGTTCCTCAAATGAGATAAGATAGGAGCTTAGTGTGTCTCTCTTGTGCCTAGTGTAATATGAAATGATGAGATGTAATATTTTATTAATAACAAAATGGATCAATATGAAACTTTACATATAGTTTCCATTAAGTTTATAAAATTTGCACTTTTGACCTTCAAATTTTATATTTACACTAGATATTCGGGAGTAGTTAAATTCCATAATGAAATGATCAAAATGTGATTGTAATTAGGGCTGAAACTCAAGTTAGGTTAGTTCGGTTCTTAGTATATTTTATCTAGCTCCTATTTCTAAAAATTTTACTCTATCTTACCAATAGATGATTTGGTTCCTCGTCTATTCTACTGTAATCACGTAAAAGTTGGATTGGTTTGGTTTTGATTATAAATCGGTTAGTTAACTAATAGCAACGACATTGTATCAAAGCAATATAAAAAAACATAAACAAAGCAAGATACTTTCATTCTGTCATTATTATATCATAAAAAATGTTTACATAGTTTAAAATGCAATTAAACAGATAAAAGAATTTATTGAATAATATATCGCTAAAATAATGATTTAAGTATTTAAAATGGCTAAATATCAACCTTTGGTACTCCTAGATGTACTCATCTGCTATTTTAAATGCTTGTGGTATGGAACCTATCTTATTTAAGAGGAATCATATTTTTTTCTTATCTTATTTTAGCCTACTGTTAATTCTTTCCTACTCTATCCCACCAAGATTAGAGTCAATTTAGTTACTCTACGTAAGTTGTACTCTTAATTATATATCATAAATAATTTTAAATTGAGAACTTGAAGTTCCAAATATTATTTTCTTGCATCATAGGTGGATTTATATACAATTGCTGACATGAAATTTTGAAAATTAGGATATAACTTGAAAAAATATTTAGGCTTATTCATTCTCATTCGATTAGGATTACTTTTCTCATTTTCGTGAAATCTCAAATTTTCTAAGATGAGCGATTCTATTAACTCAGATTAAGTAAATGTTTCAGTTAACCCACATTAAAAAATCCATTTATAGAACTTTTTAAAACTTTTTTCTTCATACATTTCTTTATTTAAGTGTATTTAACATATAAATCAAATTTTACTATTTTTAGATATGTTTATATATCTAAAAAATATATATATACATATTCAAAAATGGTAAAACTTGATTTATATGTTAAATATATATAGATAAACAAGTGTACGAAGAAAAAAAAGAAAAAATTGTAGTAAATAAGTTTTTTAAGGTGGCTAAATAAGACATTTATTTAGTCTAAGCTAACGGGATCATTTCTTATTTTCTAATACATAACAACCTCATTTTTTGTATTTTTCTACTTCTCAATGTAATCTTCCATTTTCTAATGTACAATAATAACTCCTCATTCAATCTTCTCAATTAGTTACAATTCCATTGAATGCATTCAAAAACCCTTAACTTATGAAACTTGAAATCACATGATGTAAAAATACAATTTAAGGGCAAAATTTATAAACTCAGCATGGGAAATATCTACTTTTAATACCTCATGAGTAGTGGGGTCCCCAATCAACATTTACAATTTTTGAAAAACTGTTTTTCTTCTATACTTAACATAATTTAGGTGAAATTGAAGACATTTCTCTTAGTTTGATAATACTGCAGAACAACCAGCGTTGTTTGAATGAAATTTGAAGCGTATCTTTTTCATTAGCATTTTGCAAATGGCAATCAAATTTTTTGATTAATGATGGAAATTACCCCATTAATATATATTGCAGTAATGTTTTTTTTATTTCAAATCATTGTTTACGTTGCAACTGTTATAAAAATCATTGTCAACAATAAATATAACAAAAAAATAAAAATAGGATATGCTAGAATGCAGCCAATTAGGTGCATTGGCTGTAAATTTGACCCGCTTGGTAAGCAACTCATTCATTGCATTCAGAATTATTTATTTAACGAAAACACCAAGTTTCCTCAAAATAAAACATGTGCGGTGGTCTATCTAAAACAGGTACAAAATGGATACAATAAATTGTTTGATTCATATAATTCAAATTGTTAATTTCAACCTCTAAACCATATAATCACACCTACGTGGATAAGTGATCTTATAAAGTATTTTATCATTCTAATCCATATTTTCGTAATTTATACATAAAATCTACTCTTTAAGAAGGTACGACCCACCAGAGACTTAGACTAAAATGCATTTTAATACCATGATAAAAGATTTTAAACCACTTGATCCATGAGATTTTGATTTCATCATGGATTTGGAGTCCATTTGCGTCCGCTGAAGTTAGCTGCAACCTGGTATGTCCCAAGAAAAATACTAACAAATAAATATTTGAACAATAAAAAATAAGGGCAACTTGAAACTATACCCATGCAATTTCGCCGTAATTGTAAATACACTTACATAGTTTCAGAAATTACAAATAACCCCACATAGTTTAACCTAAATTGCAATATATTCATATTGTTATGACTCTATTATTACTCAATCACGGCGTGGGTATATATGCAAAAGTATATAAATTATGTGAGTATATTTGTAAAAACTAAACATACTCACTTAATTTCCAAAATTGTAAATATATCTACGTAGTTTACATATTTTTGTAAATATGTTCATGTTGTAATGGTACAGTAACGATGCCATAACGACACGAGTATATTTACCATAATGATCATACTATATAAGTTATTTGCAATTTTTAAAATTATGTGGATATATTTAAAAATAATCCTAAAAAAATAACACTAATAATCAATTTATTATTAATAGGGACACTTTTGTCATTTTATAAAAATTTAAATGCCATTAGCAAAATTCTAATGCATGGGACATGTTTGCAATTTTACATAAACATGACGAGCTATTTTTTATTGTTATATTTATATCTACTTCAATTAATACTATGATTAACCTCTAAGATATTCTCACAAATGTTAAATATGAAGGCACCATACTCCACCTCACAGGGTCCCGTGACAACCAGGCTCCCATATCTTTAGGTTATGACAAGCTAGCCGCACATCGCGTTCTACAAAAGTCCTTGCATTCACCAGGATTCTTGCGCGTCTCCAGCATCTGCATATTCCCAAGTTCATTCCATCAGTGTCTTGACAAGACCTATAAATAAATCATTGTTCGCTTGATTTTTTGGTGGAATTTGCAATCCATCTAATTTGATCAGGTGTACTAGTGTCGGATCCCTCGTAATATTCATGATATATTCGTTGCTCAATCTCTGTGTATATCTTTACATTTTTACGTGGGCCTACATATAATCTTTATATATACCAAAATTTACCTTTTGGATTTTTTATTTTTTTTATAATTTCAAAAATATATAAGAAAATTAAAAATGGTAAATTTTGTTCTTGACAAAAAATTATATAAGCAGCTACATAAAAAATGAAAAATGAAAAAAACTTCAAAACCCTTATATGCAGGAACCTCGGTACATACGTGTATATATGTAAGATATGCTCATGTGCATTTACCTATACCTGAAATTGTTTACATTTGGCCCAAAATGGGCCTCACATGTAATTAAATGTATTGATAAGTTATACAATTATTTATCTATATATAAGTTTTATTATAAATGGCTTACATATTCAAAAAATAACTTTAAAATTGTTATTTATATTAATCTATTTTATTACATTGAATTTATAGCATTTTCGGATGTGGTCCACACATATATCCAATTGGGATAAAATTTGGTACGATAATAAAATACATAATTCTAAATACACTGAGTGAAATATATTATAATTTTATGATTATATAGGGCTCATTTCAAGGTAGCTGCACCATAATGTATGGCGCAGGTAATTGCACCTTAATATTTCTCCAGTGCAGCATAACTACACTGGAACAGTGGCACATTTGCCCAAAAGTGAGTCCCACATATATTAGAATGTAATGAAACTTTATATAATCATTTATCCATATGTAAATTTTATAGCAAATGTTTTAAATGTTGAAAAAATTATTTAAAAGTTGTTATTTACATTAAACTATTTTATTATGTTAAATTTGTACCATTTTCAGATGGGGTCCATACACATATCCAATTGGGATGAAAATTGGTATAGTAATAAAATACATTATTCTAAATATAATAGGTGGAGTAGATTATGATTTGAACATCACGTGAGGCCTATTTCAATGGTGGTGCACCTAAATATTCTTTTATATATATATAGAGGCTGAGTCTAAATGCACTTGGTATCTATATATATGTTAAATATATTTAGATTAATAATTGTATACAAAATATATTTTTCCATTCTCGTGCATAGTATCATGATCCTATATATATTGAGTTATTACACATATAGAATTTATCTTTCAATACGTCGTATCTAGTTTAGCCCCTTCTTCCATTCCGTTTATTATATTCAATACTATTCACCTTATTAAAATATCAAAAAAATTATCAATCCAAGTTATGAATAGGTCATATCTTTTAAAAATATACAACAATATATATTTAGTAAATTATTTAATTTTAGTATGTTATGAAACATAAAAATAATTATTTTAGAGTGATGAATATTTTAAATGGTTTAGATGTTGAATTAAAACCTTGTGGGATCTTTACAATGAAAAATAATTTTCAAGGCTTTAAAATCATTCTTATGTAATTTTTAAATTTGAGAACAATGTCTTAATTATGTACGTGATAAATAATACTATTAGATAAATTAGATCTAATAAAATTATTAAGATAAGCTCAACCAAGTCTATCCAACAAATTTAGAGCTTACTTGGTTATGCACTTTTGTATGCCTCCAATACTTTTAACAAGTTTTAAAAGTATTTGGTCTTATCTAAAAATGCTTCTAACTTCTAAAAAATTCTCTAATTCTAGTCAAAGTTGTTACTATTATAGGAAGCTGGTAATTAATGCTTCCATCAAAAGTACAAGTAGTAAAATTTTATTACATATAGAAGCTTAGCCAAACAAGCCTTTGCTAACATAGTTTAGGATGACTGTACAAAAGTCGAACTCAATATCACTTTTTAGTGTGAGCCCAACTATTTTTAACGACCTCCATAATGATATAAAATCTACTCAATACATTACATTTAATATCATTTATTTAGTAATAGACTACGTTTTATCCAAATCAAAAATATTCATAGGTTGCTTAAAAATATATATTCATACATAAATTATAAAAATGTTTAAATATATTTACATATATATTAAAATTCAATAATATCTTATAGAAGTATTTATCCATTAAAATACTATTTTGGATGGTTTAAAAGTTAAAAATATAACTTTAAAATAGATATGTAAATCAACTAATTTTACTATATTCATTTCACACATTGTGTTAGACGTGGGTCGTGTGTATTTTTAATTTGGATGAAACTTGGTCTTTTATGTAAGAAATAATTCTAAACGCAATCGTTAGAGTAGATTTCATGTCAACTTTCATCCATTGTGGCCCGCCTTGACAATCATGATAGATCCACTTTACTAATTACATTAAAATCATTTGTTTAATAAGAATATCAAGTTTTATTTAAATTAAGGATAAACGTAGCCCCATCTAACTAATAAAGTATCTAAAATCAATATAATAAAATTACTTTAATTTATATATCAATTTTAAAAATATATTTTCAATATAAATCATCTAAAATATCATTCCTAGCAAATACATGATTTTATAAAATAGTGTTACATTCTAAAGCATTTATGAATGTATTTAAACATTTCTTTATCATTCACAAATGAATATATATTTTTAAGCAAATGATACTTATGATTTGGATAAAACTTGGATTTCTAAATAATTACAATTGTTGCTTAATGCAATCTACAGAATCGATTTCACATATCATCGCAGGCTAAAATGTATGGGGTTTACTGTAACTCGGTTACATATTGATTGCGTGTAGGCAACGCACGACACGCTTCTAGAGACTAGAATATGTCCTCATTATTGTTGCTGCATTTTGACATAGCTTATAACCACAGTTGCCTTGGCAGCAAGGATATCATTAAATGACACCTTACCTACCAGCCTTACCAAATGCCACCATGGAATGCTATGCACCTGTTGCTAAAAGTTGTTCAGTAAATCGAGTTTCCAATTTTTGGGAGCATTTTATCTCTAATTTGAAAAGTGTTTGTCTCATCTTCTATTCAAGTATGTTATTGGTAGTTATTAATAAAGAAAATATGCAAGAAAAAAACTTATAAAATGAATTAGGTAGTTGTATGAAAATCATTAAAATGGTAAAATAGAAAATTTAGGATATTAAAGATAGGTAAAATGATTGGAAATTGTTTAGAAATGGGTTTCCATCTCCCCTCCCTCTCATTTCTAGTAAGAAAACAATACTGCTTAAATCTTACCAGAAAAGAATAAGCCCATAAAAATGACCAACCGAGAATTCCATAAAATTAGAAATCTAGAATTACTTTTTTTTATTATTATTATGTCACCCATATTGGATGATTAGGAAATCAATGAAAGACAACTCAAGAGAGGGGTAAACAAGTCAAATACCAATAGCCAACTTCAAACCCCATACCTCTTACCCCAGACATTTATCTCACTCACATCAATTACTTAGTGATCCAAGCGGTGACAAATCTAGAGCTGTTTAAAAGTGCTAACATATTTAGAATTATTTAAGTATATAATGTTTTGTGAAATCAATTTTTATAAAAAAAATCGTTGCTAATCATTTCCATATGGGTACTATAAACTAAAGCAATTACATGCTCAACCGATGAGGGGAACAAACCTATCTAGAAGCATGATGAATTAATTGTCTTCTATGGGGACTAAGAGTAATATTTTAATGTACTTTGATGCATTGAAATTTCAATGCATTAGGGTGCAAAATTTTATTTTTAATATATTTTTATAAAAAAATTTATTTTTAATATATTTTTATAAAAAAATTTATAAAATTTTAATTTATGTGTATTTAATTTGTAAACCAAAATTTACCATTTCTAGAAATAAATATTTATTTTTTAAAATAGGAGAAGTTTTAGTCATTTTTAAATAACAAAATACCTCTATTTTAAAAAAATTTTAAAAATATATTATATATCTCTAGAAATAGTTAAACTTAGTACATAAATTAAATACACTTAGGGTGTGTTTGGTTGAAGGTAAAACTTTTGATGAAAAGTTTTTGGAGAAAAAGTTGTCAAATAAATAGAAAGTGATGTGATATAATAGGAGTAATAATGAGGAGTAAAGAGAATAAAATTAAAATAGATAGGTTAGTTGTATGGGTAGTTGTGTAGAAATGATTGAAA
>JAXCLR010000073.1:24092602-24103767 GCA_035584095.1 Annona squamosa | reverse complement strand
GTATGGGTAGTTGTGTAGAAATGATTGAAAAGTAGAGTAGTTTGTATAGAAAAATGTGAAAAAATAATTAAAAAATAAAATAATTATGAAGAGTGAAAAATTTTAGATTGAAAAGTTTTAGTTGACACTTTTTTACCCAAAACAAACACACCCTTAGACTAATAATTTTATAAAAAAAAATTCAAAAAAAATATTTTAAGAAATGGAGTTCTGTAATCTGATGCATTGAAACGTTGGGCTCTAAGAGGAATCAACGAGGCCTTGTATCTAAGAGCATTTTGGGCTAGGACAATTCATATGGCCCAGCAGGTTGAGCAGATTGCGAACAGCATCATTCAAGTTAAGAAGGCATGCAATGCAACAAGCTGTCTTGTGCACTGACTTTGCTAACCCTTATAAATGGTTAATTCCCTTGCAATCTCCGAACTAGTAACTCCTGTGCGTTTGGGACATTTTTTTTATTTCTATTTTCACAATATCTCACTTTCTTTCAATCAATATAATTTATGCCCAATTCACCATACAATTTTTCATCTAACGATTTTCCTTAGCTGATAATAACCAATGTTTTACATTAATAGGAAAGGAGATGAACGCTTCTCAAACGAAAAAACACTTGAAGTTGAACTGTTCGAAGCCACCTAATTTTTGGCCGCAGATGAGATCGGATCAGGACATAATAATCACACCTATTCTTTTTCTTTCTTTGCCTTCTCCAGGTGGAGGAATGCATTGAACCTGGGAGTTCTCTTTTCCTTTTCTTTTTCCTTTTCCGCCGCCGGAGGCTGGCACGACACGAGACCCTCTCTCACTTTTTTCCAAATTGATATTTCATATTTTATTTTTATTTTTGAAAATAAAGATAAGGTATATATCACTACATGCGCCCTTTTATTTTAAAAAATTAATTAACTTTCCAATATAAAAAATATCAAATAAGTTTCAAATTTTGTCAAATTTCACAGTGAAAGGCATACATATGTAATATAATATATATATATATATATAATTCCAAGTCGCCACTAAATTACGACCTGGTTGTGGTAAACCATGGGCAAGTATAATAGTGCTTGGTTTAGTCATCTGCTGCCAACTTACAAGTATATATTTTTAATTAAAAATTACATTAAAAAAGGAAAAAAACTATCGTTTTGTCACTAGATTGTTTGGCAGCAGTGTCTCTGATTTCCATACAAGAATTCTGTCAAAAGGTTAGGGATCCAAATATTAAATTGGAGAAGAAGAGGATTAGGTGCACTAGGTCTCTTCTTTCCGCTTTGCCCTGCAGCTAATCCACGCCGACAAGAAATTTCCCCATAAGCTCACGTAAGCATGCTGACTTCATTTTAGATATCCCTTCCGAGAGTCAGAAATATTTTATTTTTAAAAAAAATCATTTTATCCTACCAATTAGAGGTCCAAGCGGGGTACCACACCAAAAGCAGACGAACGATTCGAGGGCGAAGAAAGTGCTATAAGCCCTTCGAGTGCGAAGAAAGTGTCAAAGAAAGTGTCAGGGTGTGTTTGGTAATTTGAAAAAAGTTAAAACTTTTCAATCTAAAATTTTTTATTCTTCATAATTACTCTTTTTTAATTATTTTTTTACACATTTTTCTATACAACAACCTTACTTTTTAATTATTTCTGCACGACTACCAATATAACTAACTTATTTATTTTAAATTTATTCTCTTTACTCTTCATCATTACTCCTATAATATCACATCATTTGACAACTTTTATTTTTTAAAATTTTTCATCAAAAGTTTTATGCATTACCAAACACACCCTTAAAAAGCGAGAATATAGGGAATAGGAAAAAGAGTATAGGAACCCCTTTATCGTGGATGTTAAATGTTGTGCGTGTACGTGTGTTTATGTATATAGGAAAATGTTCTAGTGCGTGCAGTTGCACCATGTAGTTCATGCACTGTGAGCCTCACTTGATCATGAATGAAAAATCCACGCCACCTATTATATTTAGAATCGTCCACTTTATTAATATACTAATTTTCATTTAAATCCAACATGCATATGATCTCCATCTTAAAAATGATGAAAAATCAATATAATAAAATAATTTAACTTAAATATCAAGTTTAAAGTGGTATTTTCAACATCTAAACCGTTGAAAGTATGGTTTTAATATGATAAATGATTATATAAAATTTCATTCCAATCTAATATGTACAAGGTCCATTTTACAGCAGACTGCACCAGTCTGTCTGCACATGATTGGATCTCATGTATATATATATATATAGATCCTTTCTGCGTCGATAGACATAGTTTTAATTTCCAGATAGAGGGATTCATGCCTGGACATCTTTTAGCATACATAAAATTTTAAGAAAATTTTCCACATATTCACAATACTTGGCCATTATTACTTTTTTACTAACAACATTTTAGAAATTCCTCCGGTACTCATAATATATTAACTATATGCGGAAATGTTGATTTTGTGTCCCACACCATTTATAAAAAACATTTCAAACGGAATCCTTCTCATATTTTTTGTAAAACAAATCTATTGTGTTTTTGCTTAAGGGTACGTTTGTTAACGAATAAAAATTGTCAAGTTAAAAATTTTTAATCTAAAACTTTTCACTTTCCATAACTATCCTATTTTTAATTATTTCTTCACATTTTTCTATACAACTATTCTAATTTTCAATCATTTCTACACAACTACCCACACAATTAACCTATCTATTTTAACTTTATCCTATTTACTCTTTATCATTACTCCTATCACATCACATCATTTAACAATTTCTACTCTCTACAACTTTTCATCAAAATCTTTTCTCATTTCCAAACACACTCTAAATTATAAAAAAAAAAGTGGTAGTACAATCAAGCTCTGAGATATTTTAACAATTGTCTAACAAAGAATCTAATATTTGTAACAATAAATCTTAAACTATTCACTTAGTGGACGATCCCATAGAAAATTTGGAGAGACTAAACGCTACTACTAAATTCTTCTGAAAACGTACTTGCCAAGCTTCGAACCAAGGACGCCAACATCACTAGACAAAGTCCTTGACCACTGAGGCAACACCTCAGTGGCTAGTTGATGTCAGTTTTAGGTGAGAGTAATGGGCATCTGAGTAATAAAATGTTACGAGCGTCAAGAGAATTTATGAAACATTGTAGACATAATAGAAATAATAATCCAATGTGTAGGAGATTTTTCCTAAAATTTTTGAAACACAGTTATTCTTACTGCTACAAAAGTTTCAAAATTAGACATTAAGTAGGGATACCCATCATGTAAAAATATCTACCTCAACGTATTATTTTAATCTTCTTTAAAAATATTTTTTATGGTGAGATAAAAGAAAATGGAGAACCGACCCGACTTTTCCAAAGGTGATCAGAGTCTATGCTACATGACTGCGGGCAATGCCACAAGGCCAGATGCCATTGGAGAAACCGATCGAACCCAACCTATCTGACGCAAGACATTGACATACAAAGCAATAAGAAGGGATGGACTTCCAAGTCTACGCATGTCTACACTATTCTAAGTCATCTCATTTACTTACATCAAGAAAAAAAAAAAAAAGTCACCTCATTTACGAATTTTGGGGCACGAAATGAAGAGATTTCAGACCACAAGCAAAAATCAAAACACGAAAAAGAATAATTTTAAGAAAGCGAATCGAGAGGATCAGCAGTGTCTGTTAGCGTATTTGAATTTGTGAGTATACGTCGTCGTCTGTTCCGTTTATTCAGTCAAAGGATATGCAAGTAATTTTCTATCCTAATTTATATTTTTCCCCAACCGAATACAGAAAAGTTCCTGTTCTTGAGTCTAGTTCTTAGTTTGTTTACTTTTTTATGATCCTCTCCCTTCGAAGCTTGGGCTCCACGAAATAACATGAAAATATGGAATATATAAACAAGGGGGTAAGCGGCAGTGGGAGCAGAGATTTCATTAACATGGCCAGAGAAACCGCGCTAGCGAATTTTCATGTGGAAAGAGAAGGAAGGATGGAGAGTTCGAGACGTGGAATGGCGAATCGGATCACGCCCACCACCTTCAACCCCGTGAGTGACAGCCTCTTTTCTTCTACAATTTTTAATTTTTTTTTTTTTTTTTTTTTTTTGAAAAAAGAAAGATCTCTCATCGTTAGTTTTTCATTCTTTGCTTGCTTGCTATCGATTCAATTCATTAGATGTTGCAAGACAAAGAAGCAATCACCGCCCTTCCCCTTCCTCTTGCTACGATAACAGAAAGAAGATCATGGAGCAGCACCATTTCCTTTCTCCTCTTCTCTCTCCATCTCTTTCTATCTTTCGTCCTAGCCATCTACCTTACCATCCGCGCATTCCACAAACACAAATTCCACCCCATCCATTGGTACCCACCCCTCCTTGCATCTGCTTTCTCCGCACTGCTCTTCGCCTCCGCATGGCTCGCCGCCGTCCTCCGCCTCCCAGAAACAACCATCACCACAGCCTTCTGGCTCAGCCCTCTGCTCACCTTCGCCGCCGGACTTTTAGCTCTCAATTTCGAAACCGGCGGCGGCCTCGCCGTCGCCGCATTCGCCATCCTTTTCGCCGTATCCCAATCGCTATACGCTTGTTGGGTTAGAGAGCGGCACTTGTACGCCGCCCGCGTTCTAACCGCATCTCTATCAGCGACCGCCTCGACTTCATCTGATCTCACCAAACACGTCGGCCTGGCGCTGCTTGCAGCCTTCGTCTACTCCTGCTTCTGGATCTCCGCCGCCGGCGGTATTTTCTCGTGGGGCACCAGCTTTCTCGCCATTCTCTTCTTGCTTGCGCTCCTCGCGAGCATTACATGGACCATGCAGACGATCAAGAACGTAGTCCACACATCAGTAGCTCGTGTGGGCTACCTCCACTTCCTCTGCGGAGTCGAACTCGAAGCCAGATTCCTCTTCCAACATATGAGTTCCCGCCAGACGATCGGGAGCATATGCCTGGGATCTGCCCTCGTCCCTGTCATCTGCGTCCTTCGAGGAGCTGCCCGCGCCATGGCTCAGTTGGCAGGCGACACCGACGAGTTCATGTTCTCGTGCGTCAGCTGCTACTCGGGCGTGGCGGAGAGGCTGATGGCGTGCGGGAACCGATGGGCGTGGGTGCACGTTGGGATGTTCGGGAAGGCATTCGTGGAGGCGTCCGGAGACGCGTGGGGGGCGTTGGGGAGGAGTGGGATGGGGGCGGTGATCGATTCGGACCTGACAGCGGCGTTCTGCTTGCTGAGCGGCTCGGCGAGCGGCGCGGCTTGTGCTATTCTCTGTGGTGCGTGGACGCTGGCCGTGGAGAAGAGCTACACAACCAGCACATTCGTCTACGGCTACTTGATTGGTTATTTGATGGTAAGTAAATACAAATCGCTTTTCTTAATAATTTTTTAAAATTTGTTAATATATACGCATTTAGGTATCAACGGGGAAGTGAATTAATGGCATGAAATGGAATGCAGAGTCGGATCAGCATGGCATGGCCTCAAGCATGTGTATCAGCCTACTACGTTGTCTACACGGAAATTCCACAGAGCCAACAGTACGATTATCCCACCGTCCGTGATCGGATGCGACAGCTGCAGCAGCACTAGCTGCTAGAAGTTTGGTTGGATTTTGTTCCAACTTTCTGTTCGGTAAAATTCCATTTCTAGGTCAATGTCTATGGCTCTGTAAAGAGTGAGAATTTGAGTCTGATGCCACATCAACGGCTGGTGATGATTTTGTAAGCTGACTAACGCTTTCATTTCTCTACATTTTTCACAGCAATGCATTGGTAGGGGCTTCAGCTCTTTGGCTTAATGCGGTAGCTCAACAACATCGCTAATTTCTCTTAAGCAAAAAAGCAATGCACCCAATGCAACCTCAAGCAAATATAATTTCTAAAATATCTAAACTCTTGAATTATAATATGTTGTTACTGCATGAACTAAAAGAGCACAGGGACGACCTGTTCCCTGAATTTTTGTCCCTCAGTAATTTTAGAAAGATGCATGACTTTGTCGGCCCTGGCTAAGGCCAATACACTTATCTTTTAATTTTTTTTCTTTTTTCCATGAACTTATTAATCTAAATATATTTAATATATAAATTAAGTTTTACTATTTTTTAAGATATGTATAATTTTTTAGATTTGTAAACACAGTATTATTTTGATAATTTTTAACAATTAATACTGGTTAAATACTCCTATGTTAAATTTTTTAAAAATATCTATAAGTATATTCAAAAATAGTAAAACTTGATATATATTAAATACACCTGGATTAATAAGTTTATGAAAAAAAAATTTTAAATAGAGTTTTTGGCCCAAGTTAAAAAGATCATGCCTTTTATAACATGGATTTCCAGGATACACAGACGCAAATTCACACGCTTAAGTACCCCGAAAACCGCCTTCGTCTGAGTGGCATGCACATCTGCCCTCTTGTTGGGCGACCTGCGTTCGAAACTCAGTAGTAGCCTTTCAAAAGGAAATTTGTGATGATGTTAGTTCTTCCCAATTTCTGTGGGAGCGTCAACTAGTTGATAAAGTAGGAAATATTATTAGGATAAATAGAGAAATATTAGTAAGATGTTTGTCTAATATTGCTAGGAAATTGTCAGATCGTCTCAAAACCTGAATGTAATACCAATTGAGATAATATAACATATGAATAACTATATATATATATAAAGTAACCCAGAAGCCATTTTGTAAGTTCTGTGGTCATGCAGTGCCCATGACGAAAGGATATGCATTCTCAAGTTTGTCATCCACTGATGGATATTCGGGCCTAGAAAATGGTAAAACCAAATCTAGTTACCTCTTCCCTGTGACATTCTAGGAGGTGATTTATGACAATAAACTCTAACATGCATGCTAGGCATTCAATTTTATTCGAGTTTGTGATTGATTTAAGCTCCGTGCCTATAAATTTGTTCAAGAATCAAAATATCCAGCAAAAACATCATATTGGATGAGATGACAATAATAGCACAAAGGAATCAGAAAAAAGACATTGCATAGAAAGGATATTCTAATCCGGGGGTGGAAGTAACAATTGAAGAAAGGAACATACAAAGTTATTTAACTCCCAAGTGGCCACGACCTCCACACACTGAACACATCATGTTCCCAGTGCCTCCACAACCTACATCATCATTATCGCAGATCTCAATAAACATATTAGACAAACCATTGCATGATTATGGATGAATTAAAGGATCAAGGAAAATCATGGAATATATGCCTCCAAAGTATATCAGCAAAATCTAATAAGCGCGAGGGTCCTAGGGGAACACCAACCAGTGCTTGATTGGTTGGTAACGATTCCTACCGCCAACTGGCAGGTGGGGGATTGAATCCCCTGGGGGATGTTTGGGAGCAATGTGTTTCCTCAAAAAATAGATGGGAGCAGTCTGTCTCCATTTAAAAAATTGTAAAAATGTTTCAAAAGCTTCATAATAATAGATATTGGGGTTATTCCCAAATATACCCACTACATTCCTAAAAATATATCCATTACGTTTGCACTTAATCCTAAAAATACCCATTCCGTCAAAAACCGTCAGTTAAAAGTTTTAAATACCCAAAATACCTCTATTGTAAAATAATAAATAATGAAAAGAATAAAAAAAATGAAATTAAGGTGCTTTAAATTTAGAATTCATGTACAATTACAGCATTAATTGTACATGATGGTTCAGCATTAATTGAGATCATTGTAAATATATAAATTGTTTTAAAAAAAATTCCTAGGAAGACAATAAACAATGATGGTTCAGCTTAAGCACAGTTTCATATCCAGTTGGTCCGCTAGACAGTATCAATCTTTATATCCAGTTGCTGAGCTAAAGAGATGAGGTTAATATCGTTTTCATCAAATTTGTGGGTTAAACGTATTCCTGCACACATCAATGCATGTTGAACGGGTCATCTGTTGAATATCAGATCCATCACATCCTACATAGGATCTTAAGCCTCAAAAGAGGCGAAGTAAAAATGAAAATTGAAAGTACAAGAACAAACACATCACGGCAACTTGAAATTTGAATCTTGGACTAGAAAGAAATAACCAGAAATCGGGAGATATAGAACTAGAAAAATCAGAGTGATAGAAAGGCATGATGCTGGAAACATGCTGATAGGAATGGAAACCTATAATCATGTTTCTGATGTTACATCTTCCAATCGCATATTTTTCGTAAACAGTTATCTGATAGAAGTAACTATCGGTAAATAAAGGCCTCGCACATATTAACATGCAAAAGCTCCGAATGCTGTTAACCTGTATTGATTAGCAATTCTCAAATCATCTAGAATTTTGGTAAAATTCAAGCCAGTAAAGAATTTGAATCATGCTAAACGCAGTATCTGAACGAGCTTGAATCATGCCAAAAGTGAGCAAAGAAATTAAGAAAGTAATCATCATCTGAGCCTCCTCCCAATAATGGGGGTCAGTAAACATCGAATCAACGAGTTAAAAAATAAAGAAAAAAATCAAGAATGACAGAAAATTGAGCAATGCTTCTGATTAAACTAAAAATAGAAAGAAAAAGAAAAGTCATAAAATAACACTGATCATAAATATGGAAAGAAAATGGCCTGGACTCGCATATGATAGAGGGAAGTATGGTTTTACCTAAGCACCGGACTTTCACCAAGATTCCTTGGCTCTCCAATATAGAGTCTATGTATAAGCCCGAACCAGAGCAAGTGGCACACAAGACAGCACCTATAGCATGGCATTCTTGGCAACGAGGATTTTCCCCAATGTTTCTTTCACCCATTGACAATCCATCTGGCTTCTCAATAATTTCTTCTGGAATAGACTTATCATAACAAAACAGAGACTCAAGATTGCTTCTGCACCTATGTAGATCTCCAACTGAACCAGATTTTATCTGAAAATGCAATAGCTAGTCTCACGTTAAGGGAGAGATATATCAAACAGCCCAAATAGACTACAGAGTACAGAATTCATGTCATGATTGAACTTGTTGATGTTATTTCTCTTGTTCCTAAACAAAAGAAGTCAGCCAGCGTTGAAGCCACAGACCTAGTTAAGTTCTCAATGTAATAAAGCTATGTATTACTGAAAGGCATACTAGGGATTTAAGTCCATCATGTCCAACCAAATGAATAGCAGCGCTGTAAAAGCTGCAAACTGCATAGTTTTCTGGGCAGAAACAAGTTTACCCATTTTCAGAAAGTTGATTTCTAGCGACGAAGATTCCCAATTCATATGCATCAGTTCCATACAAAAATAGAGCTTAATAAAGACGAAAATTTCAATCGAACACACAAGACCGACCTGATTAAAAATAGAGAGCCGATGGGAAGCGTTGCCGAAAAAATCGAGCTTTTTGGAGTGGCTTTCATATCGTTCTAGACAGAAACGGGAAGTACTACTCCTTGCAGATGATGGAATTGGACGGCAAGGGGTGGATGAGGCTTTTAGTGCAATCTCCATGAGAGAGAGAGAGAGCGCGCGCTTCAGGATGGTTTCTTTTCAGAAATCAGAAATGTAGGACTTGAGAGCTTTGCTCGTATCGACCCCCCTCCCTACTTTCCCCTCGCTTTCATCGCCGGCTACGGACGATACGTGCTGATACATGTCAGACCCGGCCTCCAACAAGCCCAAATCCATTTGAAAGAGGTCCACGATCACCCGCATCCCAAGGAAGATGGCCCCGTAAAGGCCCTCTCGACTTCTCCGAGGGCTTTTTTTTTTTATTATTCTTTCGGTCTCGACTTCCCCGAGTGCCCATTTCTGTGTATAAAGTAGTTGTGCAACTTGGGCCAGATTTAGACAATGTTGGAACCTGCTATTGCTGAGGCCGAACCCAATTTTTCTAGTTGAACCCGAGCCCGATTTGAAATCGGTCCGGTTTCGGGTTGACAAGAACCCTAACTTGCTCAACCTGAACCCGATTTCGGTAGCCCTATAAGATAGATTTTTCCCAACGGTGCCCTAATATCGACTTCCCGCTCGGCTGCAGCTTGATTTTCCCAATTCCTTCCCACTCCAGCCCGCCGCTCTGCCCCTCTGCATCTGCTTCGTCGATTGCGCCGATCGGTGGGATTATCTGATGGGGATATTGTGGCATTATTCGTAGACGCGGACAGGCTTCTCTGGCAGTGGCAGCACTTCTGTGACTACGGGAGCTTGGGGCGTATCAGGTCGTATGAAGGAGGATTTTGGGGAGAAGAAGGATTCGTCAGGCAGAGGCGGAGGATCGCCATCGTCCTTATTGAAGCTCTGCCACTGGTGTGACAATCGAGCCATGGAACTATCGAACAGGATCTCCGCCGTCAGATTCGTGTCGTCGGCAGCATCTAGGAAGGAATGCAAGGCAGGTGGCTTTGTGCGGAGGAGAAAAGAAGAAGGGAGCAGAACTGCGCAGTACCTCTCTGGTTTTACAGCGGAGAGCCAAACAACCGCCGAAACTCGTTCCCTTCTTTTCCATTCTCCTTTTCTTTCATTTGCAACCATCGCGACGAATGAAGATGCATGTTCCAAGTAGCAATGTCTCCCGCGGACAACCGTGGTGTGGCCTTATTGTCTTTACGCGCACGAGAGTGTATTTGCCAAACATTTACATCTTAATATAATTTTGATTCTTCATAATATATAAAATTTTAGATTGAAAAATAAGTCAAGTTAAAACTTTATCCACGGATATACTCATCCTTTGCATTTAAGTAAGATATTTTCTTTAAAAAAAAGTAAGATATTAAGTTTTATCATAATCAAATATGTGTGCAGGCCTTAATCGACAAAAATATAAATTCATGTAAAATTGAGTAAAAATATAATAAAAAAATTTTAATTTGCTGTACGTAAAGTTACATGAATTACTCTGCAAACCTCCATAAATTATGTATGAAGAAACATTCGCATGAGATCATTAGCTGTCATTATTATGTACGCCAGCCTGCAATCCACAAAGGCCAGAGTTGAAGGGAATTTTATAAATGAACTCAAGCTTTCGTATTTTTACAATTTATTCCCATCACAATTTTTTTGCAAATGACCTCCCAATTTTTATAATTTTGTGATACGCACCCGAACAATGAAAATTTGCACATGACCCCACCTATAGACTTTTTGTGTAAATTCTCTTCACGAGTAACATCCGTTCAAAACAACCATTTCTGGTCTTCCATGATTACTCTGC
>JAXCLR010000073.1:24065261-24079030 GCA_035584095.1 Annona squamosa | reverse complement strand
AGTTATGGAGAGTGAAAAGTTTTAGATTGAAAAGTTTTGGTTGACATGTTTATATCCCAAACAAACGCACCCTTAATGTTATCTTTTTCTACCTTAGTTACAATTTTTTATTTTCTAATATATAATAATAAAATTTCTTATTTTCAACATTAGTGTTTTTTTATTTTCAATATAATTTTTCATTTTCGTATACACAAAAGTAATTCTCCATCTAATCTGCTTCTAAATTTCATTTCATTGTTTCCCTTTAAATTGGTTACTTTTATAAAATTAGAAAATATTATTTAAAAAAAACTAAATGTATTATATATTAGAAAATAAATATTACATAGCAATAGAAGTATTTTTAAAGCAATTTTTTGATGATAGAAAATCTCATCCAATCAATCTGATGGAGATGGCCACTGTGAAGCCCTCATTCCCGATACACAGCAACTCCTAATCCAAATTTATTCGGTTGATTTGCAAACATGTCGACTTAGTTTAATCCTAATTGTATATGTACCTATATAGTTTTTAAAATTGCAAATTATTCATATATGGTTCAACTATAATTGTAAATTTACCCACGCTGTTATAGTGTCGTTACCATACATCTACGGCGTAGGGTATATTTGCAAAGATATGCAAACTACATAGATATATTTAAAATTTTAAAAATTAGGTAGATATATTTGACTTTTGCAAATACACCTATGTAGTTTGCATATATTTACAAATATATCCGCGTCGTAACGGTATCATAACGGCATTATAATGACGTGGGTATACACGCAATTATAGTCAGACTATGGGTTTGTTTGGCAATAGCCAAACTATTTGACGTTTTTTAGCTTTGGCTCAAGTAGAACAGTCGGCATAATAGTTGTACGTGTTGCTCTTCTTTTTTCTTCATTAGAACCGGTTCTGAAGGCTGGTTGCTGCTCATGGACAAGTGTCAGCACGCAGATGGATTTTCACATTTTGAAACGGCCGAAAAGCCCGTTTGAAAATCTGCAATGACAGGTGAAATGACGCATTTTGCACTGACGACCCTAACATTGAAAAGTTTTAATAAAATGGGAAAGTTTTATGCCATCCCAAACAGAACCTATACGGGGTTATTTATGATTTCTAAAACTATGTGAGTGTATTTACAATTTTAGTCAATCTAAGTAGGTATATTGCAAATGACCCACTTTATTTTTATCTAATGAGACGGCCCCGATGAAGCCCTTCAGATATACAGCTACTTATCCAAATTTATTTTTGAGTCCGTTTAGTAAGAGTCAAAAAAACATTATTGCTAACACAATTTTTGATACAATTCGAGATGTTGGTTACCTAATTACCATAATATTTCGTTATTAGTATTTTTTTGAATTTCCATACGACAAACGCATATTTAAAATTCAGAAAAAATATGTATGTACAAAAATTATAAAATTTAGTATGTGATTTAAAGTACTCCACTTCAAATGAAGAAGGTCCGTGTAACCCTAACGCCTAGTGATTTCATACCGGTCTAAAGTGAGGCGTTTCCCGTTTTAGATTGGTCCAAAAACATAATTTTTTTTTTTAAATTTTACAAAGTTGTTATTATAGTTATATTTAATCTACAAATTACATTTTACCAATTTTAGAGATACATGTATATTTACTTTAGATTTTTTAACATGGGGGTATTTTAGTCATTTTAAATAGTTGAAACATGACTAAAACACTCTTTCGTTTAAAAATCAAAAATAAATATATATACGTCTCCAAAATTGATATATAGATTAATTAACTATTTTGCAGAATTTTTTTTGAGAGAAATGAAAAAATTAGGACCGAGAAATGATCATTTTGCTTTTAATATAGTGGTGCTTACCATAAATTTTACTTCATTCGTTATAATTAATATTATTTATTCATCAAATAGACTGAATTTTATCAAAACTAAAGATGTTCATGGGTCATATTTACTTAAAAATATATTTATATGTATATTATAAAAAATATTTAGATCAATTCACACATACATTAGAATATAGCAACACTTTGTAGACCTATTTATCTATGTAAGAATTACGTTTTAAATGATTTGGACGTTGAAGACACAATTTTAAAATTAATATTTAGCGTTCAATCATTTTATTATATTAATTTTACATAACAGAGCTCGTGTAAAATGGTAGACAAATAAAAGAATTTTCGTGACGATATAAGTGATACTAAACACAATAAATAAAATAAATTTCATAATAACTTTCAAGGCTGTAAAAACAAATTAGGTCACATAGATGTAGACTCGATAAATGAATACTCTTGCAGCTAGCTTTATGGTGTTTGGTTTACATGATGGGCCTAGTGCCCAAAGGTTGAAACAATGTTGTGGTGATTATATACGTGCTAGATCATAATATCAAATGACTCAATGTACACATAAAATGAATAAAAAAGAATTAAAAAATATTTAAATACTATTAGGAATTAGGATAACATTTTCATGAAAAATGAAAAAAAGAAAATCATTTTTTTATTCGTAAAAAGTAAATCATTTGGCGTAACATGGTCAACACCCTTTTTTTCACCTCAGGTGTTATGGGTTTGTTCGGCAATTTAAAAAAGTTGTTAAATTAAAACTTTTCAATCTAAAACTTTTCACTCTCAATAATTACTCTTTTTTTTAATTATTTTTTACACATATTTCTATACAATAACCATACTTTTCAATCATTTATACACAACTACCAATACAACTAACTTATTTATTTTAAATTTATTTTCTTTATTCCTTATCATTATCCTTACAATATCACATAATTTTCTATTGATTTGACAACTTTTATATACGAAATTTTTCATTAAAAGTTTTACAACTTCCCAAACACATCCTATTTTTATGAAATTTTTGCAGACATACTTACAAAGTTTGATCAATGTTTCATTCGTGTTATTAAGTTCATCAAAATTACAAATATACCAACAAATTTTTTATAAGATTGCAAGCGTATTCCTTTTATTAGGATACTGTTTTAAGAGGTATACTTGCATTTTTATAAGAGTATATTTCGGGTGTGTTTGGTTACATGCAAAACATGTTAATAAAAACTTTTCAATAAAAAACTTTTCACTCCCCATAACTACCTTATTTTTTAATTATTTTTTCACATTTTCCTACATAAACAACCCTACTTTTGAATCATTTTCACACAAATACCCATACAACTACCTTATCTATTTTAAGTTTATTCTCTTTACACCTCATTATTACCCATATTATATCACATCATTTTCTATTAACTTGACAACTTCTACTCTGAAAAGTTTTCATAAAAAAGTTTTACCTTCAACCAAACACACCCTTTGTTGTTTTATAAACAAGTTTGGCAGTATCACGATGGAAGGAATATGCTTGCAATTTATGCAAATCTTATTGATATATTTGTAATTTTAGCAAATTTAAGGATATATATGCAATATTAGCCAGGATTGGGATTTAATGCACTCAGGCGCAATGGGCTCCAGTGCACTCGGGTGCATTAAAACCATTTTAACCCATTTTTTAATTTTAAATTTTTTTTATACAAGTGTTAATCTAAGTGTATTTAACATATTTATCAATTTTTATCATTTGTAGAGTATTTTAGCTATTTATTTTTTATTTTTAAAAATCATAGGTAATTTAACACTTGCATAAAAAAAATTTCAAAAAAAATAAAAAATAAATTAATGCACTCAGGTGCACTGAAGCCGGGTGCATTAAATCACGGTCCTGTCAGCCACACATGGTTTGCTTATATGCAAAAAACCTTGATTTTTTATCATTTCACCGCGACGAGCCCAGTTTTTTTATTAGTATTTATTTGTTGCGTCATCTTAATTGGTATTATAATCAAGCTCTAAGATATTCTTATAATTTCCTAATAATATGCTACAAACGTCTAATCAATATTCCAATTTTACTAACAATAATTTTTAAATATCCGTCGCAACTCCGGTGAAAAATACGCCACCGCTGTTCACGCCCAGTGCAGCGCTCCTGATTCGAACCGACGCGCCCAAGCCCAGATTTGCGTGCCGTATCCGACCGGCCGAATGAAATCCCACTAGTTCTTAGATATTTTATGATGTTATCGTCAGGAATCCAGCTGAGCGGGGAGATAAAAAAAATGGAAGCAAGCTCTGTTCGTGTTTTCTCCTCTTTACAAACCCACATTCCTTTCAATCTCTGCAACTCAACCTCTCATCTCAAATCACTCGAAATTTCCACTTTCCTTACCCGCAAAAGACTGAAAGCGGCACAATTTTGCTGGCAAAACCGAGTCTTTCTGCGGCCCTCTCGTCTCACCGCGCTGCTTCCGCCATCTTTCGCCGTTGCAGAAGCTTTGGAACAAGCTTCCGTTTCTCCTCCTCCTTTGCCGCAGAAGAAAGGAAAACCCTTAAAGCGAGATAAGAATGGGAGGTTTTGCAGCCCCAGAGCTGCCAGAGAGCTCGCTCTGTAGGTGTTCCGACACACGGATTCGTCTCTTTTGCTCCCCCGTCACTAGCCCCTTTTCACTGAATTTCGACACCGTGGGCTGAAATTCTGTATGTTTTTTAACCGCAGGTTGATTGCTTACGCTGCGTGCTTAGATGGGTCTGACCCAGTTCGGCTATTTGACAAGCGAGTGAATTCACAGAGATGTGAGTTTTTTTTTTTTTCTTTCCTTTTGCAATCTATTTCCTGTCGAAGCATGACCGAATTAATGGTTTTTGCTTTTTTTTTTTTCCTGACTATCTCCACATATCAAAAAGGACCTTTGCTAGAGCATTATGAATTTGGGCTGTTCACTTGCACTTCTCTGTTCTCACTGCCAGTGTCTATAGATAGTCTTCTGAATTTGGATTATCATCCATTTTGCTTTTGCTCACGACAAGTAAAATCGTTTAATCTGCACGCATTCCATGCTTATGGTGGATAGGACATACAGTTTTAAGGTTCCTCATTGCTGGAAGGCCATAGTTCATTGCTTTCTTTTAGATGCGTGGGCTGATTTACAGTCAGTTCAAGGTTCAATACACTGATATCTGCCTTTTGCATATAGCACCAATGGTCTAATGATGGTATCCCATTCATCTCTACATTTATTACACCTGTAAACCATATAGGTTAGTTCTTTGCGTAAATGGTCTAATTCGATGTGTTGTTGTTCTCTTTTATAATCCCTGACAACAAGATTGTTCAAAAAACAGTTAATCTATCTAGTTAAGAAAATTTCCGCAGCTTATTGGTCTTGGCTTTTTGTAAAATTTCATATCTCATAGGCCAAGGCTTCTTTGGGCTTCATGATATAAAGGCCTAAAAGTACAGGCCTAGAGTACGGTTTCGCCGCTGCTTTCCAAAACAACCGAATGAAGCTAGTGACCTAACATACTGTATTGCTGCTGCTTTCCAAAGCTCTGTTTGGATGGGCAAGAACTTTGAATGGAATCCCATATACAAAAAAGCGTGTAGAAGTACTTTTGGAAGGAGCAAGTTCAAACTGCTTTCCTATTAATGGTCCACCCAACTGGCAGGTTTCTGGGCCTGTTGGCCATGCTGCTGAGCCAAACAAAGCCTCTCTTTTTGCCTTTTTGTCAAGATAATACTAACCATGTTCCATCTACAAGATGTTCTAACTAATCATGGGCAAATTACTTTGCTACAGAATGCTAATAATCAATTCTACAACATTTTTTGGGCATCAGCAGTATGCTGGCTTTTGAACTTCAACGAATTTTTAATAACTCGCAGTGAAATATATTTCTTCTTCAGATCCTGGATTTGTCCTTGACGAGGCTTCATTGTTGGGATATGACCATATGAATTTTGGTGGGCCACCAATTGCAACAGATACAGAAGAAGAGGCAGAGGAGTTGCTACGCAAGTGCGATGAGGAGTCAGCAGTTGGTAAGGAGTTAATATTTTCTGGCCTGTTATTCCGACAGTTCATCAATTTCCTTCTTATTACTTCATCTCATTGGTGGGTATTCTGGATTTCAGCGGAATCTTTTTTCCTGGCATAAATTCTACTTCCTTCTCTTCTTGTTTTGTGTTTCAGAAGAAGATGTCCTCTCAGCTCCTCCAAAGTTGGTATATGGAAAATCTATGTTACGGTAAATCTCAATCTATCATCCCAGTTAGTTGAGTTTTCCAAGTTTTGGTTGTACATGAGGATGGATTGCATCACTCTTTGAGTAATCATCAAACATCTGCTTCCCACCACCCACTGACGGAGGTGATGCTTTTAAGCAGCCACATTTGACTTGAAATGAATTTGAATGAGTGTCGAAACAATTTTCCAGGATGGGTGCGGAATTGGGGATGCCTTGTTGACTTGGCACTGTGTGTTGCAACACTGGCTTTTGATTCTAAGCATACTTCGTTTCCTCAAGTTATTTATTCACCATAGGCTCGGTGGGCTCTTGTTTTGGTTGTGCACAGTCTTGCAAGAAATTTTCTGGAGGCAGTTGTTGACAGATGGGATGAAAATATCCTTACAATTGACAAAATAATCCCTCCAAATTGGAAGGTGCATTTCCTAATTTCCTATACCCACTATTTTCCTTTACTTCCAGTTCACTCTCTGGTATGGTCATGATGAAGTGGATGCTTCCACATCAATTTGAAGGGGTGGAAAAGACACTTCCATCTCTTTTCCCCATTATCAAACATGCTATAGGAGTTTTATTCTATTTTGCCTATTCGTGCATTTGATGGACGGCATCCTACTTATGCTCTTTGTCACATCTGGTTATGGTATGTGGGCATATTACTTTTCACATCTTCACTTAGAATAGCTACTTGGAACTAAAAAGACTGACATTTTTTGCACATCAATGCATATTTTGAATTCTGCACTACAAGTTCAACTTGTTAGGTTGTCAGCCGTTTTAGCATCCTCATACTATGAATCCTGTCAGCACAAGGCAAACAATCTTATTGCCGATAGAAATCGTGATGTCTAGTATTGTCTTTGGGATTTGTGAAGATCATATTTGCTTATGTTAGTTTTTTTTTTTTTTTTTTTCAGTTGTTGGGTGCAATGAGCCTGCTTTTAGAATCTAATGTTACTGCTGATGGAAATCCTGATGTATGCAGTCTATTTATGACCTGGAAATTGTAACCGACATGTTTGCTAATGGTGGTGTCTTGTAGAAGGAGCCTGCTGGCAGAATCCTGGAAATATGCATTCTTCATCTAGCAATGGCAGAAATAACTAAAATAGGAACACGACACCAGATTGTCATAAATGAGGTATGTTAGTTTCCCCTATAATATTTGCCTCATAACATGAATATACAATGCTGGACTGAAAGCAAAAGGACACAAAAATCTTGATGGGTCCATGATGTAGGATGGGTAGAGAAGAAAATAGAAGAAATAGGAAGGAACCTCTAAAGAGATGAGAATAAAAGAAGGAAGGTAGAAGTAGAAGAACAAGGAGAAAGATAAAGAAAAGAGGAGCAGAAGGGAAAACCAAGAAACACTTCTTTATAATTCTCAAAAACTGATGTCCCTTTAGAGCTTATAAGGGCTGTATTTATAAGTGAACATACCACCTAATCTTAGCAAATGAAATTTTTCTAGAAAAAGAAATATATATTTAAAGTAAACTTCTTAAAGAAGTAAACTTAAAATAAATACTTGCTTATTTTAAATAGATTTTAAAATATCCTAGGAAAATCCTTCTAGAAAAAGAAATATATATTTTAAGTAAACTTCTTAAGGAAGTAAATTTAAAATAGATACATGCTTATTTTAAACAGATTCTAAAATATCCTAGTAATCTTCTAATATCTTTCAAAATAGCAAAATAAAATCTTTCTAAAATATCCTAAGATTATTTCCCTTTTACAAAATTCTTGCGCCTAGAATAGACAGATTTTAAAAATTTCTTTCTATTTTCATCAGTCCACTTTAATAATGTGAGACATGGATTTATAGGGGCCACATCATGGGGTTAGTCGACCACTAGCCATCAATGTATTGGGTGAAAATTTCGAAGGCATTATCCCCAGACATTAAAAATTGCAGTGACATGTGATCCATTTGATGCTTACGAGCATTTGGTACAGGAATTTTCCTGTTACCCTGAACCCACCCATACGAACTTCTGTCTTCTGATCTGTGTTGGTCGATAGCTATGGACTTGGGTGCAGCAAAGTCTTTACCAAGCATTGTCTTTTGTCTTTGATATGTACCTTCACTGGCCAACCATGTACTTACGAAATTGTGCTACTTGTTGAGGTGCATGCTTATGAGTGATCTGAGGTTTAAATCTCAGTTGAACTCGTGGCTTAACAACTTTGTCTTCCTAGCATTTCTTATGAACTGAGATCCTTACCTTTTGTGAAGGCTGTTGATCTTGCAAAACGGTTCTGTGATGGAACTGCACCCCGTGTAATCAATGGTTGCCTGAGGACTTTCATCAAGAATTTAAGTGCAAAAGGGATCCCCTCAGAAGTGAAATCCTGAAGAAAGGGTATAATGTTGCTGCCTAACAGTCAATTGCCAGCCCTCCAAATGAAACATGGATTGAAGAACAGTTCTTGGGATCTCGTGTGGTTGGATCTGCTTTTCTTTTTTCTGTGCCCAAATTGAAGGCGAGTCTAAAAAAATGACGGGAGTCTCTTTTTTCTTGGCGGTCATTCCACGCCAGAGGTAATTTGCTGCATGTAAATTAAGCTTGTGTTAGATCTTGTAATGAAGTAGACAGCAATGCGGTGTGTAACAAATGCCCCGCATTTTTTTTGCTGAAGGATAAATACTACACATTTCGATTTTTGTTAACATGCCAGAAGTATGAGCTTGTTTGCATAACTTGGTTGTGCACATGAAGATATAAATAGCTAGGGTGCATCACTCACTCACTATGGATGAAATCAGACTTGTTTATCACTGACTATGCAGAGCATTCATAGGAATCTGCGCACGGTACTTCATTTCATTCGTCAAGGATTTTATGCCTCACAGGTATACTGTTTTCAGCGAACTAGCTGAACATCTAACAATAGTTTGCTGTTTGCCAAGCACCAAACTGCAGGCGAGAGAAGTCTTTTGATTATAGATTTCTTGAGCTGGTGTGATTAGCAAAATCTAGAAGGTGGTGGTGGAAATCGTTAATGGGTGAACAGCTTAGCCAGGCTTTGATCGTTTAGCTCAAAGCTTGGATTGAAAACTGGCGTCAGCAAACAAGCCGCTCATCTGTTGGTTATTATAAAGGGGTGGAGCCACTTGGGTTCATATTAACGTGAGTCGGTGACACTACTTAAAATCGAGACCATCCATCATGTTTATTAATCATTATTTAGTGAAGATGTCAAAATCTTTTCGATCGGAAACAATTTTTGTTTTGTTTTTTTTTTCCTGGAGTTTTTGTGATCGGAACTTATTTGGCCAGAATGAATTTTATAGTGCTTTCATGACTTTGTGTTTTTTGGGCCCCAACAAAGTAGCCAATCATTTGTGGCTTGGATTTGTTAAGGTGCTATGGTTTATAAAAATAAAGAGGTTACACGCTGCTTGAAACCGGTTACACGGGGCATTCGGTCCCATGAAGCCTATTTTGGATTGAAGTCCAAATGCAAGTCTAGTCTAGTCTGGCTAATGTCTTTTTTTTTTTTCTTTTAAAAATTCTGAAATAAAATGTTATGAATATTTATTAAAGTTTCTAAAAGTTTATGGCAACAGAATGCTAAGAAAAACAAAATTTGATAAACGAATCTGCTGCTTGATTACTCTTTTATTTTTAGGAAAAATTCCCCACATGCACACGACTTTTAATCATTATTTTAGTTATACTCACAACATTTTGAAAATTCTTCAGACACCCATAACATTTCAGCGTAATTCTTTGACGCCTGTGCTATCATACGCTGCACAAATGGTCGTGAGCAGTAAGAGGAAGTGTCGATTTTATCCCTGCATACTAATAAACAAGGCTAGCCAACTAACTTGTGCGAAAGCCGTTTCCCCTTGCTTAAATTCCTCCCACTGCAAATCCTGGATTCTGTAATCCCGACATTTTTGCTTGAACCCATGGGGCCGTCCTAAATTTCTGGGATGGCAAAATCGCTAATTTTTCTGCTTCTCGTGCTGCTTCTATTCAAATCTATTTAGATTTACTCACTCTAGTGGTCGTCATGCGGCAACAATTAGGGGTGCAACTTGGGTCGGGTACCCACCGGGTCTCCCGATGGGTACCCTAAATAGGGTTGGTTCGGTTCCACCTTTGTTACCTATAGGGTTGGTTCGGTTTCGGTTAAAAATTACCCCATAGGATTTGGGTAGGGTCGATTCCAGGTTCTGGGTACCCGGAACCGACCCGTATATAATAATATTAATATTTAGTCATCTGCGTTGGCCACTTGGCTCGCTTACCCTATTCAGATTTCGGTGATGCAGACAATGGAAAATCCGGCAGCGATCATTCTCCCATGAAAATCCAACAACTTGACCACATGTGGTCATCGTGGGATCTAGGCTTGTAGCTTTGTCCACCATATTGAGAGAGAGAGAGAGAGGCATATTGCGCGGGCGTTGTTTGAGCATGAAATAATGTCTCTATGTGTATGCATTTCCCTATTTATGTATATGATCCATTACCATGCGGTGCAGGTATGGGCAAATAGATTTCTGTCTTCCATTTAACTTTTTTGACCAATCTTCCATTGAACTTCCATATTTAAATATTGGAAGCCAACTTCAAAAGCTCACTAGATCTACCGCACGCATCCATTTAAACCAATAGCCACCTGTAGCAGACTGCAGATCCGGAAACGCCATTGCTGCTTGCCTAGTTGCCTCGCCCCTGCCTCTTCAAATCTCTATAGCCTACACTGCTGGCCTGCTGCTTGCCTCGCCCCTGCTCCAAATCTGGAAACGCCATCACCTCTGAAGAGCGATGCCATCACCTTTGACACGGGGAATTTCTGTTCTCGTTGGAAATGACCTCTCAGGCTTCATTTAGGGATTTAGGGATTTGATTTGGGGATTTCGCAGTCGTGGAGAATTTCTGATCTCGTTGTTGTAGCACCAGTGAATGCCCCATTTCCTTGCAACTGTTGGTTGCTGGACATGCCATCTCACGATCACCGAACGCCACCTGTTGCAATAGATTGAAGGATTTTCCTCCAATATCATACAACAAGGTGAAATTCCTTTTTCATGCTCAAATGCTTCCCATTTCACAGATTCATGCTACTCTATGCATTCGTTAATATTTTAATTTAATCTGTATATTAATGTAATTAATGATTAGACTGTGCGTGATGTGGTTACTAGCTACTCTACACTGAGATATCATTCTTAGAACATAAATATGTTTGTTATATTTATATGTTTCTTAGGAACCAATTTTGGAACTGAACCGGAATCGACCCGCTCTTGAGAAAATTGGGTAGGGTAGGCTCCGGACCGACCCTGTCTAAAATAGAGTAGGGTAGAAGTTTTTACAAAATGGGTAAGGGTAGGTTTCACCCATACCCAGACCTACCCGACCCAAGTTGCACCCCTAACAACAATTCTTCAAATTTGGATTTGGTGAAGATGAGAGTGATGCTTTCAACACAACCTGTCTTCTTCATCCTTTTGTTTTTTCAATATTTAAATCCTTGCAATGTTTGAATGTAGCAATCTAATTAATGTGCTTTTGTTTTAATTATTGAACTTGCAAGAGGATTTGTTGAATGGATAAGGGATTCTAAGAATTTCAGCTTTTATCCCGGAGAATAATGGATGCGAGAATCATGTGAGAATCCAAGGCGGCAAATTAGTCAATCCTAATACAAATGATTAAAAATGGAATTGCATTTCAAAAAATAGTTGGTTTTCCTTTTAGTAAGGGCTTTGGTGCGTCGATCCAAAATAGAATTTAAAATTCTTGTGAAAGCCTTGGTGGTTCCAACAATAGGTAGAGCTCTCTTTTAATCCGCCTAGTCATTGGTAGAAAATCCACCACACCAATTGGTAACAAGTGACGAGGTCTACCATTAAGAGCCCACTCTTGTAGTGGTAGTAGGGGGTACTCAAGTAATCAAGATGAGATTTTTGCTCTTCGACGATGGAGAAGATGAAGTTGTTGATTTCTATTGTTGGGTGTAATAGGACGACAACAATGAGCTTTGTAGGAGCAACAGTGGACTTCAAGCATAGATTATAATCGGAGATGATGATTGGGTGGCGATTGCAGCTATTGTTGGATTTTGGTGTGGGCGAGCTGATTGCCAATGGAATAGACAAATTGGGCTGTATGGTCGTGAAATATAGAAATTCGAGGGGTTTGGTGGCTGAACTATAGCCGGAGAAGGATAGGATTTGTAAAGGGGGATTCATCATTGGAAATGGTTGTAGGGTGCAGTTTTCATGGAGCTTCAATGGCGGTGGATTGACCATCTCTGATCGAGGCAGTGTCATCCATGTCTGCAACCAAATTAGGGAAGCTGGGCATTTTCTTTGCATTTTTGAAATGCTGATTTTCAAAATTGAAAAGACAGGAAGAGAAGACATTGGCGAGTGCAATGGAGTGTAGCAGCGCATGCCGTGAGAAAGAAGAGGAGAGAAGGACTAAACAGGGTGTTTAGGTTCAGGGATTGTGATTTTATATTTCAGCCATGTTTCGGCAATTTTGGAATTAACAAAAAATAGATGCATGAATCTAATGGGTTCCGTAGCCCTAACTAAAAGATTACAACGGCACTGGTGCTGGAGGAATTAGGCATGAAATGTTGTAGGTATTAGAGGAATTTTTAAAATATTATGGGCATAAGAGGAACAATGATCTAAAGTTATGAGTATGTGATGAATTTTTTTTATTTTAATATAAAATATTGTGCAATTTGATATGCCAATTTATCCCAAGTGAGGCTTTGCATTTGCTAAATAAATTTTTATATGAATGTAGGATTATCATCTTGTTTATCAAACTTTGAACCACAAGTTGTAAGTTAACTTCAGATATTACTTATCCAAGTCCCACGTCCTAAGTCCAATGCAAGAGGGTTAAATATTTGGATTTTGTTTTAATGCACCATCTGTATTAATATAGAATCTACTTTCAAAAGAAGCTATCTATTACACCCGATTTTCCTTGTACGGTGAAAGCTTTTCGTCTAAACATATTATATAACTTTGATGAGACCAGACCTACTTATAAGTTTTTATTATATTTATCTAATGAAATTATTTGAAGCTACGTCAATAAGGTACTCATAAATATCAAAATCATTTATAAAGTATAAAATCACATGTTAGTTAATACTTCTTTTTAGATATTATTAAGTTTTATTTGGAGTGTGCAAGGGCAAAGTGGGAATAAAGAGAAAATGAATAAGATAAACATAAGAAAATAATTGAAAAGATATTTGAAATGATTATAATATATGAATAAAAACTAAAAAAGTAGACTAGTTGGTTATTGACTTCTACATTCTTATTTTCACCCTCCTTTTGAAAAAAAAACACACACACAATCATTTGTCCATAAAATGAAAATTTGTAGAATGATAGAGTTTGAAACTTGGTTTGATTTTGAACAGTTCCCTTGCTTGGATATTTGTTGGATGTCATACAGGTTCACTGTAACAAGGTTTTGACCTTCAAAATTGTAAATAAGTTTAGGAGTGTGTTTGTTAACGTGAGATTGATTTGATAAAACAATGGTAATGATTACAAGTAAATGATGGTTGCATGGATAACATATGATAAAGGGTCTGTTTGGGATGATATAAAACTTTCTCATTTTATTAAAACTTTTCAATGTTGAGGTCGTCAGTGCAAAATG
>JAXCLR010000073.1:24045407-24065133 GCA_035584095.1 Annona squamosa | reverse complement strand
CAACTATTATGACTACTGTTGTACTTGAGCCAAAGTTAAAAAACGTCAAATAGTTTTGGCTATTGCCAAACACTCCCAAAAAGAATTGAAAAGTAAAGTAATTATATGAAAAATGTATAGAAAAATTAGTATTTTTTTACCAAAACCACCCTTTACAATCCAATTAAAACCCATGACATGACTAAAATGCCCTACATGTGACCATATGAGTAGCATTCAAAATTTAAAGGATTTATTCCAAAAAATGCAAACTATATGGTCTAATTTTCAATTACGTGTAACTGCAATTTTTTGTTTTGAAAACTTCATAAGTTTGTAACATAAAAAAAATGTGATCGGGACCATACATTGGAAAACATGCATCAATCAAACGTGATCTAATCTGGTCCGTTGACTGAGGGACGAGTGCGAGACTCGTTGCCGCGTATTGAGTTCAACTCAGCAACACGACCCTCCGCCGCGGGAGTCCCTGGGTTTCTAGGGTTTTTCTGTGCATATCTTTGTCTTTAAATACTACTGCTGGAAGCCAAGCCAGCAAGCGACGCTTTTCAGGCTGCTGCGCTGCGGCACTGATTGATCGTGCTTCATCTTCTTCTTAGATACAATCCGGGTTAGCTTCGTTGCAACTTTTAATTGATATATTTTTTTCGTTGCAACTTTTCATTGATTTTTTCTTCGTTGCCTAATATTGCAATTCCTTGCTCTGCTATGAATTGAACGGAGTGAGGGATCTATCGTTAGGCCACATAGATTTCTGCCTTTAGCTCTGATTTTCCTCCTCTCTTTGCATAGGATTTTTCGGTGACAAGGTAGATATAGTTTCCCAAAGCTCACCCAAATCTCTTATTGCCTTTTCCATTGTCTGGGAATGAGGTGATGAATGATGAAATAAATCAGACGGATTCCCACTGATTTCCTTAATGTGATTACCATCAGCTACTTCTGACTCACCGTTCAATTTCCCACAAATTATTGGGCCTTTTTTTCTCAGATTCATATTTTTATCTTCTTTTAAAATTCTTTTTCTTTATTCTCCCGTCGACCTGGATTTTCACCCTCTTTTATTATTATTATTATTATTATTATTATTATTATTGGTACTTGGAGTTATTATTGAGCTGATGATGATAGAAAAATATTTGCTACTCTTGATGGAGGTTAGACCCTTCGTTTGATGATTCTAAACCACCAAGATCTCTGAGGCTCAATCACTTTTCTTTTTAATTCTTTTTTTTCAGTGTCTAGATTGCAGAAATCGGTTGCAAGACCTCTCTCACGCTTCTTTTTTTTTTTTTTTTGATAAAAGGTCTCTCACGCTTCTTTACTTGTTTATTATTAGCTCACTCATTTTTCATTTTTCGCAAGCGTGGATTGGAAGGGAACAGCAGGAACTGATGCTATGCATTCGGCAACATGTGGGGAAAGCGGAGCAGGGAAAAAAGGAACTAGGAAAATAAATAAGATACTGTGAGAAAATGATTGTAATGTATGTTTAAAAATGAAAAAATAAAGTAGTTAAAATAGTTAAAATGATTAGGATATGTGAGGAAATGAGTAATCTATTCGTAATCTATTTCCAAAGTGAGCTATCAAATGCACCTTCATGTACCTTGCTCTATCCTATTTGACAAGGGAGGAGGTGCCCTGTGCCCGGTGCCCGGTGCCATTTTGTTCTAATCCATTTCTATAATTAGCCTAGTATTAAAGAATTGGGTTTCTCTTCCTCACATGAGGGTAGGAGGGGAATGTGGCATGACTGTACTAGGTTTCCTTGTTTTCCTAATTACAATTTGAGTTTGGAATAATAGATAAGAGGCAAACATTAGGTGCTTTGGTAACGTTTGTTGTAGGATTAGGAATTCTAATATTCATTTTCTCATATATTTTAACTAATATATGTTTTTATTTTTATCATTGACTTATCATATCAGACTACCATAACAAAATTTAAAATTTTTCTTATTTTCCTACTATCCTCAATAATATTACTAAACCCTCGTGCTATGACATACAATAGGGAGGGCATGAATCTCAAGGGAGGAGGTGCCCATAGGTATGTGAGATTATGATAATTTACTAAATGTCGAAGGTAGCTACCTTGGTTAGCATACTACTTTAGTCAACATAATAGTATGTTAATCATAGATAATATGCTATTTGATAGTCTTCGTGAATTGTTTTGATCCACATTTAGGGGAATGATCATTTCCTCAGTAACGTTGCTAAATGCCTTATGTCATGACATGATGTAGCAGGGGATGTGCGAATACGAAGAAGAGGAGGGCATACGTATGTGGTAGCATGAGGGGAACAACACGTCTTGCCTTAGTTCGATTTTGTCAGTTTAGTATCTCCAAACTTGGATTGTTTAGGATCATTGGATTAGTTGTAAATGAGATGAAGAGGTGGTATTAGGGGAGATTGCAGTACATTGAGAATGATGATTGAATGGATTTGGAAGAGAAGTCATTTTTTATTATATTATTTCGAAGTCGGAATTATACACATTCATTTACAATGTGATACCAGTGGGTTATGCCCTAGTTCATAGGAAGATATCATATAATAGATGTAAAATGTGAATAAATTAGATAATATTAATAAATATAAAAAAATAAAAATAAAAAGTATAACACTTATATCGACAATGCTTTTGATATCTTTTGCTCCTTTTTCATTCTGTTCTTATGAATTGCAAACGATCCTAGACATGTTCGAAGTCGTGTAGCAATAATTAGAATGGGGAATTGAATTGTGGGTAAGGTGATAATGAATTATGGGTGGAGTTTTAATGTTTGTTCATTATCATATAAATGGATAGAATGATATTGGGATGAGATGAGATTTCTTATCTTGAATTTTTTTCATCTCAAATGCAATATCTTATTGTTCAATACTAACAAGCTTACTTTTTATTTCAATTATTTTTATTTCTAATATGAAATTTCACTGTCAAATACTCAATAATATTTTTCATCAATTTTTTTTTTTCAATTTTCATGATTTCATTTCATTCCATGCAATTTAGGAGGGAAGAATGAAATGAGAGATCATGAAATTAGATGAAAAAGTGTGGTTGTGTATTGGAATGTAGGAAATTATATTAGTAATATAAAAATAACATTGAAATTTGATAAAGTAAGGTTTTTATGTATTGAAAGGAGGGAATTTTTTTTGGAAATGAAAAATCTCATTTCAACCTTATCTCATTTCTTTTACTCCACCCATTTTAGAATATTATTTACTTAAGGGTTTATTTGTTTATAGGGTTAATTTGAAAACCAAGTTTGAATTTTATTTTTGAATTTTTTGAAATAGATTTGATTTCAACCCAACCCAAGAAAATCTAAAACCAATAGCAAGTTTGCTTTAACTCGGTATCAAAACTTGACACGATCTAAACTCGATATTCTCTTTGATTTATTTAGTTATATTTGTTTGTGTATTAAGTATTTCAATTAGAATTGTTTTAAAAATTATTCTATATAATCATGACCTAATTAAACTTTAAAATGTTTATTCTAAATCCTAAATGTTATATGCATTTGTTTAGAGAAGTTGAATATATTACATCTATATTAATTTTATTTGTAAATAATTATAAATATACTAGCTTTTTAAAATTATTGCATACGTTCTAATTAATTATGAAGTGTATATATTTCACTTAAATTAAATTTTAGTTTGTGATTTCATGTAATGTCATTTATTTTTCTTACATTGATTGTTGTGTAAATTTGTTTTGTTCATTATCTTTAGAATTATCTTTCAATTAAAAAAAATCTACTTTTATTAAAACCAAAGATATTGTATGTTTCACGTGTAAATTATTCGTGTACGAATGCAATAATACGTTATTTCTATAGGTGATTTTAACTTCTATTGATTTGAAAGTAGCTCGAATTTTAACTTGAAATCAAGACTAAAATTAATGCAAATTTGGTCTGAACTTGGATTTTAATATTGTGGTTAAGGTTTGGGTGCCCAAACGTGATACGAGTCGACTTGAGTTGCGCTTTTATCTCTAGGCATAGTTGGTTGAGGCCTAGGGCGTTTACCCTACAACCAATCAAAATTAAAAAATTTGATTAGTATTTCATTTTTCAACTCTATTTCAATTTGAAATTTCAAGTGGGTTAGGACCTTTTTTTGGAATTAGATTACATGTGACAACATATAATATTAGGTAACAGATTATACAAACTAGTATGTTTATCATAACATATAAGAGAATATTGTTTAGCATATTAATTAATATAAATTTGCTACTTAATAGACAAAATTGTTGCATGTGGAGTGTTAAATCTTTTTTTTTTGACATCCACGTATGAGCTAGATTGAGTTGAATTGAAAAATGTGAGTCAATTTAAAAAAAAATGTAGGGCTAGGTTAGGGTTGATGAGATTAGAATTAAATTGGTTTTTATCTAACTTATTATTTTAGCAAGTAGAACAATATTGATTACAATCCCTAATTCACTTTCCAATCTTCTTTTTATTGTAACTGAAAAGGAATTGATTTGTGGTACAAAGATGGGCCTCGTGAGATGGGCATCTTAGTTTCAATGTTCAACATCTTAGTTTTAATGTTCACCAACAACTTAATAGCGGGTGCTTTGTTTGTGGTGGCGATGCATTTTGTCGTAGAAAGATTTTTTGGTAAGATATTTGTAAGATTATTGTTAGGAAATTATAAGGACGTCTCATGACTTGGTCATAATATTTATTTAGATAATTACAATACATGAATACACATTAAAAAAAAGGAAAGGAATTGATTCTCGAACCTTTGAAAGGAGTTTAAATGAATTTTTCATTAGCTTAATGAATTAATTTCTTAGATCTAATGTAGTCATTATGTTCAGAAATGTTGAACATGAATATATAGTTAAGAGTGCATTTGTCATATTAATAAAAGTTTTTATGAGGTTATACGGAGAAATCACTTGCAATTGTTAAGGGATATGCTTAGGTGCAATTAACTATAAATAAGGCCCAAATTCATGATGATGTTAAAATCCAATTGGTCATTTAGTTTAGTCTTATTGGTCTATCATAAATTAAAAAACTATTTTAATCATATTCATGCTTGTGTGCCTACTTTAAAAAAAGTGTTTAAATTACGAAAAATACTTGCATGTATTTACAAATGTAGTATAAATTAATAATATTTTATAGAATTATTTATTTGATTTTAGTTAGTTTAGATGTTAAATACGTAGTGTTATTAAATTGATACATAAATTTTAAATGCATTGGGTGGTGTATTTTGATTTACCACTAAAGTGGGGCCATATAAGTATGTAACTAGGTCATAGTTGATATACCCACATTTTAATCCTTAAAATCTTGGATTAGTGAATTAATCCATTAAGCTATAAAAGAATCAATCTTTTTCATAACCTTGGTTCATCATTCTTGAATACACTGTTATTGTGAATATAAAGTTCTGAGTATAATTTTGGTTGGTTTGGTTTGGGGCGATTGTACTTTTACTATATTTATGAAAACTCACACTATATCCTATTTTTTAAGGTCAGGCGAGTTTCGATTTCAATTTGGTTATTTAAAATAGTTTTCGTATTATATTTAAAAATTATAATTTTATTACAAGTGTTACTTAAAAACTTAAAATTGGGATGATAGTAATATAATTTTTCAATAAATTTACTGAATAATTGATAAACTAAATAAGTTTTTATATATAATCAAAAAAATATATTTTATAAAATCTATATTAAATATATATTAATGATTTGGGTCTGTTTTGGGCGTTCGGACCTTAGAACTTATCTTTCCTTAATTGTACTATATATATATTTTTTACTTAGAAATTACTTTAGCTTGTAATTATAAATTAGAACTAATTTTAGCTTATAAGCATAAAAATAAGAATCTACCTACTTATTTTAGAATATTTAATGGGTTAATCTGTGGGTACTTTACTCAGTTGCATTCTTATGTAAAGTTGAGGCTTGACTGGACGCATGGCTGCCCATGTGGCTGGCCGTAATTTATATTTTTAAATTTTTTTTAATTTTGTTCATGGATATGTAAAGTTGTGTATTTAATTTATGAATTATTTTTGTATTTTTAGACATTTTTGGAATTTTTTGAGACAAAAAATTATAAAAATGATTGTTTAAAAATAAAAACACTTAAAAATTTTTAAAATGGTGAACTTTGGTTTATAAATTAAATACACTAAATTTTACATATTTATGAAAAAATTTAAAAAAATATACTTTTTAAGTTGGCCTAAGTAGGAGTACAAATAGGGTTGAGTTGACTTGAATTTGGGTAAACACAACTTTCACCTATGTTATAAGATTATAATATAACCTTATTTTTAACCTTGTTTTTCACATCTTAACTTAATTCTATTTCAATTTTATAGAAATAAATTCAGTTTGAGTTAAAATTTGGGTTTATATAAAATATATAGTATTTAAAAATATTTTGCTTAATTAAAATTAAAAATTAATTTTTTAATGAATATTTTCCAATTTATGACTTATACAATTATATATACAATTATATAATTGTTAAATAATCTTACTTCAAATTAATAATATTTATGTAATTCTTATGTATTATGTGCTATTGCAAGACTATTTATTAAAAAATTATTATGTTATACATTGATATATGAAATGGAGTCAGGTTGATAATTATCCAATCCAAACTAACTTACTTTTGAAATTGGGTTGGTTCAAATTAGTTCAATACATAATTTATTTTTTTAAAAATGCTTAACCCAATTTGATTATAAATCGGGTTGTGTTAGTCGGGTTTGGGTTGAAACCAACTCTATTTACACTCCTAGGCCTAACTTAAATATCACTACTATTTATATAAATAATTTTATAAAGGATTATTACATTCTAATATAAATGAAATTTATCATTTTTCGCAATTTATACATATATATATTTTGTCAAATTTGGCCATGCATATATTTGATTTGGATGAAATAAATAGAATTCAAAAACTTAAAAACAAAAGTTGAAGGGACGTTTCTATATAACTTGTAAACATGTGGAGCCTGAAGATCAATATATTAATTTATTAAACATGATATAATCAAAATTTAATGCTTATAATACATTTGTAAATTTAAAATAACAACAGCTGTGAATGCAAATAATTTAGGGGCTGTTTGGATTGCATTAAAACTCACTCCTTTTGCTAATACTTTTCACGCGAAGGTCTTATATGCAAAACCCCGTCAACTCAAGCCTGTCCTGCCGGCAATAGAGGCTGAGCTCCCGTACGTTTGCAGCAGCATGTCAATCCTCGGGCTCAGCAATGGAGGAGAAAAAGGGGCTCGACAAGGAGGGAACGAATGGTGCTGAGACTTTCGGATACTGCTGTAGACCTAGATGCACTAGCACAAGTAAATGGTCGCTATCATCCTCTCAGCGATGCTTTAGAGGTCATCGACGGTGTCCGGCAGGATCATGTCTATCTCTCGAATGCTGCTTGTCGATCGATAGCTCGTGCTGCTCCGGCTGCCGTCTTGCTCCTCCTCATCCTTGTGGACCCCCTATCCTCCTCCGCCGAGTACCCACATCAAATTCGCCGCTGTTCACGATCCATACACTGGACACGGCGGAGGAGTTGGCGTTGACAAGGGATTCGACATCGACAGGGGAGCTGTGGTTCAGGAATACGTTGCGAAATTCATCCTCTAGTCGCGCCATCGCCACCTACATCGTACTGCTCACCCTGCTCGAATCGCCGCTGCCCTCCACCACAGTGATAGAGTCCAGCGAATGATGGATCTCGTCAATGGCGAGCAGGTACTCATCCGCGCCGCGACGATTCTCGCCGTCGAAGATCATCCACTCCCGTCCTTCCTTCAACGCCATGGAGTCCCATCGCATGATCAGCTTCTCTGTGGCTTCCAATTCTCCCAAATCCTTCTCTTGATCATCGTCGTCGTCTGCGGAGGACGCCATCGATGATCGACACTCCAGAGATTTCATTGCAGGCGGTGAAGGTAGGGAAGCTTGCTGAGATTTCATTGCAAGGAGAACGAACGGTGCTAAGACGCACGATAAAATTTCTAAAATCAAAATCCAGGTGCTAAGACGAACGACATAATTTCTAGCGCACGCAAATGCTCATTCAGTACACCTGCGGACTAGCTACTGTTTGTGGCATTCCTTTGTTAAATCAGCAGTTTCAACGATGCCTGCAATTTTGACCGCTCGTACTCATTCGATGTTCAATGCACGCGTAGCAGCTCGCTGACAATTGATGGTTGACGTGTTTTAAGGCAGTAAACACGTCACAAAGTTTTAATGCAATCCAAACAGTGTTAAGATATGTTACGAACTTACGAACATGATAAAAGGGGTAATAACAACCGTTTTGAAAATTGGTGCCATTCTGTCGTCACTGATTGCGTGATATGCTTAAAACAAAGTTAGAGCATGGGCAAATGATCAAAATTGAAATCACCAAATGGATGGGTTGACACGGGCCATTAGAAAATCTCAATTCTCCCCACTGGCTGTCTGGCGTTTGATAAAAAGCCACAGACAGACAGACAGACAAGCAATTCCAAATTCCCAATTCTAATGGCCAAGTCGACCTCTGCATCTGCTCGCCTCGATGGTCGAGTAGTGGTCATGACAGGAGCATCTTGGGGCATTGGCCGCGCCATCGCCTTCCTTCTCGCATCCCTCGGAGCCCACCTCATCCTTAACTACACCTCTAGCTCTGCTGAGGCGGAGAAGTTGGCCTACTAGATCAATGACAACGCCTACCCCCCATCACCACCTCGAGCAATCGCAGTGAGAGCCAACATTATGGATTCATCCCAAGTGAAGGCGCTCTTCAACCAGGCACAATTTGCCTTCGCAGGGGCCCCAATCCACATCTTGGTCCATTTTGCTCGGGTGCTCGACGAAAAGTACCCAACTGTCGCCAACACCTTGGAAGAGGATTGGGACAAGACCTTCAACGTGAATGTCAAGGGCAGCTTCCTTTGCCGTAAGGAGGCTACCAATCGCTTGAAGCGCAGTGGTGGCGGGAGGATCATCTGCCTCTCCTCCTCCATGGTGGGAGCTCTGAGTCCTCGGTACGCTGCCTACGCAGTGTCCAATCGGCGGTGGAGACGGTTAGGATTTTGGCCAAGGAGTTGAAGGGCACATAGATCACTACCAATTGTGTGGTCCCTGGGCCCACGGCCACGGAGATGTTCTTCACGCGGAAGTCGAAAGAGGCCATACAGAGGTTTGTTGATCTCTCCCGGTTAGACCGGTTGGGAGAGAGGATGTGGTGTTGCTGGTGGCGTTTTTTGCTAGTGACGTTGGGGAGTGGATACATGGTCAGGTCGTTCGAGTCAATGGTGTCTTCGTTTGATTGATTTCACACAATCACAATCCCTTTTATACATCTCAGTGAATGCTACCACAAGAGTGCTTAGAATTTCAATTGGAAGGAGATTGATCTCGCCTCCCATTGCACATGCGCTGTGTTTTTGGATGTAGCCATTGCATTTTTTATTGTATTCCTACTTCTAGTGTTGTTAAAATCGGATTGGACCGGCTGGTCGAACTGGTCCGACCGAGAACCAGACATACATCCGGTTCGGTCTCATATGATTTGGTCTGATAGTATAAACCGCATGAACCGTTGAACCGTCGGTTCAATCGGAAAACACGGTTGAACCAGTTAGACTGGTTTGCAAATAAAAGAAAACTCGATCGTCTTTCCCAGTTTCCCTCCCGAGTCCTGAATAAGCAGCAAAGCAGTTTCCCTTTTCCATTTTTTGGTCGTCTTCTTCGTCTGGTCCATTTGCTTGGTGCGTGCTGTGACTGCTGTCTTCCTCATCGTCGGCAACCAGCAATGCATTCGGCCAAGATCCAGTTCAATCTCATCTTCGAGGCGTCAGCAGTGCATGTGGTCTTCCTCTGTTCCGCATCTTGTCTTCTGCTATAAAGATTTTGTCACCGGACTTCAAGGTTTTTCATTATCTGAAATTTGGACGGCTCTGAACTACTAAAATCTACTTGTTGGAACCAGATCTGAAATTGCTACTGAAGGTGGGTTAACCGTCCATGGAGAAAACGGGAGAAGGAAGGTGATGGAGCACCAAGTTTGGTACTCCACTAGTGTACTTTTATTTATGTACATGCATTTCCTGAAAAATAAAATACAGTCATTAAATCTCTTTAAAATTTACAAAAACTTTCCAAATCTCAAAAAAATGTTTTTAGCACAATTTTCCTATGAAATCTATCATAATTACGATTTTAAAGATTTTAAAATATGAAAGTATTAGATAAAATGGAAATTATCAATGGGCTAAGAGCTCACACAATTAGTTAATATTTTTAATTATAATTTTATATATTTATTTAGTTTTAAAATTATTTATAGGTTTGTGTAGTTCTGAAACATAATTAATATTTAGATTAGTTAATATTTAGATTTAGGAGTTAGAGATATATAATTTTACTAATATGTTAATTAAAAATAATTAAATATTTATGACATCATAAATACGCCATGTTGACGTAACCGGTTCAACCGGAACAGTTCTTTTCCTGGGTCGATCACAGGTTCGGTTATGATAACATCCACGGCACTGAAGACCTTTTCCAAAAGATGAATACCAAGTCCCAAGATCCGACGCATGGCTTCCATTGACTGAGACTGGATACACAGAGTAGAAAATCGGGTGCGTACGTACATTTCTGAACTCGTCATTTCCGTTGCTGCATGCCCAGCTTACTCATGATGCAATTAACAACAACAACAAAATTTTTTTTTAAAGAAAATAATATGGCATGATCTGAATAATTATGAGAACTAGAAAAAAGAAAATTAAAATAGATAGATGAAATAGATGAATAGTTATGCTGAAATAATTGAAAAATAAAATAATCATTTAAAAATAATAATTAAAAAAGATAGTTACAAAGAATGACAAGTTTTATCAGTTAACAAACACTACATATATTTATACTTATATTTTGAAACTTATTATAAATATAGTTATGTATATTTAATGTTTATAGTTAAGTTTATGACAAGCATTGGCTTCTTTATTTTTATAAGGTTATTATCTAGAACACTTGGTGGAAAATTTTATTTTTAAATTTTCTTATAAAACTGTTAATCTAAGTATATTTAATATATGTATAAAGTTTTACTATTTTTGGAAATTTGTACATTTTTTGTTGATTTAAAATATCCTTTTTTTAATAAATAAAAAATGTACAAATCTCCAAAATGATATAACCTAATATAATATATATATATATATTAAATACATTAAGATTAACAGTTTTATAAGAAATTTTTAAGAAAATAAAAATGAAATTTTGCACTTGGGTGCACTGAAACTTAGTGCACCCAGTGCACCCGGGCGCATTATTGTTTTTGTAAACATTATTAATTTTATGAAAAATACAAATAATCCTTGGGTTTATTAATTTCAATTCAAATAACATTTCAAATATCACATTGGTTGGATATCTTGGTAGGCTACAATAAATTTAAAATAATTTTCTAAATTTATATTTATTGGTGTGCATCAAATAATCTAATCAATGTGGTTTTAGTACATTAACTAAATTTACGTTAATAAAGAAAAGAGCCATTTAGATTTATCAAAAAGTTAGTTTTATTATAAAAATTAAAAGTTAAAAACTACCTTAACTATAAATATTTAAATATCCACCGAATATATTTATAATAAGTTTCAAATTATAATCATGCATATAATTTATGTAAAAAAAAAATAGGGTATAGGAGTAAAGAATGAGCTATTTTTTAGCTATCTTGTGAGGAGTGAGGCCAATTACAAGATTTTTAAAAAGACTTTTCTCAAATATATTCATTATATTTAAGCTTAATTTCAAATATATCAATTGTATTTTCAAATCTTATATATACATACTATGTTTGCAATTAATCATAAAAGCCTCAATCCATGAGTTAACATCATTAGTTAATATGTGAAGTTACTAATATGTCCGTCAAACTTTGAATATAATTGAAAATTTGAATGTTGTAATTCACCGATGCCCTAATTGTATATAAGTTTTAAATTTATAGAGCCCTAATTTGATTTTCTTCCTATTATATTTTATTTTTTATTATTTTATAACAAGGCATTTTGGGTATGTATAAAAATTTAATTAATAGTTTTTAATAAAATGAATATTTTTTAGATTAACTGAAAGTACATAGTAGATATATTTGAGATTTTAGAAATATATTTAGGATTAGAATGAGTATATTTGAAAAAAGCTAATTTAAAATTCAAATGACAGATGGATGTTGTGCATGTGAAGAACTGAAGATGACTCACTAAAAAATAAAAAATAAAAGAAAAGAACTGAAATGACAAGAGCCAGCAGGCAGCTTTTTGCTGAAATGGCCGGTGGATGATTCGCAGTGGTCGGTATGTTAAACGAGGATGGCTTTGAGTTCCTACCATGTCAATGGAAATTCTTCTCAAAAATTAATTTTTTGATTTTATTTTAAAAATCTAAACCACACATATTATTTAAAAAATATGATTTTGACCATTCCTAATGAAATTAATTCAAATATAATGGTGATAATTAAAATTTTATGATATAAGAATATTAATGGTGAATTTGTTTTTAGATTATAAATAATATACAAAATATTTGTATGATCTGAAACGTTATATACATAAACCTGGTTTAGATGAATTATTTTTCTAAAATATCGTATACTAATTTTTATTTGCTAAATATACAATTTTTTATGAATTTCACATATCTAAGGTCACGATAATATCTGATTTTTTAAATTTTCATTATTAACGGTTAAAATCATATTTTAAATAATATATATGATTATATTTTTAAAACAAAATCAAAAAATTAATTTTTAAAAGGAGTTCTCGTTGAGACGGTGGGAACTTTGGTTCACCGAAGCAGTTCTCGTATTAAACGGACTGCGGGCATCCACCTCAATGTGTGTGAACTTTTTCGTAGTATATTATCATTAAACTCATAAGAACGGGCGAGAGGTGAGGGTGTCACTGTCTATATTTTTTTAACCCTCTGTAGTGTAATGGAATGAGATGTCATGATGAGATTTGGTTCTCATTTTCTTTTTCCAAAACAAAATAACGTAACCTTTCACGTTTTTAACAAAGCATGTTTGGCTATACTAAACATTTTTCAAACTAAATTTTTTTAATTTTAAATTTTTTACAATTCACTATTATCATATTCTTAATTATTTCTTTACTTTTTTTTTATAAAATTATCCTACTTTTCAATCATTTCTGTATAATTATCTATTTATTTTAGCTTCATTCTCTTTATTACTCATCATCACCTTTTATTATAGTACATTTTTTTTAAATGTTTACACCAAAAATTTTATTACTTTCCAAATATATCCAAATTCTTTCTATTCTTAACAATTTTTTATTTCTCAATTATAATAACTCTTCGTACTTCAATCTTCTTATTACATTCTCGGGTGCTTCTTATGAGTGCTTAACAAATAAAGTCATATAGTTTGACTAACATCACAACTATTTTCATGGTTATACATCTATGTTAATTTAATCGTAGAAGTCTTCTGATAGTAAGAGAAAATCATAGAGGTCTTCCATGGTCAAGTTCTGTTAGGACCCTCCATGATCATTTTACAAAATTCAAGTCATCTGTTAATCTTATTGTTACATATTTAGCTAAGATATGAAATATCATTTTAATCAAAAAATCGGTATAGATCTAAAGCTATGATTTCATTTCCGAGTGAATGCTTATTTTGTAAATAAACTTACTTATGTGCTTTTATTTAAGCATCTAAACTTTCTAAAAGTTTATTATATAAAAATAATTGTTATATAAAATTTCATGATATTTTAATATTCTTGTAAATGGATCCAAGTAAATTTCAAAATTAACACATGATTGTATATTATTTCGAAATGTGTGGTCCATGTAAGATCCCAAGAAAGATAATTTCTTATATCCTAGTTAAATACATAATGCTAATATAATATACAACTTAGATTTCGTGAAACATCCAAGAAGGCCAAAATAGTCTATCAATGCTGATCTCATCTGCGCCAGTCCAAGGATCACTACACGGAATTAGGATTAACTCCAAGGGACCTTAGCTCACTCACCTTCTATTCACGGATGATGTGCTTATCTTCCTTAGGGCGGATGACAATGATATCAGGAAATTTTTGGATATCATCCGCATTTATTATGAGTCATCCAATCAAATGATCAATGTGGATAAAACTTCGCTATTCTTTAGTTCAAATATGAATGAAAGAGAGAGAGGGGGGGATGACGAACCGGCTGGGGTCTTCAGGGCAGGAAGTCCACCGTTATCTTGGTCTACCAACGTGGCTTGGGAGATCAAAGGGTGTGATGTTCAAGGGTATCAAGGAATGCATCTGGCACAAGATCCAAGGGTGGAAGGGGCAGCTGTTGTCATGGGGAGGGAAGGAGGTCTTAATCAAAGCTATGGCACAAGCAATCTCATCCTATTCGATGAGTATCTTTCTGCTACCACAGTCATTCTGCCAAGGCATAAATGGGATGCTGAGCAAATTTTGGTAGGAGGAACAGAGAAATAAGCGTAAGATGAGCTGGGTAGCCTAGAAGGAAATGTGTAAGACAAAGATTGCGGGAGGATTGGGCTTTAGAGATCTTCATCTGTTCAATTACGCCCTTCTAGCCAAACAGGTCTGGAGATTATCTACGTGTACCTTATCTTTCTGCTACAAGGTCTTAAAATCCAAATATTTTCCAAATTCCGATATTTGGGGCTGCACACCGAAACCATCTGACTCTTACACTTGGAAGAGTATCCTGAAGGCGCGGGAGGTGATTTATTCTGGTTGTATGTGGAGGATTGGTGATGGTAGGAGGGTTCGTTTCTTCAAGGATGCATGGCTAGATTCACAGGTGGTTAAGGCGGGTCCCCTCCCACAGTCCATCCCAAAGGATGTATTTGTTAGCCACTTTATTGATGACGGCACCAATGGATGGAACAAAGAGAGGGTCTTGGCAACGGTTGGTGATGTGGGATGCCAAGTTATCGGCCTCGTTCCTCTCACTAGTACTCAAGAAGAGAATTGCATATTCTGGAAGCATGAGGCCAATGACCAGTTCTTAGTTAAGTCGGCACACAGGTGACTTAAGATGGAAGGGTAAAACCAACTCCTGTCAAGATGTTTTAGGGCCATATGGAAAACAAAGCTTCCGAGCAAGATTTTGATCTTTGCATGACGTCTATTTAAGGATGCTCTCCTAACTTTGAACAATCTTTCTTACAGAAGTGTTGACGTTGACCCCCATTATGTTTTTTACAGGTGGGATGCTGAGGATGCTAATCATCTATTTTTGAAGTGTGGCTGTGTTACAAATATAGCTTGGCATGTTGTTCCTACACGCCTAACGGAGATCTCCGTGAAGGAAGTTATCACATTCTTAGCATCCAATGACAGGGGTGAGGACCTGGCCCTTTTCATGGTGTATTGTTGGCGGATATGGTACTTGTGAAACAAACTTATGACTGAAGAGAGTCAAATTGTGCTTACGGACACTCTCCCGTGGTGCGGGGATTATATCGAGCAAATGAGACAAGTTAAAATCCTTGATCAAGTCAACGCCTTCGATCTCCCCCTTGTTCCCAGATGGACTCAACCGCCAAATGGTGTTTTCAAGATAAATGTGGATGCCCGAAGCTTGCTGGATTGGGGTGTATCGGGGATAGCAGCCATTATCAGGGATTCATGGGGGCACTTCATTGCTACATATGGTCGGAGACGCATGGGAGTGGGGGAACCTCTCATAATGGAAGCATATGCTTTTCGGCTGGGCATCCTTTGGGCTGTCCAGCTCAAGCTCCGTATTGTTCAGATTGAGTCCAACTCGCTCACTTTATGCACATATTTGACCAATGAAAGCCTCGTTCTCTCACCGGTGGGCCATATTATCTCCGAGATTAGAACAACTTTGCAGCAAATCCTCATATCTCGGTCCGCCATGTTCTTAGACAAGGGAATAAGGTTGCCCATGCTTTTGCTGATCTAGCTTCTGTATCTAATTTGGATCACATGTACTGGTGGGGAAATCCTCTCCCACCTATTGTTGGGAAATTTTGTATTGACAATTTTGCTAGCAATGAATTACGCAGACGACTTTATACCGAACCCTTTCCAAACTGGGAGGGAGTCGGGATAAAGTTGTCCTTTCATCAAAAAAAAAAAAGGCTTCTAGGTTCTTACCCGCAAATGACTGTAGATGTATTTCCCAAATACAAATAGTTTAACAGAAATTGCAAATATATATTATCCGATGGAAATTCTGAAGTTCAAAATTACAGATAAAGTACCCATGCTAGTTACTGCATATGTTCGATAGAAGACAATAAGCGCATCGCCACAAAATCCACTTTAATCGACACTAAAACTTATTAGTTTTATGTATGTATGTATGGATGTATTATTATTATTATTATTGATTTTGTTATAATCAGGTCAAGTGGGGTTTAATGATTGTTTGAATTTATCACTAAAGTGATACTTTTTCGTCGCTAAAAAGATTACTTTTTTTGTTGGTTCCGAATGGAATCTAATGTCACAATTTAGTTTTGAAACTTAGACATTCTACGTGCACACATTCACACAAACTTATGTCAAATGCATCTGGTCATCTAAGTGTTATAAAAAAATTACTTTTGCAACACTACGTTAATAAGAGCTAGCTTTGACATCTTGCTCATAACTATCTAGTCATCCAAGTGTTATAAAAAATTACTTTTGCAACATTACATTACTAAAAACAAGCTTTAGTATCAATAATTACTCATGTCACTAAGTATTATTTTTGCCACAAAAACTTAATCTTGGCCAAAAATATATTGCAAAATATTAGTTTCTTTTTTGTACATAAGACTAAGATAAATACTTAAACCAAAAAAGATTGGACATAAGTGTTCATTTTGGCTAAGTTAGAGCAGATACTAATTCCAAGCTATGTGTGATTGTTATAAGTATTATTGTAATTTGAAAATTCTAATATTTCAAGCATATTCATAACCCGGATATTTAGAATTTTTTCGAAAAAAATGTGATAAAACCCTAATGTCAAGGTCATGTTTGCCATTTTCGTCAAAATATATAGATATATTTACACTTTTGGCAACTATGAATTAATATAATTATAATAGTGGTCAAACTGTATGTACATATTTACAAATCCTACAATATCTTATAGCAGTTCCATTACATTACCATGATATGAAAATTCAAAAAAAAAAAATCTGATTTTTAAATAAGGTTAGGTTCAAGTCAATTGAACTTGAGGAACCCCACGCTGATTTTCTACTTTTGTATTTCAGATAAAATATATTTTATATATAATACGAAACTAATATTTCTTTATATTCGTGTATTTTATATTATTTGCTTTTGTGTTGGATTCTCAAGCTGAAATTGTATTTTAGAAATATATCATATTATATCATACTTTTTAAAAAATGGAGTTAGGCTACATATTATTATTTTTGCTTATTTGATTTATTGTTATTGCATATTTATATAAAAATTTACACTTGTACCTCATAAATAAAATGAAAATTTATCAACTTAAATTCCAACATAACCTAATTTTCACAAAATAAGATTGGAGTTTAAGGTTTTATGAATAAAATTAAAGTTGGAATTGAAATAAGTTTTCTAAGCACAAACTGCACCTCTAACTATACAGTAAATAAAATTATTTTTTAAAATAGGTATGGCTACTGGTCTACATTCTTCTTTTTTAAAAAAACGACAAAAATTGCATATTTAGTGAGTATTGAGAGAAAACAAGAAAATCATATTAAAAATATGAAAAGTAATATTTAGTGGAAAAATAAAGTTATTAAATAATATAAAATAAAAAATTATACTGAAAATGAACAAGTTTTTTGGGAAATAAAAAATCACTTCTAATTCACATCCCATTCCATACCAAGGTATGATCTAGTGCACCCATGTGTAAATCAAATTATAAAAATGTCACTGATTTTAAGACATTCAAATATATATATACAAATATTCAAAAATGATAAAACTTATGTACATATTAAATACATTTAGATTAATAATTATATAAAAATATTTTCAAAAAATTAAAAGAAATGAGTTAAATACACCCGATGCGTTTACAAATGCCCCTTCCATCCCTCGGTAGTTGTTGCATTGCAATGTAGCGTATGGCTTGGGGCCACCTGGCACCGATCCAAAAATGGGACCTTCCCTTCAATTAACATGGATGTCCCAACACTCAGGTCGATTAATCTTCTGGTGTGGTTGACCATCATTTCAAGTGATGATTGGATTGGCCATGACACAGTTTTTGAGCTGTCCAATTTCTTGGTCTGGCAGGCGAGGACTTTCACATGATGCCTAGATGCAACACCACATTTGGAGCAGACCCCACTCTCGCAACTCATTCATTTTACCTCACAATTTGGTGTATGCAATCATGTCTTCTTGCCAAAAAACAAAAAGAATTATATATGTATATATATGTGTGGGTTCTATTTCTTAGTGACCGATTACATAGAAGTGATTTCATATAACTTCTTTTATTCTTTTAATGTTGATGATTGATTTAAAATTCAACCGATTTATTGTGTTTAGTATCATTTATTTAACTAGTAGACCAAGTTTCATTTAAATTAATTATATAAAGGTCTTGTTTGCTTAAAAATAGATATATTCGTATATAAATTAGAAAAAATATTTAGATTTATTCACATATGTATTATAATATAATAATATTTTATAAACTCATTTATCCGCATAATAGTAATATTTTATATGGTTTAGATATTGAAAATGCTGATATTTAGCATTAAATTATTTTATTACGTTAATTTTATGCATTTACAAATAGGGCCTATATACAATGATATTAAACAAATGAAAGCATGTCCATAATAATATAAATGACTCTAAATAACTCAAATTGAGTGGATTTTCCATAAACTATCAAGATAATAAAAATAGAATGAATTACATATAAGAAAGGTTTCGTAGAAACATTATTATGTGTGTGATAATGTTTGTATGGAACTTCTATTCTATGTCATCTCTTCTATTTTAGAAACATTACTATGTATGTGATAATACTTATATGAAACTTCTATTTTATGTAATCTCTTTTATTTTTTATGTGCTGATGTTGGATGAAAAATCCAATTCATTTATTTTATTTACATCATTTATAGTAAGTTGAAAACTTTTTTCATTTGTCTCTAGGCCAACGCGAACCATTGATCCTTTAGTTAATTAGCATAAAAATGTGTAGAGACATTCATGTACTTGCTAGATTTTAAAAAATATCTAGCTGCATTTAAGTGAATGAATGGAAGACTATAAATTTCGGGCCCGCTACATTGACTTAATTTTCTGATGTTCCAAATGCCGACATGTAGTGGACCGCCAGAATAGAACGATGAAAAAGAAGTGTTCCGAAATGTATAAGATGTTAATAAAATGAGGATATTGGATAAAAAAGGTAATTGTGCATTGAAAAATGAAAGAAATTAAATTTGGAATACAAAAATAGCATAATATATAAAACGGTGCTCCTTCTAAGAAATCCTTTCTATTTTTAATATTAAGTGTTTGGTTGGAGGTAAAACTTTTGATGAAAAGTTTTAGATGTAGAAGTTGTCAAATTGATAGAAAATGATGTGAT
>JAXCLR010000073.1:24028417-24045307 GCA_035584095.1 Annona squamosa | reverse complement strand
AAATATTTCAAAAATAGTAAAAATTTATACACATATTAAATACATATAGATTAATAATATTATAAAAAAATTAAAAAGAAAAAAAAAAGAGTGTATGCTGCTCCCGGAGCATAAGATCGGGTTCCATGAAAACCTGCATCAGCGAACACGACAAACGTACACGTCCTGGCACGTCATGTCGCTGCCTGTAACATAGATAAGATGGACGAACAAGCGAGCGCAGTGACTTGTGAGTCGTGACTATGGCGGAGGCAACCCCTGTTCCGTCCACTCGTCTTGATGGCCGGATAGCAATAGTAACTGGCGCATCTCGTGGGATCGGGCGTGCCATCGCCCTCCATCTCGCCTCCCTCGGCGCAAGCCTCGTCATCAATTACGCCTCTAGCTCCGCCGAGGCTGAAAATTTGGCGAACCACATCAATTCCACGCCCAACGCATCTCCTTCTCCTCGAGCAATCGCAGTGAGAGCCAACGTTGCGGACTCGGCCCAAGTGAAGGCGCTCTTCGACCAGGCCGAAGCAGCCTTCGGCGGAGACCAAATCCACATCTTGGTGCATTCTGCCGGGGTGCTCGACGACAAGTACCCCACGTTGGCCAACACCTCCGAGGAGGATTGGGCCAAGACCTTCGCCGTCAACGCCAAGGGCAGCTTCCTTTGCTGCAGGGAGGCCGCCAATCGCTTGAAGCGCGGCGGGGGAGGGAGGATCATCTGCCTCTCCACATCTGTCATCGGAAGTCTCAAGCCCGGGTATGCCCCCTACACGGCGTCGAAAGCGGCGGTGGAGACGATGATCAGGATCTTGGCCAAGGAGTTGAAGGGGACTCGGATCACCGCCAATTGTGTGGCCCCTGGGCCTATTGCCACCGATATGTTCTTCGCCGGCAAGTCCCAAGAGCACATACAGATGGCTATAGATGCTTGCCCCATGGGGCGATTGGGAGAGAGCAAGGAGGTTGCTCCGATTGTGGGGCTCTTGGCTAGCGATGCTGGGGAGTGGATAAATGGTCAGGCCATTCGAGTTAATGGGGGCTACGTGTAATTAATCGATGCCGTTGTTGGGTGATTTCGTCTCTCTTTAGTATTTTACGAATCTGTGAAAGATTAGTTGCAAATTTGTGTTTATTAATAAGTTCTGTTTTGAGTTTCCCAATATTAGAAGCCGTGATGTTAGATTCGATGATGTATTGAAATTGAGCCTTCTGCAACAGCTTTTTTTTCCCCCGACTGGTAAGCCTTCTTCATTAGCTTGATGCTGAAGAAAATCTTAGAATTTTCGATGGCGCATCCTTTCATGGTTTGGCTACAAAAGAATTCGTAAAGGCATATATGCCAATCCCTTGTTCAAAAGTTAATGGGCATTGGATGCCGAAATCTCGCACAAACAAGAAAGCTGATCAATACCATCAGGGGTATTAAAAAAAAAAAAAAAAAAAAAGGAAAGCTAATCAACAATATACATAACGGGTTGTAAGAATCCTTGGAATTGCAACAAACATCGTGAGTGTATTTAGAAAAAGCCAAGAATCAATGAGGATCGCATCCTGGAATTAAGTGTAATTATGGGTTAAACAGTACCACATGATCTTAATACATGGAGAAAAGGGAATGCGGAGTAGCATGCTAAGTATCGACGCTAATCATCACGTTGATGGTTAGTACGCTAATCAATACTGAAAACTGTTGGCAGGCGATAGTTCTTGAATTATTGTAATTCGCATCAGAGCTGGAGGCCTCATGTCTGGGCAAACAAGGGAGGGAGGAGGGTGCATGTGTTCTCACATTTTTCAGTGGTTGAGGTCTCATATCAGCGACGAGACAGAAGATTTGGGTCGATGCCTTGGCTTTGAGAATATTTGCCGCATCAATTATCATAGTCGGATATTTAGGTGGACCATAATTAATTTTTTATCAGTGTAACCAGTTTGCATTCATTATGACTTACACAAGCATCATGTGATCTGCTGATTTTTTGCATTATAATTAAATTAATTTTAATAATATAATAGTGATTATATATATTTTAAAAATAATAATTTAGTAGGTGAGAAATACAAAGACGTTCCACACTGATCTGGCTCCAATGAAGCGGTTTTGAATTTCGACACAGTATAAAAATAATATTTTTGGATTATTTAAGTGTGTTTTGTGGATTGTTAGATTAATTAAATTATGTCCCATAAATTGTTGATGGATTTACATATCATTAAGAGAATTCTTGATTTTACTAGGTGAGTGAATCAACACGGCGAATTGACTTAGCATGATGTGTAGTTTGAATTATTATAAGAATAATTCAATACTTATGGATGCATAGAAGCCTTCGTACTTATCTTGAATTTTAAATTTTAAAATCTAAACTATTGATCGGGTTTAATACATCTTATTTTCTTATGTAACTAAAAATAATTTTCAGTAGAAACTTATAGCTTGTAAAAAAAATATCTTTTGAAAGTACATATATAACTATAAAAAAATTTTCATCCAAAAATTTTATCACTTTTCAAACACTCACACAATATATAAAAGTGTAAAAATATATACAGATTTTAGAATCATAAATAGATACACATGGGTACACTTGATAAATAGTTTATATTTTTTAAAAACAAATATTTAAAAATAAAAAAACAAAGGGTAAGGATGGAGACTACCATACTTAACATAAGTATTGAAAAATTCTTCAAAATAATATATAAATAACTGGACTTGTTAAAAATATTATATGCTGAATTGGAATATGATATATATATGTATGTATGTATTTCGTAGTGCTTGGTTGTGTGGCTTATTTGAAGTGGTGTGTAAGTTCTTGTCTGGTTGTATGATTCTTGTAGTGCATAATGATCTCATCCCGTGGGCAAGACTTGCACGTGTGGAACCTAATGGATTTTAATATTAGTTTTCATTTTATTCATCTGTAAGTTCTCCGCACGTAGAAAGACTAACAGATTGCCTTGATGTAGCCTTATTTTTTTTTTTATTGGGCTTTACTTTTATAAAAGCCTTTTTCTATGAAATCTCTTTTATTTTTAATGTTGTGATGCTTTACACAATTCATTCCATTTTTTATATTTAACATCATTCATATATAATGGAAACCTTTTTATTTATGTAATACAGCTAATAAAATAGTTTAATATTAAATATCAATTTTAAAGTTATATTTTTAATATCTAAATCATATAAAATATCATTATTGTATGGATAAATAATTCTATAAAACATTACTGTATCTTAATATATATGTAAATGAATTTAACCACTTCAGAATTTATACACAAGTATATATATTTTTAAAAAATGCAACCCAAGTGCATCTTTGATTCGAATGAAATTTAGTCTTTTAATTAAATAAATAATACTAAATACAATAAATGAGGTAAATTTCTCAGCAAACATAAATATATTAAAAATAAATGAAATTACATGGAACTACTTTGAAGTGGGCTTATGAAGTATGTTTTGTGATGTTGTTGATTTTGTATTATCTCGTCATAAGACTACAAATTATCCTGTTGCGAACCATGTTTTGCTCATTGCTGGCCATGTGAAAAGTCATACACATTAGGTAGGTCATACGGTCATGGATTTTCTTGACCAGAGTCATGCACATGCATGCGATTGCCAGTATGTTCTAGGTTTTCAAGGATTACCTAGTAAGGTAAGCATAGTTTAAAGGGTTAATTGTAAACAGTTGCTTCCTCTTTTGGAAGATTTTGGTTTAAAACTCTATCTAAGTTGACTGGTAGTTGATTTTATATTAACTCTACCTAAGTTGACACTCTTCCCTCAAGCACAAAAATGTACAATATGTGGAAAAGGTCCAAGTCCAACAATAACAAGCCACTCAAGAGCAATCACCAATGAGCTTAGAACCCATGACCCACTTCAAAGCAAACCGAGAAGGATTCAAGCAAAAACCAAAAAGTTAGGCCTCTAAACAGACCTGTCCAACTCAGCCCACGAGAACGAAGCTCCACCAAGAAGTAGGCTTTTCAACAAACCAGATCCTGTCTACAAGAGCGAAGCTCCTACAGGCCACCTCAACGGGCTCCACAAAGCAGTCCACCAGACGCAGTAAACGGGCTTAGCCAAGCTCTAGCCCACTAAGCTCAAGCCCAAGTGCCACAAGTCCATAAGCACAAGCCCACAAAGAGGCCCATGCTCTCACCTATAAAAGGAGGTGCCCCCCTCCCTTCTCAAAAGACATGAGCCATCCCAAAAGGGGATGAGGAGGGAATGCTCCAACCCTTTCTCTCCCTCCAGCTCTCCCTCCCTCCTTTTCAAGTTCTCTTTTATTTTTTCTTCTTTTCTCTTTCGATACCCGATGTAAACGGCTTCGGGTTAACGGATTTCTACCATATTCGTTTTAATCCGAAGACCGAGATCCCAGATCTGCAAGACCGGTGTCTTTATTCATTAAAAACAGAGACTGATCTCCCTTTTAAGATCAGTAGCGACTCCATTTTCTTTATTTTTCATATATACTAACGCGCTTGCTTGAGTTAATGCTCTGGCAAGATGGGTGCACGTGGGTCCACGGGTTTCAGCATAACACGCTGCCGTTATGCTGTCGAATTCGTGACTTGACCCGTGTATAAAAAGTCCCGTCTTAGCCGTTATGCTGCCGGATCCACGGAAGAATAGCCATATGCCCACACTAGGTAAATATTGCCAATATTAATGTTTTGTACTCCATGGGAATGTAGGTTCCAGCCCTTTCTACCTGGCCCAAATTTCACGAGAAACGAGAAAGGCGTCTGAACCCATCGTAGCGCTCACGGCGGGTGCTACAGATTACCTAGTAAAGTAAGTATAGTTTAAAGGGTTAATTGTAAACAGTTGCTTCCTCTTTTGGAGGGTTTTGGTTTAAAACTCTATCTAAGTTGACTGGTAGTTTATCATTTTGAATTTTCATCATTATTCATGCATATTTTTCCGAATTATCATTGTATATTTCATTTGACATGAGAGATCTTGGATAAATACTTTAACCACGGTGGTACAGAATCACTAATCACAGGCTGGGGTTTGTTAGGCATTAATGGCGGAATTTCAATTCAACACTGGAATGGAATGAGAAACTCAATAGTCACAATACAGAGAGGAGTACCTCATCCGTACTTGATACGCAGCTCAATACAGCTGCAACGAGTCTTGTCTTGCGTATTCAGTTCAAAGGAGTACATACCAAAGGGAAGCAAAGTCATCCAACAATCTCACACAGCAACGACATCCCATGACTTTAATCAAACGTAGCCACCATTCACTCGAATGGCCTGACCATTTATCCACTCCCCAGCATCGCTAGCCAAAAGCCCCACAATCGGCGCAACGTCTTTGGTCTCCCCCAATCGGTTCAAGGGGCACGCATCTATAGCCCTCTGTATGTCTTCCTCCGACTTGTTCGCCAAGAACATATCCGTGGCAATAGGCCCTGGGGCCACGCAATTGGCGGTGATCTGAGTCCCCTTCAACTCCTTGGCCAAGATCCTGATCATCGTCTCCACCGCCGCTTTCGACGCCGCGTAGGCTGCATGCCTAGGCTTGAGACTTCCAACCACAGAGGAGGAAAGGCAGATGATCCTCCCTCCCCCGCCGCGCTTCAAGCGATTGGCCGCCTCCCTGCAGCAAAGGAAGCTGCCCTTGGCGTTGACGGCGAAGGTCCTGTCCCATTCCTCTTCGGAGGTGTCGGCCACGGTCGGGTACTTGTCGTCGAGCACCCCAGCAGAATGCACCAAGATGTGGATTGGGGCTCCGAACGCCGCTTCGGCCTTGTCGAAAAGCGCCTTCACCTGGGCTGAATCCGCGACGTCAGCCCTCACTGCGATTGCGCGAGGAGGCCCGTTGGGTGCGGAGGAATTGATCTGGTTGGCCAAAATCTCAGCTTGGGCAGAGCTAGAGGCGTAGTTGAGGACGAGGGTGGCACCGAGGGAGGCGAGGTGGAGGGCAATGGTGCGGCCGATTCCGCGAGATGCGCCTGTCACGATTGCTACTCGGCCGTCGAGACGGGTAGAGGATTGGGTTTGCTCAGCCATAGGTGCTCTTCGCAGTCTACTGTTTACGGTGCTGTGGTTGTTTTATACTTGAGGGTGTAGTCGGCAATGAGTATAAAATATCAAGGGAATATTTGGCAATGACTATAAAGGATGTGTTTGGGAATGAATAAAACTTTTGATAAAAAGTTGTAGAAAGTAGAAGTTGTCAAATGATGTAATTAATAAGGATAATGATGAAAAATAAATAGAATAAAGTTGAAATAAATAGGTTAGTTTTGTTGTTAGTTATGAAGAAATGATTGAAAAGTAAAGTAATTGTATAGAAAAATGTGAAGAAATGATTAAAAAATAGAGTAGCTGCGGAGAGTTAAAAGTTTTAGATTGAAATATTTTAACTTGACAACTTTTACTTATTAACGAACACACAATCAATTTCCTAAAAATCTAACTAAAAATCACAACTTTAAAATGGGTCACCATAAAAAAAAAGGTCAAGTCAATTGGGTTCTTGTTGATATTGACATATTGTTATGTCACAAGGCAACTAAGGCCACCTGTTCACGTACATTATGCTAAGTTATGTAATATGTTAGCTACGCTGACCGCCTCTTGAAAACTAGTCGTTCTCTGTCTAATATCCGAGTACGATAGCAACAAACCATACTTTTTTTTATTCTGATGAGTTAATTATTATACAGTATGTGTTTGAAAAATGATGAAATTTTTACGATAAAAATTTTTGAAATATGAGAAAATAATATGAAATGATAGAGATAATAATGAGAAGTAAAAAGAATAAAACTAAAATAAATAGGTTAAATGTATAACTAGTTGCGTTAGAAATAATTAAAAAGTAGAACAATTATATAGAAAAAAGTAAAGAAATAATTAAAAATAAAATAATTGTAAGGTGCGAAAAGTTTTAGATGTTAATAAACACCTTTAAAATCTCTACTGCAAGCAGAAAAAGAGACAAGAGGCATCTCTAATACCAATTTTACTGGAGATACAATTCTATTATGAGAGAATTACTTTCATAACTTCATCATTTGCACTTAATTCCTAAGATATCTATAACGATTCATAAAATTCTTTTTATACTCATAACATTTCATCCTAAATTTTTATTGTACTCACGTTATTAGCACCACCATTATCTATTTCCTTGAAAAGACGATTCTACCATTTTAAAAAATTTCTAATTAATTTCATCAAAAAAAATTCTAATTAAAATAATTCAACCTTAATATCACTTTTAAATTATTTAATATTATATATTAATAATTTATCATAATCAATTGAGTTATCTCAAGGTTAAATTTTCTCAATTAAAAAATTTTGAACAGGTAAAATCGTTTTTTAATAGGGTAGATAAAGGTAGTATTAACAACATAGGTATAATAGTAATTTATAATGAAATATTATGAGTATAAGAGAAATTTATAAAATATGGTAGGTATATTAGAAATTAAGCACAAATATCATGAACATGAAAGGAATTTTCCATTTTCCATTTCCCATTTCCCATTCTATTATCGCTTAAAACACTCTGTACTTGTAACGCACGTTACGCACCTTCCTGTGCGTGCCCACTTTTGAACCTCTCCGCTGTGCATCTTCGGGATGCTTCCGCCAATGGTATGCTTTGCATCTGTATCTCACCGTCACTCATCAATCTCACCCTGAGTAGTTACATGAACCAGGTTAAACTGTAAGGTGTATGATGGGGTCAGTCAGTTCCATTGACTTAAATATTAATATACGATATTTTATTTACATATCCTTGACATTTTTCCTTCTTCCTCTGGTTTTGTAGCACACCATTGCCTTGTGCTAAGTGCTCCCATGACCCATCCACTTCTCCTTCATTATTCGCTAATTACTTGCTGCTTGCGTTTTAGCGTTTGACTGGGAATCTCAATCTTCATTCTTTTCTTTATTGTCTTGACTTCCTCTCTTTTGCCTTTTTAATACAAGGGTATGTTTGGTTGAAGGTAAAAAAAATTTATGAAAACTTTTCAGACTAGAAATTGTAAGTTGATAGAAAATGATATGATATGATAGAGATAATAATGAGGTGTAAAGATAATAAAGTTAAAATAGATTGGGTAGTTGTATGAGTATTTATGTGAAAATGATTAAAAAGTAGAGTTGTTTATATAGAAAAATGTGAAAAAATAATTAAAAAATAAGGTAATTATAGAGAGTGAAAAATTTTTGATTAAAAAGTTTTCATTGCCATGTTTTGTGTGTAACCAAACACACCCTAAGACCGTCTACTCATCTTCGACCTTTAGCCCTCTTATATTTTCGTTCTTCAAAGTTTGGCTGTCCTCTATTGTTTTGACTAAAGTTAAAATTCAAATCAAACCCCATCTCTAACTCTCTCCGTTACTGATCCATTTTCCAACAGATTGTGCACAATGGAAGGGCATAATGAATTCTTTATTTATCATGGAATTGCAGGCAATGACGTTGAGTATCAATTCTGCTTTGATTAGGAGTTGGATTTTGACTGCGTGAAGATTGTCCTCCTACAACAATTTGGGGACAAAAATCAGCCACGTTCCCACCACAGCAAGGGTGCTTGCCAATACATGCAGGTTGCTGTAAGTAAGAGGACAACGTGGCCAAGGCAGCACCAAGGACTGTTGGCATGAGACACTATAAACATTGTTTTAATCCGTATACCTTTGATTATGGTTGAATCTAACTCCCTTATCCTCATACATCTCTTGAATGAAAATAAAACAATGTTGTCAACTCTTGATTTGATGGTGGATCAAATAAGAAGAATTGTCTCAGAGTTTGAATCATGCAGTTTCTCGTTTGTTCTTTGTTGTGGCAACTTTGCTGACCACGACTTAACTAAAGTGCATTGCTGTGCATTGCATGATTCTGAATTTGAATGTTCACAGAAGGAGGATCCACTAACTTGTATTGTGGATCATCTTTATGAGGATAATGATCATTTTAATAAAGATGGTGTTTCTTCTCCTACGCCCATCCTGATTGGTGTGTGTGAGAGGTGTTGGTGAGGAACTTCCACCATTTTTATTTCAAAACAAATGAATTGGGTGCAAATTTTTATTTGTATATTGACTGTTTTGATAGGTTAAATGTTTGCACGTCTAGTTATTTATTTAAATCAAACAAATAGTGTACAAGTTGTTTGTTTGCATATTAATTATTCCATTTTACCAGTTGATTGATTTCTCAACAGATTATTTGTATATCAATTTTAGGTTTAATTAGTTCAATAGGTTGTTTTGCATATTGACTTCTATTCAATTTTTAAAGGCTTACAATACAAACATATTATGTATTACTTATAGCTTAAGATAATTTTTATATTTCATTTAAAAAAAGATATTTTTTTATATATATTGTGAGGAAGATTTTGCACACAAGCTCTAGCACTATTTATATTTTGAGGTATTTATTAGTCTCAACTTTTATCTTCATATTATTTATTGATATTTCTGTTTTATTATGAGAATTTTTCTGTATTCTTTCATACTATTCCCACATTAAGGGCATGTTTAGCTACATAAAAACTTGTCAAATTAAAATTTTTTGCTCTCCACAACTACTCTATTTTTAATCATTCATTTACACTTTCTTTTACAATTATTTTAGTTATCTTAGTTTTCAATCATTTCTACATAGCTATTCATACAACTAACTTATTTATTTTAACTTTATTTTTTATTTTTTATCATTACTCATATCATACTACACATCTTTTTCATTTAAAAAACTTTTACACCATAAACTTTTCATCTAAAAGTTTTATCACTTCTAAACATACTCTAAATATTATATTATTTTAATAATTTCAGTGATTTCTTAACCCACTTGTCATCTACGTTGAACTGATTTCTATAAGTTAATTTAAGATTAAGTTAAAATTCAACAAATAAAATAAAAATAAAGTCAAATTAAAATTTCACAAAAAAATTAAGAATAAAAAGTCGGAAATGAAGCACACCCAACCTGGTTTACAACCCAAGCACAGAGATCCCAAGTGCTAAGAGTAGACGGCTAAAAGGCAATGAAAGCCAAGCCTAAGGATAAAAATTCACTTAGATTATTTATATGACTAACTTATTTATTTTAATTTTATTTTTTTTACTCTTTATCATTATCCTTATCATACTACATATTTTTTCTATTTCAACAACTTTTCATTTAAAAGTTTTATCACTTTCTAAACACACTTTAAATATTATATTATTTTAACAATTTCAATGATTTTTTAACCAAATTTGTCATCTAAATTGAACTAATTTCTATAAGTTAATTTAGGATTAAGTTAAAATTTCAAAAACAAAATAAAAAACAGAGTTGAATTGTATTTATTTTTTTAGATTTTTAAAAATCTAAAAAAATATATACACATATTCAAAAATAATAAAACTTGATTTATATATTAAATATACTTAAATAAACAAGTGTATAAAGAAAAAAGTAAAAAAAAAAAAAATTTGTTGTACATGGAGATTGGCTAAGTATAGTATTTACTTTGCCCTGTCTAGCAGGAGCATTGCTCTTTATCCATTTAGAATTCAAATAGGGCTTGAGCATATATATCTGCGCGTTTATCCATGCGAATTCAAGGAGTCCGGGGGTGGGTGCCATTCATATTTCATACGGATCAAGGTTTGCCCTACTACGATCTTAATTTTTTTTTTAATTTTGTTTCATCTTCTTTTTTTTTTTATATATATCACATTGGGATAGGATCGGTTTGGCTTGCAATTTTTTTCTACAAACTTCAATTTGATCTGGAACTAATATTGAAACGATGGATGGAGTAAAAAATGTGATTTAAGTAGAATAATTTTAAGAATTTATACATGGATGAAACATCAAAGACACATTAATGCTAAATTTAAATATTTTACCTATTAAAATTAAACATTATTACTAAAACAAAAAATAGCAAATACCTTTGTGAAAATATATTATTAAAATACTTTAAAATGAATTTTGGCATTTATAAAAAGAAAAATGATAATATTTTTCTAAAGTATTTCCCAAATGATGGAAAAACTACAATTATGTATTTCCGTATACATGTAAATGTTATTAATTCTTATTTTGTTAATATATTTAATCATAAATAATGTAAGAATTTTAAAAGAACATAAGAATAACAATTAAATCTATAATTATAATGAATAAATATATGCAAAGCATGTTAGGATTCTTCAATTTGGGATATAGTCGACCTGTTTTTATCCTAATTTTAAATGCGGGTCAAAATTTCTAACAATCCGTGTATTGGGTAAAAAATATTAATTTTACTTAATAAAAAAATGAATTAAATTAGAAATTGTTCACAACTTGACCACTTCCAATTCCTACCCTTAAGTAAGGCATGCAAATATATTTGCCTATTTTATAGCTTAAAAGTCATGTTAATAAAAATTTTAACTCACCCATCCAATGCATTTTAAATAAGAGCTTTATCTATAAAACTTCTTTTCTATGTAATTCTCTTTATTTTTAATATCTTCATAATTAACGAAAATTTATTTGTAAAAATTTTTTCAAATGAGAAACGTATAGAACTACTTGAAAGGTGTAAACTTGACGTAATAAAATAATTTAATTAATATATTTATCACCATCATAAATCATTTCTCACTTAGATGGATTAGGTGCATAATTCTGCTATGCCATTCTTGATTATTAGTAATTAAATTTTTTTAGTAATTTTAATGTTTCACTATCGCATTTAATTACTTATATCTTTTTTTTTTGTTCTTCCTCTTACTCTCTTGTCACATTCTATTTGAATAAATTCAACTAATTTCATTCATATTTTAATTGTAAAATTACGTTTTCAATATTTAAATGGCCTATGTGAAAATACACAAAAACATTTAGGAAAAAAAGACATAAAATTGCTCACATTAGCCCAGTGCGAGGCCAGCGCGGTAAATCACGAACACGGATGGAAACCGGCAGCAGCCGGTTGGCGTATATGAATGCGAGAGGTGGGAGCGTACGGATGGAGAAATTTCGGCTTTATACGGCGACCTTTTTGTCGCCGGGCAGACATACGCTAAAATTACCGCCTCGCTTGTTTGAGATTGCGTCTCCCTCCCTCTATAAAAACCCTCCACATTTGAAAATCCTCCCTGTAAAATCCCTCTCACGAATCTTCCCATCCAATACCACTCCAAATCCTTCGCAACCCTTGGAAATCGAACACGGACTTCCTGATATTCTCCAGGAAGAGGGGAAAACGTGATATCCCCTGCTTCTTTTATTGGATTGAACAAAAGATAACTGATCTGGTTTGGCGGAATTGGAATTAGCTTCTGCTAAAGGTCTGAAGCATGTCTTGATATAATTCTGATAATCTTTCTTTCGCTACACAAGACGACAAGCAAGCTCATCATTTTTGGAAGCGTTTTTCGTTTGGTGATTATGGTTTTGGATACCTTTGGTTGCAATTGCACATCCTGGGGAATGGGTAATCAGGTCATGGGCACGGACTGGAATCAACCCGTTGATCTTACCGAACACCCATCTGGCGTTGTCCCCGCTCTTCAGTAAGTCCATTTCCATCTGCTTTTTCACATGGCTCTTGAGTTGGGAAGTGGTTGCGACCAGTAAGACACTGCGGAAACCCTGGATATTAAGTATTATCGATATCCGTCAAGCGGAACAATTGATTGCACAAAATGAGAATATTGCAATTTGGGTCGAACTGGAACTGAATTGCTAGAGACTCAGGAAGCATCACTTTAAGTTTTCCTTAAGCATTTTTGACGATTTGAATTGATATAGTGACAACAATTAGATGGAGCTTATCTGTGTTATGTATCTACGCCCTGATATCCTTTGACAGCCGCTTGTCAAACAAGCTTCTTTGATTTCTTCTCTGCCATGGAGACATGTATGTATAAAATTTCACACATTCACACCAAACAATTTCGAGTGGAAATAGAAAGAAAGGAGGAAATTCTGTAAAGTCTTAAACAAAGCGTCTTTTTCCCCAGAAGATGAAATTAAAAGAGACGCCCAGGAATTAATATTTGAAACCGTGAATAGCTTGGAGGACTTCAGTATTTCTTTATATTTAAAGCATGGATGCATTCTCTTAAGGTGACTTTGGGTGATTAGTTTAGGTGCAATAAATTCTTGAATTAATATTTCAATCTTACAAAATGAATTTTCTTAAGGTGATTTTGGGTTATTAGTTTTGGTGCCATAGATTCTCGAATTAATATCTCAATCTTACTTGAACCTGTAAATGATTAAAAATTTCTAATTTTTATGAACGAGAAACACAGCTTATTTCTGAAATATACATCGATCAACCATATTCTCAGACTTTTTTTTATGTAAATTCTGGCTAATGCTCTGCTCTTTATATCGGAGATTCTCCCCTGCTCCCAGTTTGGAAGAGTAAATGAAATTTTCTAGTATAGGGAATACGAAATTTATTGTACGACATGATTAACTGCTAATTTTATTGATTAAATGTGTAGGAATATCGTTTCTACAGTTAACTTGGACTGCAAGCTGGACCTCCAGAAAATTGCGCATAAAGCACGTAATGCAGAATACAATCCTAAGGTATGAATTACTTGAGCTTCTTGTCAAATTACTAGTCTTTCATAGTTTGCATGGATTCACAGCTCATTTCACTTGGTCACATTGTTCTTCTTTGCAGCGTTTTGCTGCTTGTATAATGAGAATAAGAGAACCCAAAACTACAGCCTTAATATTTGCTTCTGGGAAAATGGTGAGTTGGCTTCTTTTCTAACTTTAAAAGTTTCCATTATAACTTGCTCTGGGAATATTGTGAAGCATCATCTTTTTCATGTTCTTTTGTTTTATTGTTGCTTGGACTATAAAAATTTTTTAATGCCCTGTAGTTAAAATTTCTACTTAAATACACAACATATGATCAGTGTCTTCTTTTTTCCCTACAAATTGATCATTTGCTGATTAAATGTGCAAAATATTTGAGTCACAAATATTTTAATGGATAATTCACTGCTTTGTTAAATTGGGTTGGATGGTGTAGATCTTAGTTCAGGAGAGTGTGCGGTTGAGGTCTATGGTCGAGGTTGCTGGGGATAATGGTGGAGAATAATTTTTTATATTAAGTTGTAGATGTTAATAAAGTAAATGATAGAACGATTTAAATAAAACTTGCTCTAGGTAAATGGTCATAAATGTGATCAATAATAATGCACCATAAATGATAGTATTAAGAATCAAATTTGGTTCTCCAAAAAGAAAAGAATCAAATTTGGGACGACATAAATAGTCTAGAGCAAAGTGTGATAGGAGGAGATGTAAATGGACATGTAGACGAAGAGAATGTAGGATATAAGATAATTCATAGAGCTTTTAACTTTAGAATGAGGAATGAAATGAAAAATGTCATTTGGATTTTGTTATGACACATGATTTAGTTATAACAAATATCTTATTTCAAAAAAGAGACCAACATTTTGATAACTTTAAGAGTAGAACCAATTCTAGCCAAATAGTTTTCTTTCTATACAACATACCTTGTTAATAATTGATATATGTACACGTGCGCGCGCGCACATGAAGATACGAAAAACCTAAAATTAATATAATCTCAAAGATTAAGTGGTCGAATTTGATAGGTTTAACGTGGATCTTTTAGTAAAAGAATAATAGAAAAAGGAAAATAGTACATACAAAAGGCTAAAGTACAATCAGTGTAGAATGAAATAACAAAATGCATTAAAAAAGTTAGACAAAGCATTTTACAAATAATAAAAATGATGAATTTTTACATAAAGAAACATGGTGTTGGAATGGAGATGTTCGAAAGGCAATAAACGACAAACGAGAAAGTTTTAAAAAAAGGAGAACCACTAAAAATGATATAAATCTCCAACAATATAAACTATAAAAAAAACTACTAAAAAGATTATCGACGAAGCAAAACACAACTTATGACAATTTATATAATAAATTAGGAACGAGATATGAACAAAAGATTATATTTAAGTTGGCTAAATTAGGAGAAAACAAAGGCAAGGACTTAGTGTATATTGGATGCATTAAAAGTGAAGATAAAAAAGTTATAGTTAAAAATGATGAAATTAGAAAAAGATTGAAAGCTTTTTTTACAATTTATTAAATAGTACTCCATCAGAATATATAACATTAGATGACAATTTAAATGTAAAAAAGATAGAAATATTTGCTATTGCTCAAAAATTCGAACATAAGTAAAAGAATCCTATAAAAAATGAGAATAGGAAAAAACATTAAGTCCAAATAATTAATAACATACCAATTGAGGTGTAGAAGTGCATGGGCAATGTAAATATGATTTAGCTAACAAATTTCTTTAATAAAATTATAAGAACAAAGTTAGTACCAAATAAATGAAAAACAAGCATTATACTACTAAAATATAAAAAACATGAGAGATTCAAATTTGTGTAAATTATTATAGGACAAAACTAATAAGTCATACAATGAAGTTGTGGAAAAGAGTGATCGAACAAAGACTAAAACGAGAAACAAATATCTCTAAAAATTAGTTTGTTTATGTTAGGAAGATTCACTACCAAAGCCATTTTGTTATTTAGATATTTGAAAAATATAGACATAATTTTTTAAAAAAAAACTTGTACATGATTTTTATTAATTTAGAAAAAAACCTATGATCAAGTTTTAGAAAAATTAATATGGAAAGTGACATAAAGAGTTAACAAAAGATACATCGATATTATTAGAGATATATATAATGGGCCTATAAATTTATAACAAGTGTGAGAACCATGACTGGAGATATAAATCTTTTACCAATTGCAATAGGTTTGCATTAAGGTTCAACCATAAGTCCTTGCCTTTTTCATTTTAGTTATGAACAATCTTACTAGACTATATAAAAGTACTTTGGTGCATTTTATTTGCAAATGATGTAATTTTAATAGATGAAACTAGAAAAAGAGTAAACTTAAAATTAAACAAGTTGAAAGTACTCTAAAATCTAATGGTTTTAAAATTAGTAGCAAGTATTAAGAAGAACTAATCACTTTCATTACTTAAGACGAATAGTTCAGATGAATGGGGAATTTTGAAAAAGATATCATAAATAAAATCCAATCAAGATAAAAGAAATGGTCAAGTGGTTTAGGGATTTTATATGACCATCAAGTTCTAATTAAATTAAAAGGAAATTATCATAAAACTGCAGTTAGACCAATTATACTTTGTGAGGCATAATGTTGGGCAGTTAAAGAATAACATACACATGAAATAACCACGGTAAAAATGAGAATGTTAATGTAGATGAGTGATAAATTAAAAATTAAGTGACTCGAGATAATCTAAAAGTGAAGCCAATAGATGATCAAATAAGGACATTAGACTAAAATTGTTTAATCACGTTAAATAGAGGCTTGAAATGGCATTGGTTTGTAGAGTTAAATTTGCTCAAATAGAATGTGATAAGAGAATGAGAGGAAACAAAAATAAAACAAACATGGATGGAAATGTTTAAACAAAATATGAAAACATTAAAGATGTATGAAAACTTAATTTCTGATCGTCAAAGATGGCAAAGTTGAATCTATGCAGTGCAGATGATCCCACTTAGTTTGGAAGTGGATGATGATGTCGTTGTTGACTAGAACAGGAAAAAATTTTGGGATTTCCTAATACAACAGAAATAATTAAGGAGTCCCAGAAGCTATTTCATGTAATTCCACTTATTTTTTCCTCCTTAATATTGATGAGAAATCCAATTCATTCATTATATTTAACGTCATTTGTTTAACTATAAACTAAGTTCCATCTAAATTAAGAATGTGCATGGCCCACATTTGCTTAAATATATATATATATATATATATATATGTATATATATAC
>JAXCLR010000073.1:23945812-23987952 GCA_035584095.1 Annona squamosa | reverse complement strand
AATAGTTGTGAAAAGTGAAAAGTTTTAGATTGAAAAGTTTTAACTTGACAACTTTTTATTCTTAACAAACACACCCTATTTCAGCAGAAAAAAAAAAGCAAATTTGACATCAACAAAAATTTCATCCATATTCTGTCAAAAAAAATTTCATTCATAAATTTGCAAAGAAAGTAAAATACTGAAATTATAAAACTTTATCGTAAATTTATTCATTAATGACGATGTTTGTGTATTTATTAAGAAGACTAAAATTTTTAATTAAAACTTGATTGTATATTAATAAAATTGATGAGATAATTAACGAGTTAATAAGAAAATGGTTAACTTAATTTGAAGTAAATTTTCTTCTCAAGGTTGGATGAGATTTGGGTTGAAATTTGCTTTAAAGAATCCTCTTTTCCCTGTCAGTTTCATTAACTTCGATAGAGAACCATTAAATGTTCTTGTCTGTTGCTAAAAATTGCCTTTATGCGAGAAAACGGATGGATCGTCTTCTTCATTCGTTAAGAGCATTCCTGCCCGTCCAAATGCAACGGATGGCCAAATTGAAAAGCTTTTAAGCCATTCGTGGGTATTCTAGAGGATTCAACATCTTTGAATGTAATATATGTTTTGTTTTCAAAACAGTTGTTTAATTCAAGGAGTTATCCAATTTGCATAAGCTAATCAAATACTTCACTTAGCCTATCTTAAAAAATTCATTTACAATATTTTAAAATTTTTTTTTCTTCATATATACTTATTTATCTAAGTGTATTTAACAAATAAATCAAGTTTTACCATTTTTGGATATATTTATTTTTTTGGAGATTTTTAAACATCTATGTGTATATATAAGTTTAAAATATCATTATCTTTAAAAATCTAAAAAAATATACATATATCCAAAAATGCTAAAACTTAGTTTATATGTTAAATACATTTAGATAAACAAATGTATGAAGAAAAAACAAAAAAAATTATTGTAAATGAATTTTTCGATGTGGGTTAATCAGGTCATTTGCTCAGTCTGGGCTAACAAGATCATTTCTATTTTAATTTAGGTACTTCGCAAATATAACAACATAATTTGACCGTAATTGTAAATATATTTATATAATTTCAAAATTTACAAATTAATTACAACATATAGTTTGACCATAATTGCAAATATATCATACCATTATAACACCGTTAGTGCATCATTACGGCGTGAATATATTTGTAAAAGTTCACAAATTATGTGAGTATATTTGTAATAATTAAATATACCTACTTAATTTTTAAAATTACAAATATGCTCATATAATTTGCAAACATTTGCAAATATACTTATACCATAATAGTAGAATAACGACATTAGTATATTTGCAAGTATATTTGCAATTACGATCAAATTACGTGGGGGCAATTTCTGAGACTATATGAGTATATTTGCAATTATGGTAAAACTAAATAAGTGTATTTGCAAATCACTCTTTTAATTTTTAATATAATTTTTAAAAAAAGTTTTCAATACCCACCTCGAAGAAGTGAATAAGTTTCGTATTAACATTTATATCAATAAAAACAAAATTATTTTTATTTATACAAATAATTTTAAAATTTTTTATTTATGTCAATGTTTTTCAAATCAATCTCCTTGATATCAAAGTCACGGGATATTGTCAGATCTTTAAGTTAAATAAATTATAAATAGACAAAAATATAGTTATGTTGCTAATATTTAACATGTTTATGTTTTCTAGTTATTTTTATTCATTTATAGCCTATTTAATTTTGAAAATTGATTACAATTGTTAATCTTAGCTCGGTTAATTTTAAATATACCCACTAAGTATGTTTGAAATTTAAAATATACCCATTATGATAGTTATAAATGTTTAATAATTTTAAAATCTCCAGATACCCCCGATTAATCCAACATTTATTGTGATTTGTGTAATATCCAGGCCCTTAAAACTTATTCTGTTTAGTTTTTTCTCTCTCATTAGATGTATTTTCATTAGATTATTTAACTTTTATCATAATTAAATGACTATTATTATTAAGTAATAAAGGGCATCTAGACATTTTATATGATGGATAACGGCGATTTTAATTATGACTGACGGAATGGGTATGAATGAAATTTCACCTGTACTCAGCGGGTTTATATGAAAATTTTCAAACTTAACAGGTATATTTGTAATTAAGGACAAATATGGTGGATATATTTAAAATGAACCCATCTTAACAGGAGCGAGGCTAATTTATAAAAGTGTTTGACCAGGAGACAAAGAGGATGTTTGGTAATGTCTAAGTATGGGAAATATGATTTTTTCATGGTATTTGGTTTTCTAATACTAATCATTATTTTATCAATCACACTGTTTTTTCCACTTTTACCCTGACATTCCAATCATTTTCCTACAAACTACATATAACAAACTTATTTATTCGAACTATACACTTATTATTTCTTATTAATCACACATTTTTCAAAATATTTTCTTTTTCATTTCTCACGGTTTCTCACAATCACTCAATTTTACACATTAACAAACGTCCCCGAGCCTAGTGGTCCAAGGAATTACCCCATGACGCTGAGCATCCATGGTTCGAGCAACAGCATGTATTACAAAACAGCAATTGTGGTGGCGTTTGACTACCTAAGATTGTGGAAGCGCTCAGCAGTTGAGATATATTTAGACATATTATTAGCAAAAAAATACGGGTAGATATTTGTAGAATATTGTTGGAAATTATAAGAATATCTCTGCTCGATTGTAATATTAAAGTTGGGATGACCATAATATATAAATACACACAATTTTTTTTTTATAAAAGTGTTTGTATAAATTAATTTAGAAAATGTTGGTATAAATAAAAATAATTTAATTTTTCATTAAACTGAATCGATATTGCCCCTTTTGTATAGTTATAAATTAGGCCTCATACAAATTCAGATAATTGCGACATAAATCCTGTTAGTCTGAAAATATAGTTTAAAAAGTAATTGGTAAGATTCACCAACCACACCCGCCGCGGACGACCACCAACATACTCGCTTCTTTTCTGGATCGTCGCTGGTGCGGTGGGCCCCACCACAATTGCCGACGTCACATCATCACCCACAATCGCCTTCGCTTCTCCACCGAAGCGAAAGCCGAAGGCAGAAGCGAAGAAGCAGCCGGCGCCAGCACTTCTCTTTCGCACCAACAAACCCAGGCGAATCATTCTCCTCAAGGAAAGAAAAGAAAAAAAAGAAAGGAAAAAAAAAAAAAACGGAGTCAGAGAAGAAAAGGCAAGGATAGAGCTTCCACTTCCACCTCCACCGCCAGCAAAAGGAAAGAGAAACAAAAAAAGGAAAACGGGTACTTGGTTGTCTACCAAACAGTGGAAATTAGAGAGAGAGAGAGAGAGAGAGAGAGAGAGAGAGAGCTCTTTTAGCACTACTGCTGCTGCTCCTCGCTCTTTCTGCTGCTTGAACTGGGATGGGAGTTTGTCTGAGGCGGCCATTTGCTCTCTGATTTGATGGGGAATTGCTGCTATCGGTGGGAATCATCTGTGCGCAGGGTGTCGTCTAATGTTAAGTCAGGTTGGAACTTGGAAGATATGCTCTGTTTCTCTTTCTAATTTCCAGTTTTCTGTGTTGGGTTGGTTAATTTGTTTTTGTGAGTGTTACTTGTTTTTTGATCTATCATCCTTGTTATTATTATTTTCTGTTTACAGATGAATAACGTTCAAAGGCTGGTTTTTGTTTTTCGCTTTCCATCTTTCTTGGTTGTTATCATTTCTGTGTATATATTTGCTGGGTCTGAAACTGTTATCATGTGCTTAAATCACATGCAAAAAATGAATACAAGGCATGTTTGTTGTCATCAGGGTAGATTTTGCTTAAGTTTATTGTCGGTGATCTCTTCTGCTGATAGATAGCTCAGAGAACTGTATCTTTCTTCTGTTTAGGAAATCAAACCATGGAAAGGCTTATATATAATATGCCTTTTATGCTAAAATTTCTTCATCTTTTCGCATGTGGGCTCCATGTTTCTTTACAAGATATTGCATGGTGGTTCTCTCTGATATCAGAATGGGCAAATTCAACTGTTTTTATTGCCTCTTTTTTGCAGTTGTTTTTTCCCCTTTGCTGTTTTTCTTGTATTGCCAATTTACGAAATTGATTTTGCTTATTTTATTGTCTTTCACTTTGGCAATAGCGACAGTGAAATTCATGTTCTGTTGTGTCTAATAAATTACCCAATTGAACCATGATTCCACTTAACATTCTCATCATTCTATTTAATAAAGAGTGAAAACGAATAACATTGCAGCATATATTCGTATAAGACTCGTGGCTGGGACATATATTTGTTGGTGTATCTTCAGTATTTTATCCATTTCTTTTATGATTAACATTCTATTGTGAATCAACTGTTAGTTATGTTTTTGACCGGGGTTGTTCTTCTGCTAATGTTTCTTAATGGATGCATTTCTAGAGTCTCCAAAAATCCAAAGTCCACAAAAAGAAGAGAAGAGTCCCACTAAACTGCCATCCAATCCTGAAGAAGTCGAGGATTTGCGTCGGGATTCAGCAGCAAACCCATTGGTTGTGTTCACTTTCAGTGAACTGAAGATAATCACTGGGAATTTTAGGTTAGAGAATGTTCTGGGTGGAGGAGGTTTTGGAAGTGTTTACAAAGGTTATATTTCTCAAGATTTAAGGGAAGGGCTTCAGCCTCTTCAAGTTGCTGTTAAGGTTCATGATGGTGATAAAAGTTTTCAGGGCCATAGAGAATGGCTGGTATGCTTTTCTTTACATATCTAAATTTCATCCAGTCACACATCATTGTGTTCAACGATGATGAGTTGGATAACAATTTTACCTAAGAATGGGGATTTGAAGATTACAATTTGAAATGTAATGCTGAATTTGCTCCAATCATATCTTGCTGTTGGAAATGCTAAACTCTTTGCGAACAGAATGTGTCCTATATTTATCCTATATTTTTTCATGGTTTGTATCGGGTCATTGATCATCATGGAAATAATGCATCTAGTAAGTATTGGGTCCAAGGGCAAATGATTTGGAAGCTATTGTAATGCGCATGTGCGTGATCTTTGGGAATACCGATCCAGGATATTTCTTTATGTCCATTCATCCTGATTCATACTCCATAGAGACAGGATGCAAATCTTGCTGTCCAAGTTGACAGAAGTGTTCCAATATGAGTGAGGTTTCCACGTTCAATAGTAATCCCTCTCAGGATATAGATTGCTGCAGTTTATGTTAATCAACTACCTGCAGTCTATTGGTTGAAGGGTTGACTATTTTGGTTGGTTTGATGGTATCAATTGCTCGCTATTCTTCATGACTCATAGCTTCAAATCTTATGCATTTCGGCACATTGCAACCCACCTTTTAAAGGCAAAATGACAGAATAAGGATCCTGTTCTTCCTGGTTCCAGGCTTGATGAACTTTTTTTTTTCGGTTGAAGTACATCAATATCTTGTTATTGATTTTTTAATTTGTTTTTTGGTTTTGTAGGCCGAGGTTATATTTTTGGGGCAACTTTCACACCCAAATCTGGTGAAATTGATCGGTTATTGCTGTGAAGATGAACAACGTGTGCTTGTCTATGAGTATATGGCGCGGGGTAGTGTGGAAAACAATCTTTTTTCAAGTAAATTCTCATAATCTGCTTATCTGCTACTGTCTTACTTATTTATTATTCATGGTAGGATCTATTGCATAGAAATTTGTTGTCTATGATTCCTGTCTTCCATCTAGCTGATATGCAAGCTCACTACATGGACTTTGGCCATCTCCCATCAATTGGATGCTTGGGGCCCATAACCTAAGAGGTAGATTGGTAGGATTTTGCTGTTAATTTGATTAACCGCATACTTTTGGATGAACAAATTGTAGGGATGCTTATTCCAATTTTACGAAGAATACGATGGATTGTGTGTTTTCTGATCTTGGGCTATAGTCACAGTGATACCAATTGCTGGATAAGTTAGTTGAGATGATCGATTGATGGGGCGAAGGCTGGAGTTCCATGGCTTGCAGTAGACATCACCCATTCTTGATTTTATTTTTCTGGTAGTTGATTTGTTGTGGATTTGGCTGTATGGGTTATTCTGTCTAGAAGAGGATGGTACTATCTTTCCTGCTGTTTGTCGTGAGTCAGCTGTGCTGAAATGTGTTAACTTGATCAACACATGAGCCAAACTTTTTGTACTTCAAAAATTTGTAATGATGTATCCAATATCTGTTGATTGATTGATTGGTGTTGTCTCAGGAGTGTTACTTCCACTTCCTTGGTCTATCAGAATGAAGATTGCATTTGGTGCTGCAAAAGGGCTAGCTTTTCTGCATGATGCTGAAAAGCCAGTCATCTATCGAGATTTCAAGACATCTAATATCTTGCTGGATCCGGTTAGAACTACCTACTAATTCTCTCTTAAGACAGTTTCACTATTTCCCCTTTGAGTCTGTGAATGGAGGATTATATCAGGCTGTGGCCAGCTTGCCAGCTTGCCACCTCTTCTCTGTGAAGCAAAATTAAAATGGAAATTACATTTGGTACTGATGCATTGTTCAAGTCTTCTGAAAATCAGCACAATGGCATATTTAAAGGGTAAATGTTTTTTTAAATCATAATTTGAAAGTTCTATGGTAGGTTTTGAAATCACAGTAATTTCACAGTGAGTGCATAGGAGGGTTGCTTAAATGTTAGTACAGCCAAGTGGGTCTTGTCCAGCAGACACCCACTCCATGAGGGGAATGTTACATAGGCATAAAGAGTTTGCAAAAAGGTCTGGAGGAAAACATAAAAGGACTTGGTTTGAAATGTTAAGCATGGAAAGAGGCTCATTTGTGATTCGTGTGATAAGATTTGTGAACCTTGTTCTGACAACCAGGACAAGGCTATCATTGACAAAAACATGCAAAATTTTCTCTCTATCTTGACATTAAATTAATTTCTCCCAATATCTTACCTGTACTTTAGAAGAATATGCAGGGACACTTAATTTTTTACTAACTGATTATATTTGTTAATTCATAACTGCCTCAATTTTCTTCTTGCTAACCAGTGGCGATTTCTAATCCATTATACTCTTTCTTTAGAAAAAAAAATTTTAATTTGTATTTTAATTTCAACATTGCTCTTCAGGCACACATGGGTTGGCTAACAACCTGAACCCATGGAACCAACCTTCTTGTGTAGGGTTAGAACTGGCTACATTTGAAAGGGATAACTGAACCTGTCTACCTGCAGCCAATCTTTTTCCTGTAGCTCTTACTCAGGAAATGAAAAATTCCTGGGAAGCAAGTTTCCCTTCCCCTAACCGTTTCTCTTCCATACTTGTATACTAGATTAAGGCCTCATTTGGGTAAGCTTTTGACTGCGCTTATCCGCCTATGGGAAACTGGAACATGATAAATTTATTTGTATGTCTAGCCTGGCAGTGGATGCTTTTGCTATACTGACTGTTTCCACGGGGATTTTTATCTCCCAAAAGGCTCAAGGAAGAAGCATTAAAATGCTGAACCAAATTATTCAGAGGTAAAAGCAATCCCAAGGACGCAATGCCAAATGAGGCCTAATTCCATGTATACTTGTGTTAAGCAAAGGGACACTTAATTCTCACTAAATAGTTGTTTTTGCTTTTCTTATCTTGTTTAAAACTTTATTTTGAAGTATTTGTGACTAGGGGCTTGATCATTTCAGACCAGTATAAGATGACAGCCATTTTAGATGGCTCTGAAGGCATATTTACAATTTTTTTTAATAAAACTTTTATTCTAGGTGTATTTAACTCATAAATGAAGTTCTACCATTTTCAAAGATGTGTGTTTGAAATTCAAAAATATACATACATACATCTTCGAAAATGGTAAAACTTAGTTTTATAAATTATATACACTTACAATAATAGTTTTATAAAAAAAAAAAGTCTCAGACTGATTGGAAATGGTGTCATTTCTGACCAATGATCATTATGCTTGTGACTATGCATATTGATTGAATAAATATTGTATAAATTTTCAAGAACCACTTTTTTTAAAAAAAAATAAAATAAAAAAAACCTGATTTTAGCGTGTAACCCAACTTGATTTTTGGAAATTGTGTCAGGGAAGGGTCAATGTTTAGAAAAATGTTGAGTTAGGGTTGACTCAAAGTCCAACCCAACATAACCTGTCTTCACCCCTAACTGCTTCTATGCTGACCAAAACATTGCCTTACAATGCAACATATTTATCATTTCTATTTGGAAGGTAAGAATTGTTATTATTTGTATAACCGACTCTCTCTTTTTGACTCATTCAGGACTATAATGCCAAGCTATCTGACTTTGGACTTGCAAAAGATGGACCTGTTGGAGATAATTCTCATGTTTCTACTCGTATCATGGGCACGTATGGGTATGCAGCACCAGAGTACATAATGACAGGTAGAATCATATCCTCTTGACAATTTCTCTTGTTTTGGAGAAAATTTATCTTCTGTGGCTCTAATTTTATGTCAACCTTGCACTTTGGATCTCCTCATATACCACTCTTATGAGATGAGGAGCGATCAGCTGTGCATTTGATAAATAGGTTATACTTACTCTGGCTTGATGATCCTAGCCATAAATTGGGCTATTGGGGGATTTTCAGTCATGTTTATTCTTTAGAAAGTAAAGATGGAATTTGTCCCATATTCACACTTAACTGAACATTCAAATGCCTCAAAACAAATTCCTAGCATTTTCCTGGCTAGCAAATTTAAGTTGACTTAAAGGCTGAAATTCTTTCAACATTATTTGCACATTTGAACCCAGAAAGGCAGAAACAATGGCAGCATTTTTTTTCTTACTAAAGTTGTAATTGATGCCAATAAAAAAAAAAAAAAGTTGTAATTGATGAAAAAGTGTACCCAGCATCCTATGCAGCATTTTCCTCTCTATGCAGGCCATTTGACCGCTCGGAGTGATGTATATAGCTTTGGTGTTGTACTTCTTGAACTGCTCACTGGAAGGAAATCACTGGACAAGTCCCGTCCACCTCGAGAGCAGAATCTCACTGATTGGGCTCTACCTTTGCTTCGCGAGAAGAAGAAACTGCTGAATATTATAGACCCAAGACTGGCTGGTGATTATCCAGTTAAAGGTGTGCATAAGGCAGCCATGCTAGCCTATCATTGCTTGAATAGCAACCCAAAGGCAAGACCTCTTATGAGAGATATTGTCGATACATTAGAGCCTCTGCAGATGCCTATTCCAATCACCACTGATTCCATCTCTGCCTCTTCCACTACTGGTACTCCTACTGTGCGTGCTGGAGTTCGAGCCGCAGAGGCTGATAAGCAAGTCACTTCTGCTACTCACCCTACTGTTTCCAATGAAGTTCCCGTTGCAGAGGCTGATAGACAAGCCAGTTCTAGTAATGGTGCTCCAGTTCCTGTGGCGGTGGCTGATAAACCATGAGAAGTCTGCCATAGCTGAGAGAATGATTGTGCTTCATGGAGCTTCTTATTCTAGGCTATTTTGGACAATGAACTATACATGTACTGGCCATGTGTTCTTCAGAATCTCAATTCAAGCTTAGACCTCCACCATCTTAGTACACGGAAGAATCAAGTGGAAGATTTTAAATTGATGTATGTGTCTGCAAAAGGTCGACATACTCGTTGTCCAAACCTATCCTAGTCTAGAATGGAGAGCATCAAGTCAAAGCAGAGAAGGGCTTCCCTCAAGCTACTAATACCATAGGTTTTAACTCTTTACTAGAAGGAGATTTTACTGCAGTTTGTCTTGTTTTCAAGTTCCGCTAACTACCTCATATGTGTGCATGGCCCTTGTACTATAGCTGCCTTGACACGTGCAGTACAGGCTATCCATCTTCTTGGCTCAGCTATGGGCGATCTTAAAGATCAATCCCATACAATGATTAGAGGCCGCATTATGGACAACAACAAGCCAGCAGCTTCAGGAACCTCTTTTGGCGTTTTCATTCCTTCTGAAACTGGCTAGTGGATCTCCCCGCTGCTGAATTGAAGGAAGTGTGCTTGATGAATTCTGCCGGGATGTCAAGAGAGCTGGGCCATGCTAATGATAAATCCTCGATGTGTTGTTTTTTGTGTTGAGGATAGGATGCTGTAATGGCTGACAATTTACTCTTTATTGAATGTAAATTTTATTTGCTTGAGAAGGCTTTTTCATTTTCCTGTTATTCTGAGACCATGTTTGAAAAATGGATTTTTAGAAGCGAGTACACATCATTGGAGATGCATTTCTCCCTCTGCTTGAGGCTTATCTGCTTTGCAGGTTGAAACTCCTGTGTGTACGTTGGATTTGGACTGTTGATCGTTTCACTTCCGACTCTTTACTTGATAGCTATTCATCAGATGGAAAGGTTGAAATAGTTGCATATTTCCCTGTTTGCTTATATCCGGGATTGTATGCACCAGGGTGCAAATATCCATTTTTTTAATATTTTTTTGAATTTTTTTTTACGTAATTGTTAATCTTAGTATATTTAACATATCAATTTTTACCAATTTTAGAGATTTTTAGATTTTTTTTTTGAATTTTAAAAAAATCAGTGACAATTTTAGTAACTTAAGGATGTCTTTGGTAATGAAGAAAAAATGTCAAGTTAAAATTTTTAATATATATAATTACTCTATTTTTAAATTATTTCTTTACAAGTATTTTACTTTTTAATTATTTTTACATAATTATTCACATAACTAAACTATTTATTTTAAATTTGTTCTTTTTATTTCTCATCATTATCCTTATCATATCATATTATTTTTTTATTAATTTAACAACTTTTACAATAAAAATTTTTCATCCAAAAATTGTATTACTTCTTAAACATATTCTAAAATTATTACAACTACCACCGAATTTTAAAAATTTAAAAATGGTAAAAGTTGATACGTATATTTAATACACTTATATTAATACTTTTATAAAAAAATCAAAAAAATTATAAAAATGAGTTAAATGCATTTCGATGCATTGAGCCTAAGTGTAACCGGGTGCAACAAATCAAAACGCTAATATCCACCCGTTCTTATGGGGAGGGTGGTTGTAATAGCCACTTCCTTTTCACAACTATTAAAATTAATGCAATTTTAATTATCTTAACAAAACAAAATCCTACAATCTATCAATATTACTTATTGGGTTCCACCACTGAGTACCTAGGCTATGCAAAAGTCTTTTCATGTAACTCAACCCATTCTAGGCATTATCAAATGATGTGAAATTAACTTCACTCGTTACATTTAGAATTACAAGTTTAACTAGAAGACTAAATTTCGTCCGGTCAAAAATGTGTTTGGCTCAATCTAATGAAGTATGTAAAATGAATATAATAAAATTATTCAATTTATATATTACCTATAAAAGTGTATTTTTAACATTGAATCTATCTAATCATATATATTAATTTATATATATATATATCATATATACATTAATTTATCATATGTGAAATCTATCATATATTTTTACCTATAATTCCACTTATAACTATAAATTTTTAAAAATTCCTTTCATATTTATGAATTTTCATCATAGTTCCATGCTATTAGTAATATGTTAGAGAGACCATTAACTTTTTGAGAAATGACTAATATGCCCATCCTTAATATGATTTTATAGCTAATGAACTTTTAGTAATTCTATAACTATGAAAATAATATATTATTTGAATATAAATCTTTAAATTTAGCAAAATAATCTTAAATTGCATTAGAGCGTAGACATATTTGTCATTTTATAGAAAGGGCCAACGTCTTACTTATGGAGCCTTAATTGTGTGAGTATAAGTAGAATTCAGATGAAAATTGGTAGGTACGACGGGAATTTATAAAAATTTATTGGTATAAATGAAATTATGGTTAAAATTCATTGGTATATAGAATTTGCGCCCCCGTTATATTTAAAGTAAATGTGGTTTATGTACATCTTTTAATTTGGAAAAAACTTGATTTTATAAGCAAAGTAGGCTAAATTTAATGGATAAAATGAATTTTACGTCTCGGGCCAAAATGGATGGAGTTATGTGATAATTTCAGGGTAACTTGATTACACAGAAATCAGCCCTTGTATTTCTAATTTCCTCACTTCGTATGACGACAAACGAATGAGACGATGGAAGAACTCGGTCATAAAGAAAAAATACATTATTAATTTTTTTCGGGAAAAAAATAGCCGCAACAAATTTCGCTCGGACATTACAGCAGCCACCCATTTTCTTTCTTCGCATTCCTATGAATGTCCTCCTGGCTGCATTGAATGAAAAAGTGACCAGTAGCATTGTGAGACGTGGCTTCTTCCCAGCAACTCAACGTGATTGTTCTTGATTTCCCACCAATGATGACCTCTGGGCTGCTACTGCTGTTGCTGCTGCATATCTGTTGGGAATGGAAGTTCCTTTCAGTCTCCTATAGAACAGCAAGTCCAAGCCACGAGTTCTACTTCCCTTGTAATCCACAATCCATGCCAGAGACAACAACTTTCTGAAACGCTTCACCTTCCCAAGTAATAGAAGCAGCCATGTCTATAGCTCAACTAACCAACACCTCTACTTTCTGCTCATCTCCTACTCTTTCCAGATCACCACCACCCCCCCTGAAGCAAAACCCCTGTCTTCATTTTCTTTCCAAGCACCTCTCCTCCAAGAACTCATCATTTTCAGACGCCCCAATTCGATTCCTCAGCGCCCACCGTGGGAAGTCATTGATTCCTGTAGTTAGAGCATCTTCAGCTCCTGCTTCTGAATCTCAACCGTCCAATGCAGACGGTGAAGGCGGAGGTGACTATGAGGAGTATGAGGTAGAATTGGACAAGCCATATGGATTGAAGTTTGCAAAGGGCCGCGACGGCGGCACATATATCGATTCCATCTTGCCAGGAGGAGCAGCTGACAAGACTGGCAAATTCAGTGTTGGAGACAAAGTGATTGCCACCAGGCAGGTTTTTAACTCTCATACTTTTATTTTTCATTCATAGGAATGCTGGAGGATTTTCATGCTGTAATATGCTTTGCAACTTTCGAATGACATAAATCAACCCGCGAAATTTCTTAATTCCTTCGTCTTTACTTGCAATTCCAAATTTGGCTCATTTGGAAAGATTTCTCAAATGTTCTCTACAACTTGGCCTAGAGACGTGGAATAACAAATATAAATTGTTTCAAAGGAAGAGAATTCATGTCACGTTATGCAGTGTTCAAATTTCTCGCTCTTTGTTTCTTCCTTTCGCTAGTAGTTCAAAGTTCAAATTTCTGTCCTTTTTTTTTTCTTTTTTAATAATTGTTATGTCATTCTAATGTGCCTGGAAATTAAAAAATGCATGCAGTGCTGTCTTTGGAACCGAGATATGGCCTGCAGCTGAATATGGACGGACGATGTACACCATTCGTCAGCGGATTGGTCCGTTGCTCATGAAAATGGAAAAAAGAGATGGTTTGCTTCCTGCTCTGTCTGGACTACCGTTGTTGTTGTTTGATACACACACACATATATATTTATAAAGTACGTTCTTTCAATGCTTCTTTGTTTCCGCAACGAAAATCCTAAAAATCAAGTTTCCTACGCTAATAATTGCGCATGTCCTTATTGTCATGTTCTGGAGATCATTTTATACGCAGGTAATTGAGCGGAACTTATAATCGTATAATTTAATACAATGGATTTCCTTTTCATGGTAGTTTCAGAGCTGCATATCAATTTTCAGCAACTTGCAACTTGGCTAGGTTCCTGATGCCAACTCAAGGGCCAATCTTTCAGGATTCTTGGTTTTGTTCAATTATTTTTAACACAGACCCCGGCCAGGCTTTTAATGATGCAGGCTGCAGGATGTTAAATTTTAGGCCATATCAACAAACAAGCTCAATCTGGACTCTCAGGCCTCCTTATTAAACTGCATGACATTGTCAATGCAAATCCCATGCTTATCAACTAGTAGCTGATGTGTGTATTGCTGTATTAGTAACTCTCTCACATTGCATTCACCGTGCCAACATCTTAATAATGTGCGTGCAGGGAAGTTAGAAGATTCTGGTGAGCTTTCAGAAAAGGAGATAATCAGAGCTGAGAGGAATTCTGGTGTTATTAGTGACAGAGTGAGGGAAATTCAAGTGAGTACCAAGTTTCTTGACCTGGTATTTGAATGGAGTCATTCGGTTCCATGAGCATTCTTTTTGAATCGTAAAATATCACATGTCCTAATCATAATCATGACTATTTTCTGTTTATTAGCCTTGGGCATATGATATTTACCCATAGAAAAATAAAACTAAAAAAAAAAAAAGAAGAGAAATCTTGTTTGTCACTTTGGACATTAACATGAATTTGGTTTTGTATTCATTCCCTTGTGTCGTAAGTTGGGACTGGCTATATGATTCCGTCATGTGTGCTGGCCTAAGACAGCAGAGATGATTGAACCAAAACAAGAGAGAAAGGAATTGAAACAAAATAACACAAGCAACTTATAGGAAAATAACGGATGTTGAGGGCAAGATACAAAAGAAAAAAGAAAAAAAGAAGAAGAAAAGATTAAGGAAAGTGAAAATAATAAAGCAAACTTAGTTTTACTTTAAGTGTGTTATAGTGTCACTTTTCTTAAGACAATACATGTGACCCTCACTTCTGCTTAGAGTATTTGTTGCAGATGTCCTCAGGATATAAAAAGTGAAATTAACACCAAAAAGAGAAAACAACTTCTCTTTTTGGCATTAGAACATTTGGCATGAATAGCTTCTAAATGAAATTGAAACCAGCAAAAGACAAACAACCTCGATTAAACACGAGTGACTCTTCTTACATAGCAACCCTCTAATATCTCTCTCACAGAGCACTCTATCAAATTGATTTGATTACTTGTCAACTTGTGATGAAGTAGCAACAACCCCATTTACAAGTGCATGTGACCACGCCTGCATTGCACTCTAATCATGTATGGATTCAATATGTACACAATTTGCATTATGTTTGAAGATGGATTGGGTAATTTTGGTTTGGGATACAATGGGATTTCATGCGTATTAAATAATGTTTGATGCGTAAACATGGGCACTAGATGAGGACCCCACTCCATGTATACTTGAATTTCTCACGCATTGGTCCATGTTCAAACCAAATAAAATTATGCAGCTCAATTTGCAAGCATGTCCAATTTGGATTATGTAACCAACATGAATTCCACATACATTTGCTCAAACTGATTTCAATTATCCATCAATGATACATCCTTTGTGCTTTTCCAGATAATGAGTATTAAAGGGCCGTGTAAGAAAATCAAAACCAAAGCATGATCCAAAGATCAATCCCATAAAATCAAAACTGATTTTTATGTATAGGGAAAATATTAATATATTTTATTTTGAAAAATCCCAACAATGCAATCTGAAACTTTACTAAGAAGAAAATGTCTTTCTACATGATATACACGGCTTGCCCACAACTTTGTACCATAGCAATTAAAGACATCTCCTTAAGTCTAGTCATGTCTGGTGCCTTACAAATGAAAGCCTAAGGTATATATAGTATAAAAAAGCTAATCACTTAGATAAATGTCAAGCTCAGCTTAAGCCACATGTCCTTAGTTCTCTCATATGAAGACACATCCCACACACGTGTCCCACATCTAAGACATTCATGTGTCCTCTTGGAACACAAGTTCTACTACTCAAATCAAGGGGAAGGGTGACGAAGTGCTCTCCTTCTAAAGGGCAATGGCTTAGTCATCTAAGACTTAATCTAGGGTTTATACACACATGCACAACCTAAGAGCCACACATATACAGTTGCCATCCACACCATTGCCATGTTAACGTTATCTGATAGTCTTCCTCACTTGTCATGTACCAAGCCCATTTGGTACAAGCCTCACTGTGTTTGCTGAGAAAGGCTCCCATGCCTTGATGCCTGACCTGCAAGATGCATTGTTGATGCAATCTGCATCCTTGATGCATTTTGTATCCATGATCCAACACTTAGAATTGTCTTATGATGCCACCTTGGCCTTGCTCTATGGTCCAACCTCAGACTTGTCCTACATTCATCTAGGACTCATATCATGATCATTGCACGCTGACTAGGTATTGCCCTGTGATGTTGCTTCATAATCCCTTATGAACCGTCTTGACATACCTTGCTATGTCTCGCATTGCCAACCTCGTGCAAGTAAGAAATCCACATGGGTTGTTCGCTCTACTCTGAACAATATGCTAAGTAAGGATGTAACACCTTTTAATCCATTAATTGCAATTTCTTGGATAACTGTATCAAAAATCTGAATCAAGAGTCTATTGATGTGGCCACTAGGGGCATAGCCCAGTTGGATGGCACTCTAGCCCTTGTGACAGTTGACACCGATTCAAACCAAGAGGGGGAGCGTTTGTCTCCCATTTGTATTACGAGCGTGGTCTCCTACTGTTTAGGGTTAAAATCTGTTGATCAAGATAGAAAAATGTATCTTCAGATGAATCGTAAATATGACTATAAAAAAAAGTCTATTGATGGGGGATGGCTTTGATAGCATTGAAGAATAAATCCTGTTTAGCAATTAACATGAAGAACCTGCTGTTGTGGAGATGACCTAAAAAGACAGAAACTTATAGAATAAGTCAGAACTATTAATATTTTGTTTGAAAATTACCAACAGATGCAAAATTACGTGAGGAAAATGGAACAGAAGGAACGCAGAGAGAAAGAACTTCGCGAGGGGCTGATTCTTTATCGGTAAGTCTTGAGTGCTGGTCTCAATCAATGCTGCTGATCTTATTCTTTATGCAAGGTTACAGCAGTTACTGTGTTGCTTTCGTTTATTCAAATTTATTCTATGAAATAAGATATTACTGAAAGCAATCAGGGTGAGCTGGCATCCTAAACCGAGAAATATATCTTAGTAATGCTCCATTTTAGCAACAACAGAAAAAAAAATGGCCATAGCATTGTTGCTACTTCTGATTATCTAGTTAGAGCTCCAGAGATTTAATATTGCACAAGCATTTGTTAAGTAGTCAGGCCATTCCATCAAACGAGTGCTAGCTGTTAAGTTGGTCTTACTTTTGCCTGTCCAGGCGCTGGTTCAAAAAGGAGGATTCTAATTCATTGTTTTCCTTGCTGCGGGACGCAGATCACCACGTGTCTTTAGTAATCCATTTATCGATTTTTTTTTTTAAATCTGGGATTGTCTAAGCAAAGAAAACATTATTCCAATTGCATGGCACACTTGTCTTTCTTGAGTGATTGATGTGGGTCAAATTACGCTATGCGAAGCCTATGGCACTTTGTTATGTCTGACATCACATGGTTGTAAATGCCAGATACTTTTTGCTTCATATTCTGTGATTTTTTTATTCATTTCTATGGAAAATGATGGGAAGAACCCATAATTTTGGTCAGAGGGTTTCAATTGATATTATTAATAAAAGGAACACTAATTCTACGCTTTTTATTAGCCTGATCTCAAATTTCTAAGATTTCACTGATCGAAAGGTTATCCTCTTTCTCAATGCTTTCATGCTTTTTATTTTGACTTAATTCTTTTTTCTTTTTTTTTTTCATTGTTTAATTTGTAAAAATTCTGCTAATGCCTGGAAGGACTGTTTGAACATGTATAACTAAAGTTTCAATATCTTGGTTTGTCTATGATCTCATTTTGGTTGGTTTTGTTGTGAAGGGGCGGAAAATATGAAGAAGCCCGAGAGAAGTTTGAATCTGTATTAGGATCAAGACCAGAACCAACTGAAGCTTCTGTAGCAAGTTACAATGTTGCATGCTGTTATTCCAAGCTAAATCAGGTATTTTCACAAGAACATAAAATTAGTGCTGCCATTGATCATTTTGATAGTCCTATTAAAGTACTGAACAAGGTCCTCATAAACTTTCCACACCCTAAGAATTTCATGCTGTGGAATATCCAGAATGTCCCGGCACAAAATTTTTAGGATGTACTCATCTGGTGGCCCAGTTTATTAAGTTGTTGAGACCCTCAGTGTGTTGTGACCATTTTACATTAGCATTGGTACAAGTTGCTGCAAGCAACTTGCATTTAGCTATCTATTTACATTGCCGTGATCTCTGCTCTCATAGATCACACTTGCAGTTGCCACATTATTCTTCAGTGTCATATGCCAACATGGTCATAAAGTTCATACTGTCAGGTGGAAGCTGGTCTTTCTGCACTTGAAGATGCTTTGGAGGTAGGATATGAAGATTTCAAGGCAAGTGACAGAATTACTTGGGCTTTTGATTCTTTCTGCTTTCTGCTTTCTTCTTTCTTCTTCTTTATCTTTTCTTTTTGCAATTGAAGTGAGGATGAAGTTGGATTTTGGTACCAATATGGTTGGTGAATCCCAGTTGTATAAGGCAGTGTAATGTCCTCTGCTTTTACATGCCAACATACACCTTGTAAGTTTATTGGACTTGCTCCAAAATGCATCTCTCTGTCTTGCAAAATTTTCTCATTGATGGGCAGACAGTGAAAAGCTGACTGGCTCTCCCTATTCCTCTCAATAGTGCAATCCTTTTTTGTTGTTGCTGTTGACTTGGATAAATCCACTTGAGTGATGAACTGTGGCATCTGGAGGAATGCAGCAAGCATTTGGGTTTTGCACTTGACTCATGTGAGCATATGTGCTGCTTTTTACACTAGTTGAACCAGATGAACAAAGGATGATCCTGCTATACTTTGAGTTTTGACCTGTGTTTCTTGATTGTAGTATCTACCCATATGAACATTTCCATCAAGTACTGCACTCTGATTTTTACTTCCTTTTACAGACAATTAGAACAGATCCCGATCTTGCCAATCTAAGAGCATCTGAAGAATTCGAGCCTTTGGTGAAAAGATTTGATGAGTCCTTCATCAACGAGAATGCAATCAATGCAATCAAATCTCTTTTTGGCATCTTCAACAAGAAATAGCATCTGGGCTCATATTTGACAGTTCCAAGGCCTGTCTTTGCTATTGTCAGCCACAACTGGAACGTGTTGTAGGGCATGTAGATGGAGTTCTTGTAGAAGTGATTCTCTGAAGAGAAAATAGTTCATCAAAGAGATTTTGTCTTGATGATTATATGTTGAAAGCACATGATTTTTTCATTACTTTAGTCTAAAAAATTTTGCTCAGCAGTTGAGAAGAACCTTAGGAAAGAAGGTCAGAAAGGTCTCTTTGTATTGAGATTGAACATCTATATCCAACTGTATTCTTTTCTTCATTGTGAAGGACAAAATTGAAAGGCTTCTTTTTTGAATTTCCTTTCATTCGTCTTGGAGTACTTATTCAGTAGGGACTTCCATTTTCTGCCATCTATTCCAGGAGAGATCCCATCACCTTCAACTGACGGTTCATACCTTACAGATAACTTGTTCAGGAAGAACTGTGATTGTTCACTCACTGCACTGCAAGGTCTGCCTTTCTGTCCATGTGGGCTGACGTTGCTTGAAAATGCAATTTCCTATGGGGCTTGTGCGATAACTGTGCTACTTGGATGCCTTTTAATTTTCTTACGAGGAGGAAAATTGTATCCAAAACTATGTAAACATGCACAAAGGCTTAACTAAAAAACAACTAAAATATGTGGTTGGAAATAGTGGTGCAACTTGGCATCTCTTTATAAAAACATCCAATTGAGGACATGCAAGTAAATTTGCCACTGGAAAATGTGACCTTGTGACAATTATTGAATTTGGTCGTTGAATTAGCTCCACCTGGAGAATTAATTGCTACCGAAGTGCCAAATTTTTTGCACAAAAAGAAATGAGTCAATGAACCTGATTCTGAGTTAAATAATTGATATTTTTCCCTAAGAAAGCATAAATACAGGCATTTCGGTGTCTTATTCACGTAATTACAACTTTGCTCTGTTCCTATCTGTTTTGTCTCTCGTCTCTCTATTTGAACTCTCCTTTTGTGCTGGGTAACGAAACAATGTTTCTTCTTCAGGTACTAAATTGACCAAATTTGTATTGAAAGTATAAAACAATGGATAAATATGTCAACCAGTGGGGTGATAACTCTGGGAGAAAATAAGGATTTATTTATTTACTCAATTCTTCAATATGTTGCAATCATACGAAAAGTAAACAAGCTGATGTTTCTTTTTTAATTACATCTTGAAGCTTCCGCACAACATAAACTCATCATGCCACTTTCCAATGGCAAAATCTCAAATCAAATCGACAAAAAAAAAAAAAAAAAAGGTAAGGTCATTCACAAAAATGAGAGGAAAAAAGGTAAAAACTGGGACACTCAAAAAAAGTGAAAAAGAGAGGAAATTACAACATAATTTTTGTTCTCCTTTGCCACTGTCTCTCAGTAATCTCAATCTGCTCATTGCAAGAGGAAATGGAACTCGGAGTTTTGACGGAGAAAAGGTGGTGGGTCCACGTCAGTTAGGCTGATGTCTAGCACTGACCGAGATATGTCATCCAAAGAGAAAGGTATGCTGTGAAATTCACATATAAGTTCGGTTATCTATAGTTGTTGACAAAACTATGTAAATAGAGTGTGCTTGTTGTCCTAGCTTTTCGTTTTCCTATTTCAGAAAGCCAAAATGTGCTTATTGAGCAATACTGAATATGCATTTCTATACATGGCAGAAGGTACAAATGTGATGTCTGAAAATGAAATTTATGTGCTGATTTGGGGTGCAAGATCACCTTGAGTCGTCATCAAGCAGGAAAGAATTGCTTGGAGTGTTGACTGAATCTTCAGTCATTAATGCTCTCATTTTGCTGATTACCTGGTCAAAATGGAAGTTTAAGATCATAGTTCAGCTATTGGGTGAAGGATATAGATTTAATTTTGATGCATTCTCTCCTATGATGGAATGCAAAACAAAATGTTGATGATTTAATATCTTACTTCGGGAGATAAACCCTGTGTTCCATATTTGTCATCCCAGAACATTGTTCCAATGCGGTAAATTTGTGGAGCACTCAAGTCCTGGAAAAAGAAGTTTGCTATTTTAGTGGAATTGCAATTGCAGACTAGTTTCGAAGCAATCACATTCTATCAGTTCTTCTCATTCATGCATATTGACCACTTCCAGATTTCAGAATTTGATAACACGTACTGGGCAAAGCTCGCTTGCAATTTCATCCAATGATTTTTGAGATTTTTGATGCAAAACCTGCAAATGGAAGGAAGAAAATGCATTATGAGTGTGTAAATTAAAATGATGTCACTTATTTTAAGAATTTGTAACCAATCCAGATTACTTACAAGAAATCCAACTGCTTGTCTTATATGCTGGAGCTCATCCAATTTTGTCCCCACATACTGCAAATTAAACAAAGACATACCAGTATGTTCTTTTACCCTTAAATATCCCTTTTTGTTCTTCTTTTAGAATTACTATTTGTAACATTTCTCCCAAGGGTACCTGATCTGTAGCTTTGGAGCGCCACTGTTCTAGTTCTTGCAAACCAGCTTTAAGATACTCCCCGTTGCTGAATGAGCAGCATTCACGTCGTAATAGCAGGCTGAAGAGGACACTCAAAATAAAAGATGCAGTGTTAAATGCCAATTTATTTTCCCTCCTTACACCTAGGCAGATTGGGTAAGCTTTAAACTAAAATGTGGGATTGAAGCTGCTCACCTGTTAAAGAGCTGCACATTTATGAATGAAAATACCTGACTGAAGGTTTTCTTTATGATAATAGAAGGGACCTGTAAACACCAAAACAAAGAAAAAGTTATCATCTGATATAAAGTCATCCCAAGAAGTGGAAGTGGAAATTCAATATGCCTTTAGATGCAAGTGAAATGGCATACAAAAGTTCAATTTCAGAAACTCTCATTCTTATTGATGAGCAAACCTCCGGCTTCAAGTCAATGCATCTCAAGTGGGATACCTTGGTGGTTCTAGTTCTGTGAAAGAGTATGAATAGAGTTGGCATGTGTACAACCACTCTCTGAAGAACCATTTTGTTGAACTTTCAATATTTAGCAATACAATTCTATCAAGCATCACAGTGCTGTGTCAGTAATTTCCTTTACAACATCTACCTGCTATTTGCATTCATCCATAGATAATAGATACAGTCCTTTTCTAAGACTTAGCCAGCTGAAAATAAAATTTTCAACTCACATAATTCTCGCATAATAGACCCAATGTTCGCTCCAGTGTCTGGATGATGCTTTGCCAGTGTGCACTGGATGCTTGCCTTGCAACCATGTTTGAGTGGATGCTTTTTGATGACCCTCGTATTGATCTTACGCGTGCTGATCTTGGCGCCTGCAAATTAGAAAATTTTGTTGGGAAGAATTATCCATAGTTCATCAATAAATCAAGGTAAGTTCTTTCATAATCATGTACCTGTATGCACATTTGCAAGCATGGGCTGATTTCTTTCTTCAAGCTGTCTCGTATCATTCCATAAATTTTCTCTACATAAGCAGTCAGGTGCTGCTTGAACAGTAAGGCTGGGTACTTCGCTTCAACTCGGGATTGAACATCAGGTTTTCCTACCATTCCACTGTATCCACTGGAAATTCCTATGCCTGATGTTGATGAACGATAACCCTAGTACAATTTAAAAGCATCATCATAGAGTAAACTTATGTAGATCATGCTTACTTACGGGCTTTTATTTTCAACTAAGTGATTAGTTTTAGGAATGTAGGAACTTACTTGGGCCATTCTTCCAAATAATGTGACTGGTGGTGTTCGACTGCGGAGTGAAGTTTGAGTTGATGCTTGGCTTGCTTTGAGTGTGTTTTGTAGAAGAAACAAAAGTGATGATGTCATTGAGAGCCAGTAGGCAAGGTCATGGACATTCTCTTGATTCTATCAGGTTCACAAAGAAGCAAACACATGGTCAGAAAATATCTTTTAATTTCTCGAGTTATGTTCATTAGCATAATGAGGAGTGTCTATGGGAAGTTCAGAAGGTTCTCATGGTTATTACTTTCTAACCTCTATAGATGACCGGATTGTGTGAATGATTCGGTCAAATATGTTGGTTTTATCTGCTTCAAATGAACGCCATTGGAGAAGTGACTTGAAAACAATATACGCTGCAGCTGGCCTGGTTTTGTCAAATCTCTTGTCTTCAGCAAGGCACTTGATAAGTGTATCATGATTGTCCTGGCATCGCAAAGACAAAAGACCATATTAAGGTTTACAATACATGCAACAAACAGAACTCACAAAATTCCATGTCATCTTTAGATGTTAACTGAACTGAAGTGCAATTTTTCAGTTTATTGGAGAATCAAAACTTTCAATCTGTCATGAAGCCACAATAATGCAGCTGAATTCCTTCTGTTACAGGAATAGTTCTGTTAGTCTCGCTTTATTAAATTTCAATAGAATCTCAAAACTGAATTATTCCAAAACTCATCCTTGTTTCCTCTTGAATATTTGCGGCTTGAATTACCTGTTGTCTGTCTGTAAGAGACTTCTGTTTGCTAAGAGGAACTTGATGGGGCACCATCTCCTGCAAATCAAACTTATGTTTTTGTTATCTATACAAATGTAGCTAGACCAGGTTGAGCTTGTTGCTTTCTATGGGATGTGTTGCTGGAAGATTGACTTACTGTTGTTTTTTTTTGTGGTTCCACTTGGTAGCCGTTCTCTTCTATCTGTTCCTTGAAATAAATAAAAGAGTTTAACAGGAAACAAAACTGTATTTAGACATGAACTATATGATCCCTGGCACAAGGATGCCCCTGATGATTATTATGTCCTTAGCTTGGGATGGTATGGGATTTTGGTGATCCAAAGTTCAAACATTTGATTCATCAACTCAGCAGTGGATTTACTGATCTGGAAATATTCTCAAACTCAATGCCAAAGCCAGGGGTTAGGCCTTCTAGAAGCTTCTTGGGCTTGTCATGTCAATAATGTAAATTATATAACTGTGGTAATTTCCATCTCACATGATGGATCACCATGGCCACATCTGTCTTGCTTTAACTAGTGTCAAATGCAGATCCTGTTTGGTGCATACCTTTGTCACGGTTGGTGGTACTTTCTCAGGTGCAACTACTCTTTGTACAATGACTGGTGCCTGACTCTGGAGTAATCGATTCTCCTCCTCCAACTTTGCAATCTTATTCTCAAGGCTGGCCATAAGCATATAGTTCAGAAAATTCTGATCTGATATTATTTTTACCAAATAAAAGAAATTGTACTGGGAAAATGATTAAGACTATTAGGTCCAGTGTTGTAAAAATAATAATAATAATAATAAAGTAAAAGTGAATGATGATCCATGATTTGCGGAGTGATTATCCTTGCAAGACCAAATGGTGTAATTGTGTAATGTCTTGGATACAAGGACCATCACACAGGAAAGCTAATTCAAGTGGTACATGATCTCTCTCTCCCTCACACACACGCACAACACCTACCCATCCCCCAATCCTCTTTTAGATACCAACCTTTTCATTTCTTCAGAGAGAACCTCATTTGTTGATGCATCCAAAGCCTCCTGACGAAGAACTTGGTTCTCAGATTCTAAATTTGACAAGTTTGCTTCCAGTCTGAATTTTCAAGTAGAGTATGTGGTTAGCCCTCATGAAATGCTTATACAACAAAGATTCACATCATAATGCTGAAAAGAGAAATAATAACAGGTGAATCTTACCTTTCTATTGTTTCTTGGAGCTGGCAGATTCTGGACTTTGATTCTTCTGCATCTTTGAGACTCGCTTCATTCTGTTGTTGGACCTCAGAGAATCTGCTCTCAAATTCTTCAGCCTTCTTTTTCCATTGCTTCAACTCATCCTATGGTTTGTAACAATATTCAAGTGTAAAGGTATACTATAATTTTATTATGATTCAGATTTCAGCGCATGCTGTCTAACCAGTGTTAAAACTTAAAACACACATCAGAAATTCAAATAGCTAAGTACTTGCAGATGCATAATAGTGTGAATCAGCAGGTTCAAGCATGCACACAGTGATGAACCCACTCCTGTTTTTGGATTTGTATTTTTTATTTGCACATTATTAAATCAATTGTAAAGGAAAACTTGACCAAGGATCTTCATTACTCTTTCATGTGTGACTGAACATAATAATCATATCTGCATGATTTCTGGTCCTGACCATGTTCATGTCAGGCCCACATTATTAACACTAGATCTCAGGCACATGTTTGCGATCCCTTTTTTCCTGGATATATTTTGTATCTCTTCAATACTTGGTACAATAACTATTTCCTGGAGCATGCAATATAAGAATGAGAAATTTTAACAAAGGAGCAATGGAACTTATATAAAGAAATTGAAAGCATCAACGTTTTCAAATATGTCATTCCAGTGTTACCTCTAATTCTTCATTCCGATTAGTCAGCAATTCCAGTTTGGTATTGTCAACAACTGGCACCTCCTTTATAACTGGTGGTGCTTGTTCGATTGCTATTCGTGCAGCTTCTCTTTCGCTGATTATTGCAGCACTAGCTTCTTCCAGCTTCACTTGCATTTCATGCAAGGAAGATTGAAGCTTGGCAATTTCTTGTGCCTTTACTTCCTCCATGTCAATCTACATTCAAACAAGAACCAATTTTTACTTCAAGTCATAACCAAGCATTCAAGCACTACCAACATACCCTCATGTGCTTTTCAAAGTCCAATCTCCATGTAAGCTCTTCAACACGCTTCTCTAGCTTGTCTTTGGCTTCTTTAAGGGCACCTGTCTCTCTGGCAGCCTGCGTGGAAGAAAAATGTTCCTCATCTTATTTTCTCATCTAAGCAGGCTATGAAAAATGTAGAACTCCTTGTGTGAATCATAGTGAGTTAGAGAAACTGATGAATTCAAAGCACTGGAAGGATGTTTTACCATTCGGAGCTTCCTAAGCTCCTTTCTTCCTACTCTCCCTCTCCATAGACATTGAAATATAATGCTAGCCTTCTTTTGTTGTTTATAGCCTGAATGTGCTTGGTATCTGCGCCATTGTTTCTGCAGAACAAAGAATAAGAAATGAAATCACTTTTAAGGAAGGAATTGTGCGGCTGGGTGAGAGTTCCAATATGCAGAATTTGATATAAGCTTTTTAGGTGTTTATTCCTGATATAAAATTTGAAAAGGTTGGCCTATGGTCACCTGAATAATAATTGCAGCCTTCGTTCTTCTTCTGCATCTGTACTCATTACGGGCTGCCATTGCACGTGAGCTAGTTTGCACAACAATTGCAGCTTCTCTCAATTCAGTATAAGCTTTCCTACACTTATGGCCCCGAAAATGCCTTTGTACACGGAGTGATGCTGCTTCCCTTCTCATATGTTCGTATAGCTTACGTGCAAGTTGTGCTGGTACACATAATACAGATGTTGGTTACCCATTGAAAGGGCGTAACTCTTTCATATAAGACAACAAGGAAAACAGGAAACCTCTCCATAGTTTTTGTAAATGAATTGCAGCCTTCCTCAGGACAATAAATTCTTTTCGTGTAAGATATGTTCGAATTTGTCTCTGGATAAGTCTTGCTGCATTTGCCAAGACTTCAATTCGGCGAGCATCCAGTTCAGCCATCTGCCCTGCTCTAAGGAACACTTTTGTTTTCCCCATCTGAAATAGACAAATGAGGTCTTGTCAAGGATGTCGATAAACATAGTTCTTTCAGATCATAGAAAGGCATCTCACCATGTTTCTCCTCCTCTGAAATATTTATTTTACACTTCATTGAAGGCATCTTTTCAATTGAATCATTCTTGTTTCAATAAAGAATAATAATCATATAATCTTTCATTAACATTCACAATGAGTAAGCATCTTTTCACAAGTAGAACTTCCTATAAATTTTAATGGAAAAGATTATTGTAGTTTGATTGGCTGAAAACAGTTGTTGTTGTCAACACTTGAATGACCAAGTAGTTTAACATCAATGTGTGCACAAGTAATGTCCCGGTTCGATCATGGGCTGAATTGATAGTCTCCGTTCACAATTAAGAGAGAGAGAGAGAGAGAGAAACATTTGTTGTTATTCATGATTTGGTGAATCCAAATTCAAACAGATCAAGTTGAACCCATGTGGGTTACCTGGTATCCCTTCATGCCCATTCTATCACAGATGGTAGCACAAGCTGATTTCTCATCAGAGCTGCATACGTAAGAGAGAAAGTCATTCCCAATTCTTGCTGCAAATAAAATAATTGTCATTGAGGTGATTTTGGTTGTTCAATTGAACTTAATTGCAGTCAGTCAATTCATTGAAAAGGAAATGTGCAAGCCATTGTTGTGTATTGAGGCAAAGCTCGTTCAGGCTGTATTTAAATGATAATATTTTCCTATTTTACCCGTTTACTTTTCTAGAATATTTGCCATCATATTTTTTTCCTTTTGGAGAATCTGCAACAATACTGTCTTCTCCAATTTTCACTTGTTGACTTCTCACTGGATTTGGAAGTGTAATGAGGTTCAATTGAACATTCAAATGTGAATTTGCAGATTTTCCTACATACAGAATGTCGATTGTGGTTTCATGGAAAATACACACCCATCAAGAACATCCGGAGAAAGCATCCCGAAACGATCAAGGAACTCATCAAAAGTCCTCTTTGTTGGATACCCAGCACAACTGATCCTAATTGCCTCCAACACACCCTTCCATCAAAGACAATGAGAAATACTTTAGCAAAACAGCAAGTACGAATACATTCGTTATTGGATGATGGTACTTACCCCACATCTTAGTTGGTTTAAGACATTGAAGTTCTCAAAGATTCCCGGCTTTAGAACAGCGTTTGGTTTCACACATCTGATATAATGTGGTTCTGTTGTGCTGAGTGTTTCCATCAGGGCTTGCAGTTGTTGCTGGTGATTTAAAATCAAAGAGGAAAGAAAAAATAAGTAATTGGAAGAATCAAAAGTAGGCTTTAGGCATCATGAGTGAGTACCTTGAAGCGGGTTCCAATTGAAGAGAACTTGGATTGTTTTGAGGACTCATCAGGCAATGGCGGAAATAGATTGGCAACAAATGGGCAATTAGATGCATTCATCAAGGCTTGATGTTCTGCTACAACGTAATCTTTGTTTTTGTCAAGGAACTGATCTGCTTGGTAGGTGACCTGTTGAGTAGGAGTCTTTTAGTGAGGGGAACTTGAACCTCCAATGCATGGAACAAGCCAAAATATCTCATTTGCTTACATCTCCTGCATAGTGATTGATGGTGAAGTCCGTTCGAGCAAGTTTTGGCTTACTAAAACGCTTGTGGCCTTTGTATGTTTGGTACATCTTCTGAGCAAATGTTTCATGAGTTGCCTTTGGAAACATACTGCAGGAATTGACTCAAGCTAATCAGATGGAAAACATGAAAAGTAAGATCAAATAAAATTACTGCATAAAAGTTCATTTATATCATATATATTGGCATTTATTATCAGTTAGAATAGTTAGTTTATCTCAGACTTGCAAGTGTTTGTTTTACACATTTGTTCCTGATCATATAATTGAATTACACACAGGCGGGTCATCTCACTACCATCCTTGCCAGCATCAGTCTGGGGCACTTTCACATAGATGGGTTTTTGTGCTAGAAGTGTATTGTCAGGGGAAAAAAAAAAAACCTGGAAAGACGTGTTCAAACTATTTACTTCTGTGTAGATCCTCTTTGCAAGTAGAAACATAGTCCCATGCTCTACTTGGGAACAATTAACAGAAGAAACGGAATTGAAATCAGCTGAAACTTTCTGTCCTGGCAACAACTTTCTGATATCTCTGGCAGACCTACTTTTAGCAGGTGAAGTTAATGGATGATTTTTACATTTAATCTTCCAGAACTATTTTACCCCCGATTTGAAGCATTTCACATAGGCTCAAAAGGATAATTTTCCAACATCACCCAAGCAGAATGCAAGGATGCAAGTGCAGTTCAGTTCAAATGTCAGAATGCATGGATAACATCTTGGTTAAGGTATGCTTGTGGACAACAAAGGAGACAGTATTCATGATCACGATAAAAGGGAGATTCCATACCATGCTTCGTCCAGCAGTGCAATAATTCCACCAGGTTTCTGCAGTAAAACATGGAGAACTTGTAACCGTATAAGTAGCAGCAATCAATTGTATTAAAATCAAATTTTGATAATTTGTTACCTTCTCTATAAGGTCTAATACATCTTGGTTGTCTACAAATTCTACATAACTCCAGTTTATCTCTTCTTTTGTATACTCCTCTTGCTCCATTTTGAAAACATGCTGTGAAGATTAAATAGGTCAGGCATTGGTGTATTAATAAGATAAATTATAAATTTGTTGTCTTGTTCGTCGACTTCTTCTTTATGGAAAACTTTCAGTGATGCTTGTACGAATAAAATTTGAGAAAATCTACTTATGCAAATTTCCTTGTCAGCAGATGTGGGACATTGCAATCCAGAAGTGCTTTCTCAAGGGATGAAGCTAGGGGTGTAAATAGGATTGATCTTAATCCAAACTGCATAAACCCACCTAGTTTATAATAGGGGTGCGTTAGGCATTTAGAAAAATAGGCTAAACGACTTGATTTCAAAAGTGAGTTGGAGTGGGTTGAAGTGTTGGTCAACTCAAGCCGCTGATTTCATATGTTAATGTCAAATCTAATAAATTATTAGAAGATAATCATACAAGATCAACCGCATTGACTATTACTTTGAAATAAAATCACTTATCAATTATGTCGCTAAATAATTTATAAACTGGAAGGTATTCTTATAAAAAGAATCAATTTTTATTCCTTAATATAAATTTTATATTTTAAGTAACTAAAAATCTTTTATATATTATAGTTAACCTGATTTTTAACCTCAAAAAAAACGATTTCTATGAGTTTAATTTAGGGTTAAATTGAAATCTGAAAAATAAGGTTGAAGGTAGGGTTGAGTTAAGGTTTAACAAATAAGGGTTAGGGTTGAGAAGACACCAACCTGAGTAAACCGAACCTGATTTACATCCCTAGATGAAACTGACTACGTCTATTTCGAATTTGATAGTGTATTGAAAGAGGTTTGTGGTAGAAAGTGGTGTAATAAAAGTCTAGTAGCAAACGAGATCAGCAAAATATATTTTTCAAGTAAAATATGAAGAAATAATTTGAAAAAAGTAGGTTTGTTGCTGGAAGTTAAGCTGTCAGATCAGTCAAAAATGGAGCGCAAAAGAAGTGCAATATGCTAAATACAACTCTATTTCTATTGCATCCAAACGACCTCACTGGCATAGGCCCCTATTGCATGATTGATAAAGGAGGTAGTTGTTTTGTGCTTCTATAAAAGCCACAGAACTTTGTTCCGTCCGCATTCATGCAAGCATTTCCTGATCATCCCTCATATATTTTAGCATCTAACAGCACACAGAGTCCTTTTTCCCTTACTTGATTGAAATGTTGCTGCAATTTCTCATTTGTGAGGTTGATACATAACTGCTCAAAACTGCCAAATGAATTAGTAAGATATCAGATGATTCTGATGATTCTGATGACTATATAACAGAATTGGCAGATTGTTACAGACTGATATTTGCATTATCAGTTCAGTTCGGAATTCACGTGAATTACCTGTTGATCTTGAAACTCTCAAAACCATAGATGTCAAGCACTCCAATTATGCTGGTTGCATTAGGATCCTGACCTATTGAGCTGTTTATCTTGTCCACAATCCTGCAGAGTTTGTTCATGAAAGTTGTACCAGTGAGTATACCCACATTGTAGTCCTGAACTTCATACAGAATGATTTTTGTGTTTGGAACGAGTCCAACAAACAAAGCCATTCTGATATTATGAGAACTAAATTATATGAGGACACCAATTATTTTTATCAGTCGGAAATGAGTCGGAAAAATACTTTAAATGCTTATGAATGGTTTTAGGACCAGTCAGAAATGCCCCCATTTCTAACCGATAGTAAAAGATCGGCCGCCATTATATAATAAAGGCAGAAAAACAGCTGTACTCCCATATTTCGAAAAGAGATTATAATTCATCTAGCAATGTGGAATGTATATTTGTTAAGTAGGCATGATCTCATAATTTCTCGCAGGACATGAAGAATAAAGATTGAATCTGGATGCTGGTCATTCCCCTTTCACTCCCATCTTTGATTTTTGTCTAAAACATGATTGTGACATCTACTGCTTAGGCTGACTGTTTGTTGGGTTATGATGTGAGCATTATGTTTCCCATTTGACAAAGTATGTTATCATCTATTTTTGACAAACAAGACTTTCAACATGGGATCCAGTTCCTTGTCTCTTCAGCATTCAGGTTTTTGAGGAATTGTTGCTTAAAGTTTGATTATTTTCATGTTGCTAGGTAATGCTAATTTAGAACAACGCAAGGAATTCAAGATGATTTACAAGTCTCAAGTCTTATGAGCATCATATTGTGGAATATAAGAATCATAAAACAGTTTCTTTTTTTTTTTTTTTCCCTAACTTCACTTCAATCTTACCAGTCAAAAAGTCTGGAGTAGATAGTCTTTGCTAATGCATCACGGCTTAATGCAGCTGCAGCAGGATCCAGAGGTTTTGTAATGTTGCCATCAGGTGTAACAATTACACGCTGGCATAGTGAGTCTTCAAGGGCCTTCTCATCACACCTGATTTGAATTGCTAGATCTTGTTACTCAGATAATAAGATTTGATATCGTAGCCAAGAAGAGTGCATTAGATGAAAGAGATCAGAATCGAACATTAGCAACTCTGCAACTGTTTGAAGGTGATAATGTGATTTATCATCCTTCACATTGGAAGAGTCAACTTCCTTTCCTTTAACAAAACTAATGTTCCCAAGATGAAGAATGGCAGCAACTACACGGAATATTGCTTCCTGCAGAATGGAATAGATCGATTTGATATTTATTAGTTTTTTTATTAGAAAATGACTACTGAAATAACTTCTAGCAGAATTCTTGTGAAGGGGATGGGAATGGCTACAGATTGTGGCAATCATAGCTGTTGGATACGCTTATAGGCAACAAAACTGCTCTAGAAAAATTTCTGATTTATGCACTCATCAAATGCCCACCCAAATACTTTAAGAATGAATATAGAGTGGCAGTTGTTTTCTCAGAGTTTTTTTTTTTTTTGCTTTCTTTTCATTCTTTTCCAGTTACTGAGTGGAGTGCCTGATTGTAAGCCATAGCATCTAAGGGTGGGTCATGCAGGACTTTTGATTGTCTATGAGAGGATTAAATATCACTACTACTTCATCGATTGCTAAGATCTTTTACATAAGGGAACGTGGCACCTGCAGCCCAAAGATCCTCTTTGTCGAAATCCTGCAGTGTTCTAACATATCAAACCTGTTCTTCTTGACTGATCCCAACAACATCCATTGCATTTCTTGTCTCTAGATACTCTCTAGCATCATCCACATTCACCACTTCATAGCAGTTTGTTTGGTTAAGATAATGAAGTGTTCTCGGGTCTCCCAACTTGTACTTCTTGACATCCTGAAAATGATGAATGTCCGAGTGTGAGCATGAGAAAACAAGATATACATCCATTTAAGTTGCCATCATATTTATAAAACTTAAAAGCTCAAACTCAATGCCCGTTTTAAATGGTTCAGCCACCTGATGAGCTGTCTAGTTGTCACAGAAGTACAACGAGCATGGTGATTCTGATGCATTACATTTCATAGTCAGGACAAAACATAATAGTGAATTCACAGAAATGTTTCCATCTAAATATTGATACCTCTTGTGGTGCAGCACAAAGCATGTAGAAGCAATGATAGTTCCTCTCTGGATCAGAGACTTGGCAAACACGTGACCGTTCAAGAAGATATGTACGAATCGCTGCTCCAGAAATCTTTCCATACTTGTCAAATTGAATCTCAACAAATTTACCAAAGCGACTGGCCAAGAAGTACTCAGTAATATAAGTTAAATTAAAAGTTAAAAATTCCTCAGAAGTTAAATTTGAAAGGAGCTCCATCACTCACCTTGAGTTGTTGTTCTTTACTGTTTTTGCATTTCCGAATGCCTCAAGCACAGGGTTGGACTGAAGAAATGTCAAAGATGATACCAAATTCAAAACAGTGATGTCTTTGATGCATGCCACTTAATGAAGGGGAAATCATTGGACAGTATAAACCTACACATGTGTCTGTACAAATCATACCAACATGCCTCGTGTATTCAGGATAAGTTACATACAGCCAACCTCAATATTGTAAAATTACAGTGGCCCAAAAATGGCTAGTTACATACATGAGGAGGAGATACATGTTAAATATCCGAGAGCCAACAATATTTTTGGAGCAACCAATGTTCTTTGGTGTACACATTTCATGAGAATGGTTGATTTTTAATTCAAAAATTTCTATTAAATATGAACCAATATTAATATTTAAGATGATGTGTTTTTTGGGATCATAAATAAATACATATTGATGAATATTATTATTATTTTAGATTTAGTAAAAAAAAAAAATTTAATCAGTCAGTTGCATGGAGTCACGGAATTTTCTTTATTATGCTTCCAGTCGTTGGATTACCGGCTTTGGTTGTCATGCCTAGGGAACTTATTTCTCACACATCGTTTCCCATGCTCTTGTGAGATGATGCATATGATGCTCAGGATAGTTAGACATCAATCTTACCTCAAGAACCTGTTGTTCTACTGTTCTTCCCTCCGTGCCTGATCTTCCTCCCATGAATGCTAGATACCTCATGAGCATCTTTGTTGTTTCAGTTTTACCAGCACCACTCTCTCCACTCACTAGGATGGATTGGCTCTGATGTTCATTTATCATAGCCCTAAATTCCAACAAGTCCAAAACTATTCTGTGAGGTTGAAATTCATGGGAGAAGATGGAGGACTAAATATCATTACAATCTATATTTCAAAGTGACTTACCTGTAGGAAGTATCAGCAATGGCAAAAAGGTGAGGACTAAGCTCTCCAAAGGCAGCTCCTTTATATTGCTCCATCATATGGATGTCGTACAAATGGGGCAGCCTTCGAAATGGATTTACAGCAATTAGAATGTTCCCCGTGTACGTCTGATCATTTCAAAGGATGTCATTAGAACTTATATAATGTATGTAACATTTGCTTCTGGCAATGCCGTATACAGTTAAGAGAGTTGCTACTCGGATCCCAGTGTCTTCATGCATGCCCATATGTCATGTACCCAACGCTATTAACAAAGTTGGTGCAACTGTAAACATGCCTATCACACAAATCAATCAGATTCCATTGTCATGGTGATTATTGTAGATGAAAAACGAAGCAAGACACAAGAGGCCAACATCTCACATTAACTGTGCAATTGTTCAGCTGACAAGTGGAATAACTCATTTGTTGCATGGTGATGTCTGACCATCTTGACTTCACATACACTGCCAAATAATGGCGCATGCTTCATGAAGGAAACACACCATATCATTAAAAAGAGGTGACCAAGCATTCTCAATTCATTTTTATGTGCATAATAGACTTACATATATCTCATTGAGAGCAAAGCGGCTGGCAAGATTTTGCAGGACTCCTGGTTCATGCAGATAGGCTAACTTGGTCATGTCATCAACCCCTGCGGGTGGTGCTTCTGTATCTTTTGGGTATATGCTTGAAAGGTTAGCGACAACCTGAAATTTGAAAGAAGATATTTTCAGTGATTATTTCATGGAAAGAAGAGGTTTTGTGCAACATGTATTTTATATGGCTAACCGTGCAACCGTGTTCCAATTGAAATTGCAGATTCTCTGCCATTTCAAGGCAAAAGTATTTCTCTCCTGTTCTGTTTTTATCCACATTTTTAAATCATTCTTAGAATCTCTCTCTCAGAAACCGTCTGATTGTTGTTGGTTTCATTTCTTTTGGTTGCCTGTTCACAGCGTCTAACCAGCAGGTTTTCAAGCACAGGATTCTGCTCAGTATCATTGTTATTAAAACTACCGTTTCATGATGTGGTGGCATTAATACCCACGAGAAAATCTGAGCAATGTGTGTATTGATAAATATCTAATCACGTTTTTGGTAATTGTGTCCAGATTGCGGTGAGAGAACTCCAAATATTGCTTATGACGAAGAGAAAGACCAAAAAAAAAAAAAAAAAAAGATATAGAGCAATTGAAACGGATTTTCCTGCTGTGTGTTTTGCCATCTGGGTGACTAGAAAAACATCTGTAAGGATGAAGACTATCCTGTAGTATTGCTGTTTATTAGTGCTTCGGATGCTGATCCTGCCATCTTTACTGTATCTTACGTAAAAGACTGGTACTTTTGAATACAAATGAACAATAGTGTCAATTCGTTACCGTAGTTCATTAAAGAAAGAATAACCAACAAATTCAAGGAGACTGGATTCTGAAGATGCAAAGAAAACTCGTTCAAACAGATGCAAGAAGACCCCGAAAGGATAATAGAATTCAATTACTTTTTCAGCGAGATCCAAATTCCTCATACTTTCCTCTGTATCACAGAAAGCTGTAAACAGTAGCATTTGCTTTTATGGGAATCTCCAGTTAGAAAATCAGTTTCCTCTCATGGAATCGTTCAACAGGGTCAGATTCTAACCATTCTATCAAAAGCCAATTGAAAGCAAGCATACCCGAAAGAACAAGGTACAGAAAGTGTTGGAGAGTCACTTCCATATATATGCATGAAATCTGACAACAGATGTTGGAGGAAGAATGATAAGATGAAGCTTACTGTTTTCCCATTCGTTACAATTATCGTGGCATTGTTGCCACTGATTTCTGTCACTTCCCCATCAATCCAAGCTACCTCTGGATCCTCCACCCACACATGTGAGCCGACGATGATGTTCACCGGAGTTCCCTTCATTCGCAAGAATCAAAGAGAACATGATCAAACACATGAGCCAGCGCAGCCAATTAATGCGTTCAGCAATTATACAGGCGAAACAGAACTGACCATGAATCAAATCAATATTCAGAAAACTCGATGCATGGAATTGTTCAGTAGTCCAGATGCAATAGAGAGCCAGCCACCTGTTGCGAAGGAAGTTGGTAGTGGGATCGGAAGGAAGGTGGTGTGTTGCATAAGATGGCTGTGGAGATTCAAAGAAAGAGAAAGAAAGGAATGCAAAAAGAAAGATTGGGAAAAGAGAATGTTATCGTATTGGAGGATTTGAAAAGAAGAGGAGGAAGAACAGCCCAGGTGGGTGACTTCAAAAAAAAAAAAAAAAGCTAAAGGCAGGCAGGCTGCCACCCCCCACCCCTGCCAACCTTTCGCCATGCCATGTAGGATGCTGACATGGCACCCGACGGACCCAGATTCCGGTCGGTGGCCGACGAAGCCGCCAGCCGACTGCAGTCGTCATCAGCTCGCATCTGCGGCTGGCTCATATTCGACGTTGGCTCGATGAGACCATGAAAATAAGAATATTACGTGCAACGCATGCAGTACTGTATCTGGAAGCTGGTACCCGCCCATGATTTTGGAGCCCACCTTGCAAGCAACGGTTTATATTTCCCACGTGGGGTCCAGCTTGGTGATTAAAATGCGAGGGCCACCCAGATGTCTTCCAGCATTTGTGGATTTCCAATAACTGACTCCTTCCCTGCTCATATGGAGAATCTGTGTCAGAGGAGAATGATCCCCGGAAAGACGTGAATATCTATTTTCGATGGTAAATGATCCAGACCGTCGGTTGCAGAATGGGGCCTTTGGATAAGGTACGCTTGGCCATACATGCATCATCAGCGGCGCCCATGTAAGTCTCGATTTTGTTGTCAGTGGGAAGCCGTAGAAAGTAATACTTCTGATGATGGGAGGGTGGGAGCCGAAAAGGCCACTTTGCAATACTCACATCATGTTCAGCTTCATGCGGCCCTCTGTAAAAAAGGGTCTCCGAAAATGAGTGTAGGTTCGGCCGTCCTTTTCCAAAGAGGCCTGAAACAGCGCCCCGCGTCTGTCGAGTCAGACACTATCGTGGTGATAATAATAATTTCTCAAAAAACAGGGTCCTTATCTTTATCTACTATTTCGCCTGGCTGTAAAAAAAATTTTCTACTTTTTTATTTTTTATAATATGCTGGCCCTATTTATTACTTAGATATTCTTTCCAATGAGATATGAATTTTTAAATTCGATTATTATTTTATTTTAATTTTAAAAATAAAAATCAACATAAATAGATATAAAAAATTATGCCATTGGGCGGGCAACTGTATAAGATTGCAGCGCTAATAATAATAGGGACAAGATCCTATTCGGCAGCCTTAGCCCGGCCAAAAAATATTTATTTTATTTTTTAAAAATTGTGTGGGATTTACGTAGATATTTTTCTGATAAATTTTGACGGTTTTCAGAATTTTCAGTATTTCATTTAATTTTCAAAATAAAAATAAAAATTTACAAATTTTAGGCTCAGGAAGAGGAAGACCTAGACGAGCCCTCGCATTTATAAAAAAAATAAAAATCTTGATGGCCCCCTTGAAATAATAATAACAAACCATAGCTTTCGACAGTCCAAACCCGGGTGTGCGGATGAGATTTCTCCAGTGGTACTTAAATTATTTCAACTGTCTGGATTTAAATTATTGGCTAGAAAATAAGTGACACCGGTCTTTTTTTATTTCATATATATTACATTACAGTATATCATCTCAAATAGTATTACAATTAAGCACATGGACATTGTTACAATTTTTCTATCAATATTTTATAATTTTTCTAACAATAGTTCTTAAAATACCCACTAGGTGGATGCTTTTGCAAAAAATTGAGGAGAAACACCACCACGAATGTGGCCAGCAACTCGGTCGCCATGAATCGAACCAAAGACACCCATGCATTGGTATTTACCATTGCATCTTTTCCACTTTGAGAAGTGATCGTGTTAGCTCAAGCTAAGCAAATAACTCGCTTAGTTCATTTTAAAAAATTTATTTTTTATTTTTTTCTTTCCTTCTACTTGTTCCTCTAAGTGTATTTAACATATTTTTATCAAAAAATGTATATTTAACATATACACCAAGTTTTACTATTATTGGATATATATATATTTTCAAGATTTTTAAACATAAAATTATTTTAAAATTTTCAAAAAAATATATACATATCCAAAAATGATAAAACTTGATTTGTATGTTAAATACACTTAGATAAACAAACGTATAAAGAAAAATAAAAAAAATATTTTAAATAAATTTTTAAGTAGACTAAGCGAACCATTTGCTTAACCCAAGGTAAGAGCATCATTCCTCTTCTATTTTATAATTCTTGTTATGTAACTATAGACTCTGGAGTTTAGCGTTTGATTAGTCAAGTACTCAAAGTTTGGCACGTAGACACCATCATTTATTCTATCTGATCTTGAAGACTAATGGGTTAGAAATGTTTTTATGTTACCAGGTCTAGAGGGCTGTCCCCACGTTTTTTTATTGATATTGTACATTATACATTATGACATCTTTATATTATCTATTAAGCTCAATCACTACGGTGGCAACATGTTCTACCTTTCTCAAGCGAGACCACAACCTCCCATATTTATATATGGAGACAACACTCCACCAACAAGTAGCAGGGGACAAAATGCCCTCGGCGAAATTTGAGCACGGACCAATTGTATAACAACTATCATCCACGACCACGCACACCATACGCTTTGTGGCAGCCGTTCTCGCGTTCTGATTGTAGAGAATATGTGTATTTATCCACTTTTAATAGGTGTTTAGCATTGCTTTTAATTTAACCAACTACTGGCAACGCAGATGGTTCTGAGCGTTGGCAGGAAAAGGATGCCACTTAGGTTCAAATAAGGCAGTTGCCATGCATGAGTTTATTTTCCTTAATTTAAATTCTCCTAGTTTAGGGCGGTGTTTCCAGATTTCTTTCCTACTCTATGGATTTACAAGAAAAATCTTCTCCATAGTGCAAGGGTTACACAAATACCCACAAATTTTATCCATAATTTCACTTATATTCATGAACTTTTAAAAATTATTTTCTTACCCATGAATTTTCATCATAATTTCACTTATACTGACGTTGATATGAATCCATTAAATAAGCCGTTAGCTTCCTTATAAAATGACAAATATACAAACACTCTAATGTAATTTAAGGTTATTTTGCTTCAAGTTAAAGATTCATATTTAGATAATATATGTTTTTATAATTGTAGATTACTCAAAATAATTATGGTATGAATTTTGGCTATAAAATTATAATTAGGGATGAATATATTTATTATTTTCTAAAGAGTTTAAGGCTCTTTAAACAGATTCCTAACTGCATGGATATAAATGGAATTATTGTGAAAATTCATGAGTAGAAGAGAAATTTTTAAAAATTGATAGGTACAAGTAGAATTATGGATAAATTTGTGGGAATACAAGCAGTTCACAAAAAAGGCATTGCTTTTAATTTTAGCCGAAACTTTTTCATTAAAATGCAAGAAAAGGCTAGAATAAGCGCAATGTCAAAGTTTGAAACCCGTAATTTTATAGAAACGTAGTTCACGCAGTGTTCATTCAGCCCCTCCAAACAAGCCCAATGGCTACAGGTAAAAAGGAGGGGTGATCCCATGCAACCACGCGGCTAGCCCATGGATCATACCTCAATCTTTTCGAAGTTTGTGACCCCACCAAGATATATTTATATAAAATTTTTCATAACTTTTTAGGCTGTGTAAATACTTTTTTGAATTTTGAAAATAAAAATTCATTTCTTACGCACCAGCAGATGAAAAATGAATTTTTTCTTTTCGAAATTCAAAAAAATTATTCAGATGAGACGAAAAAGTATGGCAAAATTATGTACAAACATATTTTATCTGGGCCCACAAACTTATAAAAGATTTTAAAGAATAATTAGGAGATGATCCGTGGCCCAACTGCAGGCTGCCCATGCTATCTGACCTTACAGAATCACCACGCGGGGAGAAATTGCAAACTCATAAAAGAGATGGCAGATAAAATACAAATAGCCCTAAACATCTTAATATTCTCGTGCTAAAAATTGTTGGACGGCCATTGCGCTGTCTTCGGAGCCGAGCCGAGCCGAGCCGAGCCGAGCCGAGCCGAGGAGTGGCCCAGGAGAATGGGACCCGTCTACAACGCCGTCGACATCACTCAAGAGAGTGGGGCCCACTTTTTGCTGCTTTTATGTGCTTTGAATCTTTTTTGGGCGGTGGAGCTGGTAAACGCTGAACGCCTTTTGGCTTTCTGGGGCGGTGATTCAGATCTCGGCGCCGGCCGGTTATGGTCACTTACGGGATCCGACTCTCAGGTATCCTTCTGTCCTTGTCCATCGGACTAGCAGACGACGAGGAAAAGATGCACGACTTTTGTGTGCTCGACCATACTGCAATAGATGATATGCGGGCGCTCAGAATATGTATTCATATCACGAGGCTATCTGAAAATCAAATCAATTGACGAATTCACATCCTCATTAGGTGTATTTATTTATCTAGCCAATTGCGAGTGCCTGTGCGTGAGTAGGCCTCACGCGGCCGAGTATAATAACGTGCGAGTCTGCCAATTTCTTTTCTTCCCGACCACGCTTTCTGAAAATCCTCTTTCTTTATCTTTAACGACTATTATTAGTGCCCAGCACAGCACTATTGTACTATTCCCGTCACCCCAGCTTTTCCTTCTCGTTGCAGATTCTCCCATCCAAAACGGCAAAACATCCCTGACTTTTACCATAATTTCCGAAAGCCGCACGCACGTGTATTGCATGTGATGCGTGAATCACCTTTGAGGTTGGCAAACCCACGTACAGGTAAGCAAGTTGCTCGGACTCTCATCCCACAGGATCTGAACTTAATAATTTGGCTCATGATATACTTATTTAAGTATAAAACTTTTGGTTCGAGCAAAACTTTTTATTCCATATAATTATCCTATTTTTTAATTATTTCTTCGCATTTTTTATATAATTATCCTACTTTTTAATTTTTTGTACATACTACCTATGTAACCATTCTATTTATTTTAATTTTATTATTTTTACTCTTGATCATTGATCTTATTATATCACATCATTTTTTTCAATTTTAGAAACTTTTATACTCAAAATTTTTGAAAAAATTCCTGTCCCCCTAAAGTTTGTTCCCCAATTTTTTATGTACCCATAATATTTCTTAAATTATTCTTATACTTATAACATTTCATCTAAAATTTCTTTCATACACATACCTTCGATACAACTAATATCTACTCTATTGAAAAGATAATTTTGCTCCTTCAAAATTTTCAAATTGAGACAATTTAATCGTAACATGACTTTATTAGTAATAATTAATCATTAATATATTATATTAAATAATTCAATAATCATATTAAGGTTAAATGATTTTAATTAGATAAATTTAGAGAGATAAAATTATCATTTCAATGAGATAAATAATGATAATAGGAATTTATGGTAAAATGTTATAGGTATAAAAGAAATTTAGAAAACATTGTGTGTATATTAGGAATTATGTACATGTGCTGTGGATACAAAAAGAATTCTCTTAAAAGTTTTATCACTTTTCAAAAACACCCTTAATTTATTTACTTCATTAACTTATTTGTTTAAAATATGCCGCTTGGATAATATTGAAAATTTTAATAAGGTTATAAAACCCATGATTTTAGGAGAACATTGAAAATTTTCATCTAATATCGTCATTGAGGTCGCCACGACGTTTTGATCCAAAGAAAAACCTAGCACTATCTTTTATGTTTAAATTTGTGTGCAGAACCACTGTAAATATTAAGTGGGCCAAACATCATAGTATTAAATCGTGTAATTAAAGAGGCTTTAAAATTTTTTATTGCTATGAGTTAACTGAATTTTCAAACAAGATATTTTTTATATACATAAGTTAAGGGCGTTGATTTTATACGACCGGCACGATATGAGCATCAAAAAATATATTATTTATTTTTTATAAATTTATGAGCCCCTACATAAATCCTCCCTGGGAAATTTGTCAATCTTTTGAATTTATTTGGAATTTTATTTTGACTTTTGAAGATCAACAAAATACATTCACGCCTATTTAGTTGATTTCCAAAAATTAAAATAAAATGATAATAAATTTCTAAAATTATCAATTTCACAGCAGGCAAATCTTGGAGAATCACACACATTTATAATTTAATATATATTTCGACTGCCCGTGTTGAGCGGACCCTGGTTCAATGCACCCGGGTGTACTTCACCCCTTTTTTTATTTTTTTTGAAATTTTTTTTACACAACTGTTAATCTAAGTGTATTTAACATGTGTATAAATTTTTATAATTTTTGGAGATTTTTAG
>JAXCLR010000073.1:23916694-23943315 GCA_035584095.1 Annona squamosa | reverse complement strand
TAGATAGGTTAGTTGTATAGGTAATTGTGTAGAAATAATTGAAAAGTAGGGTGGTTTGTGTTGGAAGATGTAAAAAATTAATTAAAAAATAGAAGAGTTGTAGAGATTGAAAAGTTTTAGATTGAAAAGTTTTAGGCGAAAAGTTTTTTGGATTGCCAAACACCCCCTTAGTCGGATCATTTGTGCAGTTAGGTCTCAGGTAAAGGCAGCCACATTTTTTTTTTAATTTAAGGAATAAAAATGTGAGCAGTGAAGAAGAGTCTGCTAGAAAGGAATTCAGGCCTTCATGTAGTCGCTGAGTAAGAATTCACCAGTCTTTCCATGAAGAATTTACAAAGAAAATCATTGAATGACACAAACACAACCTCGATGGCCATCGCCGTCATCTTCTGAGTCTCCTGATTCACTGCATGAAAAATATAAATATGTGAAAATAAGCATTTAACAAACTCAAAATTAAAAGTTTCGACAACAATGCACAAAGAAATCTGCAACTTATCTTCGTACTGTATTTCTTGGCCAGCCAGAACTCTTCAGAAGAAAGTAAGAAAAAGATTTCTTTCAATGACAACAACGTGCATAGATTTTAGATTATTTCATTTCGACAAGCTTCCATACCATATAAACAAATGCACAAGTATATGTGCCTGTGTGCTCCCACAGCAAAACTCCCAAAAGTTCAGAGTCAGCAGATCTGACACATCCTAATAGCCTTTGGCATGAAATTCAGTTCATACATGGTAGTACCAATGTACATTATCAAGCTGTTATATAATTCTTTACATCAGATAGTGACAAAATGATGGAGCATGTAGAGAGCTTGATCTTTTTTTGCGCTGCCAGTTGTTTCAACAAATTTTTAGCTGAACCTTTCATGATAGGTTCCCACTTGATGCAGAGACTAACGATGTAAAAGAGGCCACCTTGAAATTTATGATAGGATTGGAAAATGGATTACCAAGATCATCTTGAGACAGTAGTAGAACAATGAGGCCCAAGACCTTTGGCGTGTAAATCAAAGTATATATTGAAATAATTTTCAATTTTTAATAGAGTTTTAATTTTCAAAATCCTCACAGAGGAGACTAAGATTATTATTATTGTTTGTGTGATAAACAAACATTGATAGGCCGACATGTACAGATTGTCTTTCCCTGCACGAGCATGAGCCGCAGCCCATTGGCACAGTCATGTCAATGGCTTACCATCAACAATACCTACCTACCTACCCCCTCAACAACAGAAAAGCCTTCCACGATCTACGACAAATAATCGAGACAAATTTCCCATCAAATGGTTTGTTTCTAACCTGGGGCAGACCTTAGGTTTCTGATTTTAAGCCAGAAAGCAAGAGGTTAAAGACAACTGAAGGAACACACCAATTTCAAATGGTCTTCCAAATTAGCCGACACACATACAGGTCTAGCAGATTTCTTTCAAAAATAATAACAACAAAACACAAGATGCATTAATATTCTGGATATGTCCTTGACAAGGAGAATGGCATTGTTATGCACATAAGTCAACAAAATCAATGATCTATATCTTCAAATAATAATTGAGAAATCAGTGTATGACGAGTGTATTCAAGTGTCTTCATATTGTACTGAAGTCCCAAATCAACCATGCAATACACTGAACCAAAATTGACTTGACTTGAGGCCACGCCCACAAACACCTCCATATGTGCTACATGACTTGAGGCCTCGTATGATTGTTTTTCAGCTTATACCAAAAGTTAAGAAACACCCAACTGCGCTTCCATTGCTTGTAAATTTTAATCCTGATCATTGGGCCCAAAACAGGCATGTTCAACATGCTTGCTTCCTTCTGTCAAATGGCTCGAAAATCAACTAGTTTAGTTGAACAATTAGCAATTACAAGATGAAGGCAATTTAACAGCCACTTAAATATTGCAACTACAGAAGTGTCCAAGCGCACACAATTCTATATTTTTTGAGCTTTTTCCTATATGCTGCCAACAATGGTGCATCATGCTACCAATGAAAACAACAAAAGGAAATTAATGCAAATGCCAACACAGAAGAAGCAGACAGGAAAATTCACTATCTGAGCTTTAATAGACGATTGCGAACCTCCAAACTCCAAAATTTGATGCTCAGGTAATTCTTTTGACATTGGTAGCACAAATCATAAGAAATACTATTGAAAAAACTTCAAATTCTTGGAAGAATGTAACATTCTTGAGAAGAAGCTAGCTCAGCATGAAAAAGGCAAAGCCAGAAGAGAGAGAGAGAAGTTGATGCACTTATCTTTATCGTATTTGTTTTATTTACCAAGTTCATTTTATTTAAGAAAGTAACATCACAACATCCTAGGAACTGGCACTGATGCATCTTTGCCAGTTGATGTAATTAGCAGGGTTACTAGGGCATTCGTATCTGCTAACTTTTGATACTTCCAGACAAATCATATATGCTACATGAATAATGATCCTGTACATCTTGTTATCACTTAACTAATAATATTTTTATGTATTTTTTGATCATTTTTATGTGGGTTGCATGTAGTTAGCTCATACACCAAAACTGGTAAAAAAAATTTTGAAATTCAATAAAAATATATACAAGAATCCAGAAATGGTAAAATCTGGTATATGAATAAAATACATGCGAGCCTACATAAAAATGAAAAAATATATACAAATATACAAAATACACAAGGTTGTTACTCAACTATGTGCAACCAGTTTTATAGGATCATTATCCTTATAGATGCATATTACCACCAGGTGACTTTCTGGCCAAAATATCCGGAGGCATATCCGGAGGCATAGGTAAAACTAGCACCAACATCTAAAAAAGCTCCAGAAAGTGAATCCTATAGTCTTAGGCACCCTGATCCACTGGTGGCTGACAGCCAATGCGCTTCTGCAGACAAGGACTCTTTTGCAGAGGAGGCCTCTGGAAATGAAGAAGTATGAGAATTGGGGAGAAAAAAAAAAAAAAAGAGCAATCAAAAGAGAAACGAGACAAACAATTCCATTGCCTGTTTCAGAAGAGGCTGGTCAAAGCACCAAACCATGATCCTCCCTAATTGTTCAGGATAGAAAAGGCCACTTCCAAGAAGTCAATCAAGCACAATGTATACTCAGGCAAAAGGTAACTGCTTTTTGTCCACTCCTCCAGGGATAGAAGAAGACAAAGATGGGGATCCTAAACTTCAGCAGGTTTAGATTCGATTTAGATGGTTGGACTCATGAGCCCTCATTCGATGTGGGCAGGTAGCAGAACTCTGCAGCAAATATTGGCCATGGGGCAGATAGGGGTTCAAATGTCTTGGGCAGTCACATTTGCAAGATATCTGAACTATGTATTCCAGGACCCACCAATAAATAGCCTGGTTGCAAACTCAGCCTGTTCAACTCTTGGATGGGTAGAGACATCATTTCAAGAGGATCATTGAAAGAGATCACATATTTTGTCATGGTTGAACATGTTCAGCACAGGAAGGAATTTTCAGGTCCACTTGAAGTAGAGGAATCAACTTGCAATTTGCATCAATAAGTCCCAAAGCTCCCGTACAAGTCTAACACCTATTTAGTTCTTGTTCTCCACTTGAAAAAGAGGAATCAACTTGCAATTGGCATCAATAAGTTCCCCAAGCTCCCGTACAAATCTAACACCTATTTAGTTCTCGTTCTCCACTTGAAGAAGAGGAATCAACTTGCAATTTGCATCAATAAGTCCCCCAAGCTCCCGTACAAGTCTAACGCATATTTAGCTCTTGTTCTCCATTTGAAGGAGAGGAAATGAGGAATCAGTAGAACTTGAACAATTTATGTGAACCAGTCACCTAAGCTCTCATAAATATTCAAGCATCAAGCTTGGAGTGCTTTTATAATGTTAGAATTGATGTTAGTACCTATGCCTATTTGATCAAATACAATGAAATTGAATTTGGATTTCCTTCAAATTCAATACAAGGTCCCATTTTTCAATACATAATAACCCCATTTTTCTTCGCCATTAAATATATTTTTCATAGGCCTAGACCCAGTATGCCTAAATTAAGTGCACACATGTTGACCTTTTTATTTTTTTGGATTCTTTTACATATTTATGATGGCCCAAGTATGGCGTTTCCATGCATGTATTTTTACAATTTTGATGTTTTAATTATTTTATTTCAAATTTTAAAAATAAAAAAATAAGTCATTTCTACTTGGGCCCATATATGAAATTGAAAAAATCAAAAATAAATTCAAAAATGGATCATACACCTGTGTGCATTGAAGCTTAGTGCACATGGTGCATTGAATCAGCGCTGTTTTTATTTGCCAATACATGATTTGACACATACTTACCACGCTATTTTTCAAAATTTCTAATCCAAATCCAATTACGTTGGATTCAGTAAGACAGTTAAAGTTTCTCTCCATCTCAGAATTAAGGCTAACACTTGTTGCCTACCCATTGAACCACACCCGATTATAACTACTATAGTACTTAGGCCGATTTGCATGGGGGAATGTAATGCTTATATAAATAATGTGAGGAAATAATATCAGCAAATAGTAGAAATTATATAAACAAGCTAATCAATTTTTAAAAAGAAAAAATTTAAAAAAAAAAAAAAACATAATGGTTGTGAAATATAAAGAGTTTCATAAGGAAAGAGATAAGATTGATAATGTAAAATATATAGTCAATCATAGAAAAATAGTTGAATAATTACTTTATCTCTACAAGTCAATCTGCAACAAACAACACACTTCCAGCAGCATTTTAATCCCAATGCATTTAGTAAAAGTATTCTTCTTGCATGCATCCAAAAGAACACTCTTGTGAACAAGCATTACTGTCCTACAAACAAGTCATCAAAAGGTTCCTCTACTGATTTTAACTTTTAAGGTAGTAACAGGAAATACCATAAAAGCAAGCAAATGTGGCTCAAACAAGAACAGGACCCAACAAGTAGAATAAAGATAACCATTTATGTTCTTGTTTTCAGTCCTTTTTCTAATTGTCATGTTGCCCTTGGAAAACAGGGGCACCTGCATCAGATTCAAAATGATCTTTTCAAGTAACCAAAAGCGCAAACATTTGTCCTATAAATATCAAATACAAGCATCCGCTTAGATGTCCAATCTATTTTTGGATATAAATAAAGAGTAAATTTCATAAGCAAATTGAACTCAAAATTAGCGTCAGAGGATCTCATCTAAAAATTTTTCAATTCCTACATAGACAAAGCACCCATATCCAGTATGCATCCGCTTATAAAATCTACCAATTTGAAAGTGTGAAAAATTTCAGAGCCATATTCAAGAGAAACGAGTATTTAAGCTATGAAGATCATATCTCACGGGCAGTTATTAAAACTCTACATGCAAAACAAAATTCACGATCAGAAAAGGAAAAGGAATAAAATAATGGAAAACGGACACTCGAAATCGATCAACAGAGAGAATTATAGAACCAACCTTGGCTCGAATTCTCGGATCTCGACGAGGTCCTTGCCTACGAAATCCACCCACTGCACTCTTCCCTTTTCAACATTATTCGAACCTGATCCCGACACAGACCTTTTCAGGCTGCTCTTTGGTAAGACCTCTACGAAGGCATCAACGTCAACAACTTCCCCATCTACTCTCTCCTTCTCAGCCTCAACCTTCTCCTTCTCATCCGGAGACTGCCCCGTTGCATCAGGAGCTGAAGAGACATGGTGGGTGTTTTCCAATTTCAACGGGCACGGGGAGAAAATGGTAAGCCGGGATGATTTGCAGAAGCAAATGAAGGAAGGGCAGTGGAATTTGCAAGACAAAACCCTCATCAAAATCTCTTGAATTGGAATTGATCAACAAAGCTTCGTAAAATCCATCTCATTAGCCCCCAAAAAACAAAAATTAATATTGTTCACAAAAACTAATCTGCAAGCATTAGACAAATTCCTGACTTTGGACTGCAAAGGCCATGAGAAAAATGAATATGATTGAAGTTCCTTGAACCACTGCTGATGAAGGAAGCCAACAAATCCTCGGAAGGACCCCCCCTAAAAAAAAAAGAAAGAAAAGGAAAGAAAAATCTAATCTTTACACTAAAGAAAAGAACCCGGACTTGCTGCCTTTGCAAAAAAGAAACCAATTCCAAATCTACAGAAAGCGAAGAAATATATAATTCAACTTTCCTTTGCTGGTGTTGAGAGCGAAAAGACAACCAAACAGAAAAAGGAAATCCCCCTTTGTGAAGTTCAGAAATCAAAACTATGCTGGTTTTGATTTCAGGCAAGTGGCGCAGTAAAGAACAAAGAGCAGCAGAAAACCCAGGCTAGTTTCCGGGTGGGTTTCAGGGGAATTTGGGAATGGAAACAAAAACCCATGCAATCATGGAGAATCGGTGTCTCCCAAACAGAGCCCAAAATCCTCCCTCATCCGCGCTCTATTTTCTCTCTTTTTTTCATATAATTTTTCCTGCTTTTATTGGGCTTTTAATTTTATTGGGTTTTTATTTTTTCAAAAACCAGTTGGCAATTTTACTGCAATCTGAGGAGCAGTTCTACACTGCCACTCTCGTTCCTTGCATTGTCGAGCCGATGGCGATGCTCGGGCGTTCGACGCTAATACGCAGGCGCCCATGAATTTCGTACCTGGTCTCAAAAATTCGAAACTTTTCCGGTTTATGCTGGACAGTTGGAAATCGTTGTTAAGAAAAACCGTCACCTTTGGTTTCGAGGATGATCTGACAGTAAATCGGCGCATCAGCCGCCGCCCCGGAGAATCTCGGATTTATCCCTTAAGATAAGCACAATCTCCTGCCAAAAGCACGAATTTAGAATCTAAAGTAATCCATTATTAGTCACGTTCTTCCCTATATTTCTTGCTGTTGTGAACATGATGGAGGGCGCGGATCATCTATGCGCTACCTACCTACGGTGCAGATTTTTTTCGCAATCTATCGTGTCTGCTGCAAAGGCTTTCTTCTTGCCTTTTCAAGCTTATATACTCGTCTTTCCACGTGGGATGATTGAAAGAAAAAAGCATTAACCAAACTTAGAAAATCAACTCACTTCAAAAGAAGAAACAATTTAGAAAATTAAGAAAAACGTGAAATTACTGCACAAAAATGCTTATATGCTACTTTGGAGTGGTCTTCTCGGTTACGTTTGTTTCAAATAGTACAAAATGATTGAATGGAATCTGTACACTCGTTTTTAATACAATTTTTTAAATTTTTAGAATATGTTTTTAATCTTTACTACAAATTTTATATTTTTGATATAACTATTTTCATTCTCAATATACATCATCATTTTCATGTTTTATATATATATAAGTTCTATAAAATGATATCGGCTTGGAAAAGCCAAGAAAATGTGCAGAAAAAGAAATAAGAAAATTGTGTGATACAATAAGGATAATATTTATGATAAAAATAATAAAAATCAAATAGGTAAAACAATTATATAAAATTGTGTACAATTTAACTAAGATATAGAAATAGCGACAAAGAAGTGAGATAATTTTTTTCTCTTGAGATGATGAACTGGCCTTGTTGTGGATAAAAATATTTGTCCTACCAGCACACCGTATTATACAGGTTAATATAAACTCTACTATTTTTCATCTTTTTTACGTATAAGTGGTGTTACATGAGCACTTAGAGCAATGTCCCAACTTCAATCAAGCTACAAAATTGAAGAAACATATTTTTAAAATGACATCATCCTTATAAGTTGGATAATCTTATTTTATATCATCCATTTAGGACTTTGCTCTTACAAACTTGTGTTCGATTTGAAACTTTGTATATTTTCATTTTTGATATTTTTAGACATAGGTAATTTATTTTACGTTCTTCATTCTAGATATTTGTATGATATAAAAGTTATTTTGATTAAATTACAATTCGCAACTAATTATAAGATTATTTATGATTATAATTTTTTAATATAGGAAGTGATTTAATACAAGAGTTTGCTCATGCTTGGATTGTTAGTTTAAAGAATTCATTTATTTTTTCATCACTATGCGGAACCAAAAAATGTTTATCTATAATTATATATTTTTGATTTTTTTAATATTGTTAATTAAATTTTAACAATAAAAAATTTCAAAGATAACATTATCTTCATTGGAGCTAACATATTCATGCAAGAAAGGAAGATATTTTTTTATATGAATAATCCAAGTATGGGCACCGAGCTTTAATATTCACACACGTATTGGATTATTTTTTAATATTATAAATTATAAATATTATCAATCAAATTTTTTTATGCTTAGGCTAAATGAAAATTTTATAATGTATAGGTGGAAGTAAAAGCAAAAGTAGAAAATTGATAATAAAAAATAATAACAGATAAAAGTGATATAGGATGTGTTTGTTTAATTAAAAAAAATTTAAATTAACAATATTCAAACTAAATTTTTTTACTATCTGTAATTCTATTTTTAATTATTTCTTCACATATTTTTATACAACTATTATATTTTCAATCATTTTTATAAAATTACTCGTGCAATTAACTTATCTATTTTAACTTTATTCTTTTTAATCTTCGTTGTTACCTTCATTACATCATGTCATTTTTTCATATTTTAAAATTTTATTATTTAAGCGTTTTACCACTTCCTAAATACACTCAAAATTAAGAGAAATAATCTTACAAATTAATAGAATAAAGTTAAAATATAAAATAATAATAGAAAAATATAAAACGGTGAAGATGTAGAGAAAATAATCTAAAAATAAGATAACTAAAATATGAAATCATCTAAAAAGATATGAAAAAGTGGGATTTTTTTTATCATTCACAGAAAAATCCTTTAATTGAAAAAGGAAACTCGACAAGAGAAAATTCCATTTATTTATCTTTTATTTTAATGATTTCCATATTTTTAATTATTGTGGAGTAATCGAAATTTGTAGTAAAATTAAACTGGATACATTCTACCATATTTTACAAAATAATGAGTGGCCTGTAGTCTTGCAGGGCAACGTCCTCCTTTTTTTTTGTTTTTTGACGACGATAATGATAGGGCAACGTTCTCTTACTACCGTCTTCCGACATGAGACATAACTTTTTCGGCTGACTCCTGAGCGTGACGTCGGAAAATCAAAATGCTCTGGCGCTGCATGTAAGAAAGTATAGTAAATCGGAACCGTTTATTTAAATATATAACATTTAGGGTGTATTTGTTAATTGATAGAGAACGTAAGTTCATTTTTTAATCTAAAACTTTTTACTCTCCATAATTATCATATTTTTTAATTATTTATTTAATTTTTCCTGTATAACTACCTTACTTTTCAATCATTTCTACACAACTATACACACAACTAACCTGTCTATTTTAATTTTATCATCTTCATCATTCATCATTACCTCTCTCATATCACATCATTTGACAACTTTTACTTTCTAAAATTTTTCATCAATGGTGTGTTTAGCTGGAAGCAAAACTTTTGACGATAAGCTTTTGAAGGTAAAAGTTGTCAAATTGATAAAAAATAATATGATATAATAAGGGTAATGATGAGGAGTAAAGAGAATAAAGTTAAAATAGATAAATTAATCGTATGGATAGTTGTGTAGAAATAATTGAAAAATATGATAGTTTGTATAGAAAAATATGAAAACATAATTAAAAAATATAATAATCATGGAGAGCGAAAAATTTTAAGTTAAAAAGTTTTAATTCACATATTTTAGCTCCAAACAAACACACCCCAAAAGTTTTATTTATTACCAAATATATAGAAATGGATAAAACTTTTGATTTATAGTTTTGGAAAGTAAAAATTGTCAGATGATATGATATAATATAAGTAATGATGAAGAGTATAAAAAAAATTAAAATAAATAGGTTAGTTGCGTGAGTAGTTATGTAGATTTGATTGAAAAATAAGGTAGTTGTATAGAAAAATGTGAAGAAATAATTAAAAAATATACTAGTTATGAAGAATGCAAAATTTTAACTTAGACATTTTATGAACATTGACAAACACGCCGTTAATTTGTTTTTTCTAAAGAAAACCGACCCACCTCCGAAGGCCATTGATCTTGCCATACAGCATTAATAATAATAATAATAAAACCTGCGTATGCCCTTGATCTTGCCATATATGATCAATACATAATGACACCCAGATATGTAATTGACGGTCCAACATAAAACAAGCGAAATAAATTTTGTAATGATTCAATACCAACCTGGAATAGGATGGGCGGAGTTGTGGATCTTGTCAGAAATGGCTGGGCGATAGAGAAATCAGAAGTATTCAGAACCATCCGCCTAGATCAATATTTGGTTTTCGTCGCAGAAAACCTTGCGTGGACCGTGGTGGACTGATGCGCTTCTACAGTTCACGGCTGCACAAGTGAACGGACGGACGAGATTGGTGGAATCGGATGCCTCTCGTGGGAATAGTGGAAACACGGCGTGAGACGCGCGCGTCACTTACCGCCGCCGAAGTCGCTTACCAACCACAGAAGCACTGAAGCAGACGCGTTCGTGGCGTTTGTGGTCGACGTCATCTTGCCTCGTCATGTTCCGGGCGCTTGGCACGTGCATCGAATCAAAACCATTCATCTCGATGCTATCCTGTTCTTGCGGTTGCTGGCATGCTTTTGCTTTTTGATTGTAAACCACCAGCTGACGTGACCGGTGGAGAGGAATGACATGTGTGGGAATGTGAGATGTAAAAAAGTGTGGCATGGGACGATAACACTTGGGAATTGTATTATTGATGGAAAACGATTAGAGCAAAGATGAAATAAATATATTTAATGAAAGATGATTGTGGGGGAAAAATGATTAGAATATAAGATTGAAAGCATACAAATACAGTTATTATTTGATGGATAATTGTCATCGAAATCCGTGCATCATACCATGTTCTCTAATCTCACATTTGTAGTACATGTTTGGTAATATGTGTGGGAAGTATGGATAGGAGTATAGTTCCTAAGGCTCATTATTAATCAACTTATCATTATAATTTTCCACATTTATTCTTATATTCTAATCATTTTTCCTATTAATTATCATCTAATAAATTTATTTATTTTAACTTTACTTCTATTATTTTATATTACTGCATAAGTTTCAAAATATTTCATTTTCTACTTCCACCATATCCCATGTTTCCGACAAAATTTAAATTATCAAACATCTCCATAAATTACAAAACATGACCTTTAGGAAGAAGAAAAAAAAACATCAATTTTTAAGTTCACTGTTGAGTTAGATTCGTCTTGATCATTAAGGTAAGTGTTATATTTGCCTCAATCCCACTCATAGTTGACATTTCTCGCCTGATTTCTACTTGGTCAAATCTAAGCATGAGCATAAGTTCTACCCACATTTCAGTTACAAACTACAACCAAGCTTTTTTATTTTTTATTTTTAAAAAGTCAATGGTAAGCACACATTTTTACAGTATCTTAAGTATGACCAATTGACCATACCGCATGGATTTTTACTAAAGTAATTTTAGATCATTTGCAAATATATCCATATAGGTCAATAATAATTGTAAACGGGAATACTTCTATGAAACTCCTTTTTATATGGAACTCTCTATTTCTAATATCTCAGTAGTTGATGAAAAATTCACTTTATCTATTATATTTAACATCATTTATATTACAATGGAAACTACTTTTTTTTCTATTATTATTCTTTTTAGGATTCATCTACAAACCAGTAAAATTGATGTAATGAAATGATCTAATGTTAAATATCATATATTTCATCAAAAAATATGTTAAATATCATATTTAAAATAGTAATTTCAACATATAAGTCATCTAAAATATCACTAATACGGTGTCCATGGGTTTGTGCCAATGGTATCATATGGTGATATAATGTCACACAGTTGAGGGTTTGACCCTCAACCCTTCCCCTTATTGTAATAAAAAAAATCATTAATGTAATATACCAGTCCGAAAAAGTGATCGTGGGTCGTGTATTAAATGTAATTTCTTAACATCAATCACACATTCATGGTGAAATTAATCATTATAATTTTATAAAAAAATTCAAAATTCCACTTCTACTAGTCCTGTTCCCATTTTACATCAAGGCACAGAGAAAAAGAAATTTTACAAGTCTACCATTCTTAATACATGCCTCTAAAATAAATAAATGAAAATAATTATTCTTGAAAATCTTTTTGTAAATTTAAAATGCTAATGTCCCACTTGATTTGGTATACCTGTAAAAATAATGAGTTAGTTTCAACATGACTAGCAAGTAGAAAATTATTTGAAAATGGATAATGGCACAAATAAAACTTAATTAAATAATAAAATAATTATTTAATTTAATATCTTAAAAATTAGGCCTTAAATACAAAATTAAACCCTTTTATTGAGTTCAGAAGCATCAAAAACATAGAAATAGACTATTTGATCATTCAAATCGGAGTTCAAATAAATAAATCATAACAAAATAGAATGAACGACCCATATTAAGCCACATAATCATTACTTTTTCTACATATGGGACCCACCCAGGCCTTTCTCACTTAGCTTGTACTGCTTTGATGACCGCACATCAATTTTAATCCAGAATATTTAAACGTTATAAACATTAAAGTCGTTAAAATATCAAATGCATCAAATGCAATTAAAAAGAATTTGGTTGCATAAAACCCAAAAGCAAGGCCCTCTTGCACCTCTGACATATCTTAGAATTTCGAATTTCGAAAGCTACTTATTCTAGAATTCCAATTGCCATAAAATTTCGTGCTTGAATTTTAGTTGCACGTTTTTTTTTCAAACTATTTTTACAATTTATGTTATACATAGATATTGTCATGCATGCTGAAATTATTATTATTATTTTTATATCAATCTCAATATCCATAATAAAATACATTTATTGCTTGTTAATAAAATCCATAATAAAATACCTCAATCTTAATACATATAATTTTAAGTATAAAGTTCAGGTATATTTATTTGCGAAATTTTACATACTAAAAACTTTGGAGTATAAAATTTAAATATGTCAAGCATAGTCTAAAAATTATAATATATAATGTACATATGTTATACATAACAATTGTATAAAAGTAATTACAATATTGAACTAAAATCAATTTCTAATAAAATCTCACTTGCCTAATAAAAGCTCTCCCTTATGCAAGCCGCTTTCTTTAAAATTCTCCCAACTTTTTTTACGAATACCCCCATCCATCAAATCCCTATTCCAATTTATAAAAGTCTCGTAGCCTATAAGGGATATGAAGATAAAAATAAGATAAAATTTATTTTAAAATTAAATTTTATCTTAATAAATCTTATCTAGGATAATTCTTATTTCATCCTATCTTATCCTGTGGAGAGATAAAGATAAAATTTGTTTTAAAATTAAATTCTATCTTAACAACCCTATCTAGGAAAGTTATTATCTCATCATATCTTATCCGGTGGGGCCCACGTGCCTAGGGAGGCAAAAGTGCAAAATTAATTATTTTTTTATATTTTACAACTAATATGTGGATAAATAATTCTATAAAGTATTACTGCATTTTAATTTTTGAGCAAATATGACTCATGCACATATTGGATTTGAATGACACTCGACTTCCAAGACAAATAAACGATGTTAAAACAATGAATGGATTAATTTTTCATCAAATATCAAAAAATTAAAATTTGAAGGGATTACATAAAACTACTTTTATGTAGAAGCGGGCTCAAATTGTGAATATATATATATATATAGTTTTAAAAATAGCAAATAACTCTCACATAATTTGACCATAATTGCAAGAATAAGTATATCATCATAACACTGTCATGACACCATTATGGCCAAGGGTGTGAATGGTTATGGTTAACTTGTTAACCTGCTTATCCAATTCATTTATAAATAGGTTCAGGTCGAGAGTTTTGAATAAATAGATTATGATCTACCAATTGGTTCAACCGTTTAATTAAATAAACAGATTATAGTTAAGATTTTATAACCTGTCAACCCATTTCACCTATTCAACTATTTAAATGTGAACTCCTTATTTATTGTTCTCCCTAAGTCTTTCTCTTCCCACCAAAATTTTATTTTCTCATTGCTACTTTAATTCCATTTTTCAGCTATTGTCTCATTTCCGTTTGCCCTCAACCGAAAATACTTTCACTTCTCCCTACTAGATCATTGTCTGCTAAAGTTTAGACCTTTAGGTCATTTGCTATATAGATCGTTAATAACTCGCTAACCCATTTGTTAATTGGGTTGTAAATGGGTTAGAGTCGAGATTTTTTAAACAAGCTGATAAACAAATTAATGTTGTGGTATTTTAAATGGGTTGAGATGAGAATAAGGTTTCAACTCGTCAAACTCAATCCATTAACATACTTAATTATGGTGTGATTATATTTGCAATTATATGAAAACTATGTAGTTGTATTTTGAAATTATTTTTATATTATATTTATAAATATGCCTACAAAATTTGTATATAATTGCAATATACCTATGCTATAATGGAACTAAATAGAAGTATGGCAAAGTCATGACAACGTAAGTATATTTGTAATTATAATTAAACTATATAAGGATTATTTGTAATTTTAAAAATTATATAATTATAGTCAAACTATGTAATAATTGTTTATAATTTCTGAAAGTATGCAGTTATATATGTAAATCTAATCAAACCATGTGAACATGTTTGCAAATTATCTGATAAATTTAGTTAAAGCTTAGAGTTTTCTCCCTCCACCGGCATTCAAAAACGAAAAGTTGTTACATTTCGAGAATAAAAAATTAGTATTAAAAATAAGAAAAGTAAAATTATTATATTGAAAATTTTAAAAATTTTGTTAGAAATGAATAATTTCACCCATTTACATCTCATTCCATCCTTTCTCCTTCGACAGGCCCTAAAGAATGATTTTCATCAACCTTATTTTTCTGTCTGGATATAGGTTTTGTAATGGTATTTTTGGCAAAAAAAATATGACCGCATTGTCATATTTAAAAATATGATAAAACGTGCGGTTATATTTGGCATTTTGATAAAGAGAATGTGTAGTCATATCAAATAAAACAAGGATAAGACGTCTGGCCAAATTTTGAAATTAGCCCTTTTTAATCGTATATTTTATTTAAAAATTGTGAACGCTGTATTTGCACTAGTGTCGTTGAGTTTCAATCATATAGCCACCGGCATAACTTAATCTTATTCTTTGCAAGCATACATTCCAGCATTTTTCGTGTGTTTCGAAGTGGAAAGTTTTTGAAATGGAAACAAATTATGTAATATGATGTAAATAATGATGATAAGTAAATAAAATAAAGTTAAAAAATAAATAAGTTAGCTAAATGAATAATTGCATATAAACGATTAAAAAGTAATATATATATATATATATACACGAAAACATGAAAAATAATTAAAAATATAATAATGGTAGAGCATGAAAAATTTTATATTCAGAAATTTTAGTTTAAAAAGTAATATAAAATTGTCCCCGTCATTACAAACTTGTGGTGTATCAGAAAATTATGATTGAATTAGTGAATAATATTAAGAGCAGCATGAATTGTCGAAATTACCTCAAAGCATTCATCTCAAAAACTCCATTTTATTTTTACTATTATTAATCCTAAAATAAGTTTCTCGTTTTATTATAAAGGGAAATACTTATTTATATGTAACTCATATTATTGAAGTTTCTGGTGCTACTTTGACACTTATGAAGAATAAATTCAAATACAATCCTTTCGTTTTATTTAAAATTATTAAAGAAAATTTCCTTATATATAACATTTTAAAAATTCTCATCGTACTTCTAAAATATCGCTCTTAATTCTCTACATGCCTATACTACCACTGACCGCCCAAACGAGCTTCAACTACATATAGAAAAAGTCGATTTTGCCCCTGCATCATTTTTTTTTTTGATAAAAGGTTTACTCTAGTCCTACTCCCCGACTGCATTGACAGGAGTAGAAAGAGAGTGATCCAAGCGATTCATTGCCAAAAAATTATCTGTATAAATGTTTCTACAGATAGCAACAGGTGGATTCCCCCACCAGGACTGGTAGTCCTCAGAAGAAACCAAAATTAATTCAGCTAAGGAATGAGCAACTGCATTACCCTGCCGAAGTACATGATGAGCTGAAAAAGAATCATTGCAAGTGAAGATTGACCTAATCTCATCAATGATGAACCCTACCTCAGAGAAAATAGGATCCGAATTAGATATGAAATTGTAAAGAATGAGAAAATCGGTTTCGAATTGCACTTGAAAAAGACCCCACTGGGTTGCCCATCTTACCCCTAAAAGGAAAGCCGTAGCTTCCATAAAAAGTGAGTCCCTCACTCCATTACGTTTCCAGCCAGAAGCCGCGACAAAACCGCCACGTGAGTCTCTAATAACAGCTGCACACCCAAACATATCCACACTCGCGTGACTGCGTGCATCCACATTGATTTTCACAAAAAACGCTGCATCATTATTAAACAAACATTCTGAACAAAATCTGTAGATTTGCTTGAATGTTGTTATCCAAATTTCCCAAATTTCTTTGACTGGAATTCCCAATTTGTGCTACCCTTTTCCCCTTCTGCTTGAATCTAGTTATCCTCACCTCCTTGGGTGGAAGCAACATTTGCTCTAATTTCCCACATATCACTGACGAGAATTTCTTCTCCAGTAACCCAAATATGCCGCCGCACATTCGACTAATGATCTTCAAATCCGATGGGCCATCTTCTTCTCTGGTGACCACTTTCTTCTCAGCCTTTTGCAGAGCTCGCAATCCAAGGTAAGCATAACCGACACGCACAATCCAAGGTTGGTATGATAGTATGATCAAGCAATAAGATTTTGATTAGATATTGGGTGGTGGTTTATTGGCCAAATAAGAGGGTGACTGGAGTTGATGTTGCCAAGGATTTTCGAGCGCTGCATGCCAATAATTTCACACAGGGCTGTTGTCAAAACAGGAGCTCCCGGTTTACCGCTTCCATTGGGTTATGCAAATGATCGATTTTCATGCAAGTGTTGAATTTACCGCTTGATCTGGGAAAGACTTGTTGATCTGCGACACGCTCTTGCTATCAGTGGTTGCCATTTAATTTCAGTTTGCAAGTGCTTTGATGCATCTATAGAGTTGGCCAGGATTGTTGGTGCCGGTTTTACTAGGTGCTTGTGATGTGTCACAGGCTTAGATTTTATTACTAATTTGAATGGAGAGGTGGGAGAGATGCTAATTAATGGAGATTGATGCCGACTCTGCTAGCTGAGTCTGATAGATACGATGGAGTTAGCCACTTTGCTTCTGCTGGATTGGAAGCAAGATTAAACAAGTAGGGTAAGACGAAATTTTGGGAAGCCATCTAATTTGAGATTAATGATTCTGTTTGGCTAGAGCGTAAGGCCCTTGATTGGATTAGTCATGTAGCAATCAATGCTGCTACTTGATAGATCTCGGCTATGCTACTGGAGTAGTGGGGATTTTACGCAACTGCTAAGTGTGAAAATGGTGCCACTGAAATCATGAAGAACATGTAGCTAATGGAAATTTATTCGTCAAAATTGAAGAAGCTTGGTTGATTAAATAGATGGTCGTCTTACTTCTCTTCAGCAGGTTCAATGGTCTGTTGTAGATCGAGTATGTGCTGCCGCTGCCAGCCAGCTTTGCTGGAACAACATGCAAAGAGAAGGAGCTGGCGCAACAAGAGTGCAATTTTAATATTTCAACTGTCAGAACCATAAGATTTAACTAATGGATCATGACACTATAGGCCTCTAGGGAATTACGGAGGAAAGGTTGTTAGTATTAAAAGAATTTTTAAAATTTATGAACATATTAAGAATTATGTTCAAATATTGTGGGTACAAGGGAACATTTTTAAAAATTATCTATTTATTATGATACTAAAAATCATTATAATCCAAATTTTTATCAACATTTAAAATCATATAACAAATATGAAAATCATTTAAATCTATAACATTAAGAATTCCAGTGGTATAATCATATAAAATATTTTCCTATTCTCAAAATCCTCAAATTATACTTCATTTTTTAAAAAATTTAAACTACTTTTATCAAAATCCAAGAGGGAATGCCTATTCAGATAACGCTAACATAACATCTTCATCTTAGTAGATACAGTTGCTCCATGTTCTTATGGCAAAAGGTTCATATTTCAAATCCTAGCTAAAATAGAAAGTTTATTTCGGTATAAAAAAGTAATTAGTAAATATAGCATATAATAAAAGTTGCTTGATGAACCAACAATCTTATGCCAGACGTCTAATATAAAATTTAACATCTTTGCCTATGGGATGCCATTTTTTTTAAAAAAATGGAATACTTGCTTAAGTTTGAAACCAACACAACTCCAATCAAAAAATTGAAAATCAATTTAATTATTCAGTTGATGGGTTACGGTTAATATATGTGCATGTATTTAGCCACAATAGATATAGTTGCTCAGAGTCAATTTTTTTTTCATTTTATTTATATGTATCCACGTATTTATTTAAATAGGGATGAAATCTTAAAAATAATAAATTTTTTGATATATGAATTGTATACATGTAGGTCCATATAAAAGCAAAAAGAAGAGAAAAAAAAAAAACCTTAAAACCTGTTTACATGAATGTGTAATTTTTTTATGGTAGTTTACATGCATATGTATTAAGTGGTCTCATTGGATTCTTAAAAAGGTGCATTTCAATATGTTAACTAGATAAATTTGTGTTGACCATATTAAGACATGCTAGCTTCATTGAATTTTGTTACACTTTTGTATTAAATTTTTAAAAATTCTTATATTAAATTTGTATTGGGGATGAAAATATAATAATGTGTATTAAGAATGAGTAAAGTTATATTGAAAATAGATAAAATTACGTCGAAAATTGAAAAGCAGTCTTGAAAATAATGATACCCGTTCAATGCAAAAATTTTGCATGATTTGGAACAAATACGTTTGTACAGAGATGAGAAAATGATGTTCTTGTTTTGAAAACAAGAAAAATAGTTTTGCAAATAAAAAATTTTAACCAATCCTCATCCGATACCCAACCCCACATTGATGAATAGAAGAAAATCACACTGGAGGTGCTTGTGAATGGCTCGAATCGACGGCTTGGATCATGCACAATTGACCATTGGGGTGGTGATACACGTTTCGGTCGCGCGACTCACTCGGTAGACGGCAGTACCGTCCTTAAACCCTAAACCCCAGCCATTCACGTCCGCGCCTTTTGCCGCCGCTACAGACCTGTATAGAGAAAAGAGGGTTTGGGATTTCTTCATTACAGCAGCGGGAAGAAATGAGACCTCCTCGGGGCGGCGGCAGTTTCAGGGGTAGAGACGGCGGCGGTTTCAGGGGCAGAGACGGCGGCAGAGGCCGGGGAGGTGGACGCTTTGGAGGTCGTGGAGGTGGCCTTCGCGACGAAGGTCCTCCGGCCGAAGTCGTTGGTTCGCTTCCCGTCTCTTCTTCTTCTTCTTTTGTTCTTCCAATGTCTTTGTCGATGTCTGGAAGTGAGCTTTCCTGTCGCCTAGACAGGAAAGATCATCACCTGCATTTGATACCGCTCCCGCGGCGGGTCTCTTCACGTCCAGCTGTGAAAAGTCTTTCACTCGAATCCTTAAAGCCATATTAGCAAAACTAAGACGAAAAACTCACTCTCTCATATATCTCATGTTCATATTCTCCTTACTCTAAAAAACCCATTTTAATGATTAATGTGTCATTATGAACTTTTGAGGGCTGTCGCACTTCTAATTTTCCTTTCCATGCTGGGGATGGGAAAGTTGGACAAGGGGAATTCGTTAGTATGATTTTTATGTAGTTTCCTTGCCTGGTTTTGCTATGTAAGGTTGATAAAAAGCACCGGAAGCCTGAGTGAAACAGATAAATATTTCATGCATGAGAAGGAATGCTTATGATCATTCATTCATGGTGTTCATGGCAGCTTATTCTGCTGTTATTGCTTCCAGGACTACGCTCATTGTCTTTCCATTGGTAAAGCTGTGAAAATTTAGTGGTTTCTGAAGTCGCTGGATTGCCTGTTGGATTATATAACCATCTGACTTACCATTTTTTCCTGTTAGTGTGAAAACATCATCTTTGCCTGGTTCGATCTTATGATCTTATCCCGTTGGTTACACTTTGCAGTGACTGATTAAATGACTGTATGGCATTTGCAGAGATTTCGACATTTTTGCATGCTAGTGAAGGAGATGCAGTGACAAAGCTCACAAACGAGAAGATTCCATATTTCAATGCGCCCATCTATCTTCAGAACAAGACCCAGATTGGGAAGGTGGATGAGATATTCGGCCCCATCAATGAATCTGTAAGTGTCAAGTTGGTTGCCTTGATTAATTTTATAATTTGATACCCAGCCGGATTCTTTATTGAGTGTGGTGGATTGAAAGCCTGGATATCAGTGGTCATTTTACGGCTGGATGATCTTTTCAGAATTCAGCTATGTATAACAGTGGACCATGTCGTGAATTTGTGATGCTGCACAAAGTGTTTTTGGACCAATACTTCTTTGCATTGTTCCTTTGGCACTCGATGCTCGAGAATTAAACCAAAGGCTTCAGCAATTAAATTGTACGGCTTCCCAATGGATGCCACTTTTACGGTATTGCCCAGCCAATATTGTGAGGTGTGATATATTTTCCAATTTTGAGCTATGCATTTACAATCGTTGTCCAAAGACTCCAAACTGGCCTTCCAATACCTACTCTACTATGTTTAATGTTCTTTCCAGATAGCTGACCTAAGAAACATATTCTCTTTTTTGCAGTATTTTTCAATTAAGATGATGGAGGGTGTAATAGCAACTTCTTATTCACCTGGGGATAAGTTTTACATTGACCCAGCTAAGCTGTTGCCTCTGTCAAGATTTCTTCCACAACCCAAGTACAGATTCCCACTCTGCTTACTAGAATTGCTGCTTGAGATTTTTGTTTATTAGTATCATGACGTTTCCTCCTGGAATAATTTGTGTCTATTTGGGATCATTATTGAGTCATGGTGTACTACATGATGCTTGAACTAGAAGTTCATTGTTCATTCATTTTTAAGTTTGCGGAAACGGTTCCATCATCTCAATCAGAGTTATTGATGCTATGAACTCCTTGAATTACTCTGTTTCTTGCAGCATAGAACTGGATGTTTGAAACAATGTAGATAATTTTTTATCCTTTCTTTGTGGAATGTATTCCAGGATATTTCTATATGTAAGACAATTCGTTAGTGGTGCTTGACAAGTTCTTGCTGCTTCTTGTGCACTTGCTTAGTATGATGTGGCAGGCTGTATGTTGACATGTCATAAAGTCATATAATTAGTGTTCTGCAGGATGAATTTGTCATGTTTTTCTGGCTCATTACCTGCATGAAATATTAGGAATTACCATCCTGGAGCTCTGAATGGTGAACAAGTAGAAGGATAAATGATAGGAAAATCAGAAGTCAAGAAAGTTATTATGATTCTTTTTTGTCTATTGTTGTCTACCCAGTTACATGGATCATTTGCAAGATGCCACAGGAATTTATTTGTTGGTCCAAGATTCCGACCTCAGAAATGTTCTACTTACATTTCAGAAAGTAAAAAATAATGTTGTTATTACTAATATTGTCTGGTTGCATGACACTAGTTAAGTGAACTGGATGCCATTTTGTTTAGGAATGTTCTTTCAGTTTGTAAGTCATTATTTTATTCACCTTTCAAATGAAAGAAGAAAATAGCATCTCGGTGACATTATGATTATGGAGACAGCTAATGCTCTAAGATCACAATTACACTTGAAAGAATGCTCTGATTGAAGGTTGTAGTCTTGTCGAGGCTTGCTTGCTCCATGAATCTTTTCACATGCACCTTCATGCAGCATGCATTGCAACCACCATATGGTGAACGTGTCTGAATGAAGTGTAAGATTTCTGCTATAATGAAATCGCCTTTCGAAACAGGGTCATATTCAAATCAGTCAACAGATCTTCAATTCCTTGTGTTTTATGCCAGTCCGGATTGATATTTATTGTTCTTTGGTACTAATGACCATGTCGGCAGGCAGTACATTTTGTTTTCTTTTCCGCAGATGATATTTTCTCTGCTTGTTGCATACTAGATACCTCATGCCATGTGAGAATTTTTGAATAAGATGGTTTTCACAGTCGAACAGAGGACTACCTAGTGGAATATGATGACAGTTTATTATCATACATTACCAACAACTGGTTAAAACTTAAAACTTTAATGCTTGGATTTGCTTTCAATTTCAATTTTGGAATCAAATCAAGTTTCTTTCTTCTTTTTTGTGTGTTTTGTTTTGTTTCGTTGTCTTGGTGGTGGTGGTGGTGGTAGGGGAGTTCATGATGTGCCTTTTGGTAAGAGGCAAAAAAAGGAAACATTTATGTGAAAAATTTAAAAAAACTAGGGTAACGATTATGAATCAAGAGAATAAACATAAGATAGATAAGGTCATTGTATAAAAAGAAGTGAAAAAATGATTGAAATATAGAGGTAGTAATAGAAAAAGCGGGGTAGTTAGATAATTAAGATGTTAAATCGTTACAAAAGGTGTATAGAAAGATTGGGGAAGGTTTGGTTTGATTTTGTTTGGTTTTTTCCACATCTTGCCAAACATACTGAGTCTCTTATGTCATAATTTCTTTTGAGGTGCTTCCACCCCTCCCCATGTTTCTGATGTTTAGTTATTTTGGTTTGAATTTGCCACTTAGTCACTCATTGCTGTTGGTATCTCAATCCATGGTGTGTGCATGGTATTGTTTCTGCAAGTCTGTTTGGTAAAGAAACCTGAAGACACAAGCATCGGACCAGTTCTCTAACAAAGCTATTAGCAGCTAACATCTGCAGGGTTTTAAGAAAATTACAGTTTGGCCTGTGCAGGTAGATGATCTGCAATTTCATCGACTAATTCAGTTATAGTGAATCATAAGCTGTTTCTGTATCCCTATGGGATCAGGCAAGGACATCCGTCCACTTGATGATTTTAACCCCAATTCATTATCAAGCATTGCATTACTGCTGTTTCAAGAGGAATTTTTTTTTCTTCAAATTTTCTAAAAAGAATTGTTGTCAAATTTCATTAGTAGCAGATGTCTTTCATCAGATAACTTTTTTCATTGGATTAACATTTGGTTCTTCTTCTGCATTTGTAAGCTCTCCCTTGGCAAAATCGATACATGCTGCTAATGGTAGTTATTCTAATCGAGTCTTAGATGGTAGTGATTAAATGTTACATGCAGCTGACCGTAGTTAGTCATGCTAAGGTTTATATGGTCAGATCCATGCAACAGGCTTTGGTTAAACTAAGGCTCAGTTGGGTGCATGTAGTTGGAAAATACTTAGGTGATGAGATCCATGTAGCCAACTTAATTTGTGAGGCAATGGTTTAGATAGTAAGGATTAACTATGACACACAGGTCATGCCATTGTAGTTGGTAGAGAAGCGTTTGCATCAGTGTTTGTTTTTTATAGTGTGCAGGCTCTAACAGTGTTATTTGCCTTTCCAAGCCGAAACAGGAATGCTGAATGTGAGAGGCAATATCTTGACATGGAGGTTTTAGCATATTATGATAGAAACATTCTGGCATGGAATTTTTTTTTTTTTTTTTTTGATGGATTTTTTGGCGGGGAACTTTAATATTACTATTTACCAGCCAAAGAAACAAGAATTCAGAATTGAATTAATTATAATATTTATGAATGATTGCTGTATGTCGCTCCTATTATCCGAATGGATGGAAAGATTGATGAGGATTTTTACAGTAAAACTCTGGGTGGGTTAGATGAAATGAGTATTGACTTTGGGGTAATTTTTAACTGCATTGAAGGCTACACGTAAAATTCTCTAGTTGAATATCTGTGGAGAACTGTTTGTTAGTCTGAAGAGAACATAGTAGAATTCCATATTTGAATATGTAGGAAAGCAAATCAGTGCAAGTGAGAACATCTGGTGTTTTTTGAGGTGAGTTCATAAAAAGTGTGGAACATGCATTATAAACTGGATTTTAGTCAATTAGGAGTTTACTGGTAAAAAATTGAGATGTTTTAATTGCAAGAATGACGGACTTGAGCTGGTTGATTGGCTTTCACTTCACAGATGATTTATTCTTTTTATTTGTCTTCTTGATTCATTGTGAGTCCGGTTCTTTAGGTTAGAAGAATGGCTTACTGAGGGTGTGTTTGAGAAGTGATAAAACTTTTAGATGAAAAATTTGTGTAAAAGTTCTTGAAATGAGAAAAAATGATGCGATAGGATATTAATAATAATGAGAAATAAAGAGAATAAAGTTAAAATAAATAGGCTAGTAATGATTGAAAAGTAGGGTAGTTTGTATAGGAATATGTGAAGAAATAATTAAAAATGAGGTAGTTATGAAGAGTGAAAAGTTTTATTGAATAACAAACATACCCTGTGTTTGCTTTGTTGATATTCTCTAGCGACATATTGCTGGGAAAGTGGGTAAATTATCTTCCAAGATGTGTTGTCATATATTTTAAATTTTGTCAATAATATCAAGGGTTCTGTTCTAATTCACCGATGTCCATGCACCTCTTTGCTTTTTTAATTTTAAAAACTTTTAAAAATTTTCAGTTTTTAATCTTTATTTATGGGTTTATTTATGTTGTCTAAAATCATTTTGATCTTAAAGTGGCAAAGCACTGGAAAAGAGAGGAAATAGTGTGGGACTAGGGGGCTAATGATAAAGTGAATAAAGATAAAATAGATTTTTTTTATTAAAAAAATAAAGAGGGTAATTATCGGAAGTATAGATGATACAGGAGAAACAGCAGAAGTTGGTGACAATTTTATTCCAGTTCATATGAATCTATCTTATATGTAATTACTCTCTTGCAGGGGTCAACCACAAGCAGCTGGTAGAGGTGGTGGTCGTGGAGGAGGAAGAGGTAGCCGTGGAGGTGGGAGAGGTGGCGGTTTTCGGGGAAGAGGTGGACCAAGGGGAGGTCGAGGTGGCCTACCAAGAGGCGGTGGCCGTGGTGGCTTCAGGGGCAGAGGAAGATTTTAGATATTATTATTGTATGGCTATGATCCACATTAATTCCATTCAGAACAGCTTGAGCCACTGTGAAATCATTTAGCAGTTACATTTTTGCATTTAAGATTCCCGAATCCCTTTCAGTGTTCAGCAGTAAAAAATATAAAGGTACTCTATGGCTTAAGTTGCCAAATCAAGACAATGCAAGCATTGGAGTAAGGATTTGACATCTTCCACACATGGGAAACATCCAAAATAGTCTCAAGGTAAATTGCCTGATCTGCTGAGGGTCCCACGCATTTTACGAGCTGTGTCATTGTGAAGTTCCAAGAATTTGATGCTTACAAGGCTCTACCTGGTTGAATGACCAGGTTTCCAATATAAAGATAATGAGCATGTTCGTAGAGCCGGGATGTTCCATGTTCGTGAGGAAAATGTAGGTGTCGAAATGGGTAAAATGGACTCTGTATTGAAAAAAACAGAGAGAAATCGCGGATGTACAATCAATGATGATAAAATGCCGGGTTGCTAAGATTATTTGGGCAGGTAAAATATTGGGTGGTTGTTAAGACGCCTTTTTCCTATTGGAAGGGGTTTTGATTATATGCCAATGAGATGGATGAGACACTAAAAAATGTGGCATGGAAATCCAGGAATTCAGTGTGTTTTTGTGTGCATCTTTACTAGAAATTAGAATCCCGTGGTTGTGGATATTTCACCGACGCTGGGAATTGGAAACCATTTCACAGATTGAGCGCAGTCGATCGACCCTTGGAAACACAAGCCAAGCAGTAGCAAATGAATGGAATACGGCATGGTTGAAATCAGAAACGGTAAGCAAGTGAATGAAATCCAGTATGGGCAGACACTGGTGTGACCGTGTGAGGGTTTTTGTCTTCCTTTCTTCTTTTAACCTCCTATGCTTTTATGCGCCTGGACGTTGAGGGGCGGGGGATCAGCATCAATGTCTTGTCAGAGGCATGCGATGCCTTCTGTGCATGTGATATCGATGATAAGTCCCAATTACACTTTGTAAGTGATGCATTAGTCACAATCTTTACACCTGTAAAGGCCCATGGTCTCGGATCAATTTATGAATGCACCATTCATTGACTGTTCTCGTCCACATCCTCCCACTTGAATGGCTCCCTCTGAAAACAGCCAATCCCACACAATTCCCTTCTCTCCCCTCCCCCCCACCTCTTTCTCTGTGTGTGTGAACTTTTTTTTTTTTTTTTTAAACAACTCCAGAGGTTTGCTTATTTATGATTTTTAATTTTATGGTTTCAATATTTGTGGATATATTTCTCTAGATGTTGTGAAAAAAATAACCCTGTAAGTTTAATTAGATTTTGAGAATGATAGTCAGTGGACACCTAACATATGGAATTTTCGACCTACATGAAAATGGTTCAATATAGATCTATTTAATACGGAAAGAAACCCAATCCTATGCAGCCGGTTGCATTCAGCCTCAATGCACCCGGGTGTACTACACCTATTTTTTTAATTTTTTTTTGAAATTTTTTTCATGAAGTTGTTAATATAGGTTTATTTAACTTATGTATCAATTTTTACTATTTTTGGAGATTTTTATATATTTTTTTTAGATTTTTTAAAATCAGTGGCATTTTTCGT
>JAXCLR010000073.1:23901262-23916594 GCA_035584095.1 Annona squamosa | reverse complement strand
GTCTCCAAAAATAGTAAAAATTGATACATATGTTAAATAAACCTAGATTAACCATTGTGTAAAAAAATTTTCAAAAACAAAAAAAAAAAGGTGTAGTACACCCAGGTGCATTGAGACTGAATGCTCCCGGGTGGATAGGATTGGGTTCCATATGGAAAATGCATGCTCACAGGAATATTTTTGCACAACATTAAAAATCTAACGAATTGTTTTTGGAAATATTGAAACTACGATGTTAAAATCACAAATTGATGAACTTACAACGTTATCTTTGCCGTAACTCCTTCCTTTTTCCTGTTCTCTCCATAAAGGCTGATAATGATTAATAACTGAAAGATAGCAATCACAGTGCTTGCGACAATCAAGCGCCTAATACTTCCAAAAGGGCCACGGCTGTGCCATTACGGATCTCACTTCATACCCCGCCCCTCCTTACCTTCGAGGGAAGTTGCCTCCACGCTGCAGGCACAGAATTCTACCCCACACAAGTTGGATGCTGTTTCTGGTCAACTAGTAGGACATTTCCTCAGCAGGTTTACAGATTTCTCGTGGTGGAATGGAGCTTATTACCAACTCTTCCCATCGCTGTGAATTGAGAGCACTACAATTGTAAAGAAAAGAGGGGGAAAGAAATGGTGTTGTCCCACCTCAGCCCTCAACGTCTGCACTCTGCCATCATATCCTCCTTTCTATCCTGCTTTCATTTGTGGGTGGAGGGTGTGGAATCGCACTAGTTGTTCTTTCTTGGCTGGGCAGAAGAAAAGCATACAATTCCATTTGTGTTTCCTCAGAGAATACAATTCCAAATAGACCACTCTCCTACTCTGCAACTTGCCATTATTGGCAATTTGGTATCGGCCGTGTATTTTTTTTAATTTTTATTGTTTTTATTATTTTTTTCCATGGGCGTTCTTGTCACTGAAACCAGTGATCCCCTTTTTTGGCACAGGCAGATATGGCTGTGCTCAACAATCGTGTGAAAGCTCCACGAAGGCCTTGACTAAACCGTACTGGAGTTTTTAGCCCCCTCGCAATACAGACTGCTACGTTAGCAAGTGCATTTGTGGTCTTTTGTTTTTTGTTCTTATTTCTTTTCCACCCACAAAACTTGCCTAACACTGACTTTGCTGGCCCACGACGACACTTCTGTTGTCTTTATTCTTCTAGCCTTTTGCTTGATGTAAGCATGCTTCCTTTTCTGAGCCCACCTTCTTATCCTCTTGAGTGTGCAATAGAGTAGATCCTGAAGGAGCCTAGATACGGATACCAGGATGGAAGGAGAACGGAAATTCACGCTGTTAAGGATGAGTAGATGGAAAAGAGAGAGGATAGAAATGAGGATGAGATAAGATTTTTCATTTTTAAAGAATATTTTTCAACAAATTTTTTCTATTTTCAATAAATAACAATCTTACATTTTCAATTTTCAATACTAATGTATTTCCCACACCCGATGCACACGAACGCTTTTTCATTTAAATTTTTTTTTTTCAAATCTTATCCTTGTCCCATTCCAACATCCTGAACAATCCACCCAATGTCTATTTGAAGTTTGAACGGTAGTGAATTCTCTTCGAAATTCTGAGCTCTTGAATTAAAAAAAAAATAGTAAAATAATAATAGCTAAATTTCGTTAGTGGGGTTTCAAGGAATGGTAAAATCATGATTACCTTATTTTTGAATCGATCAATATTTGAATTTTATAGTGTTATTTGATGTGTTGAATGAACTGAATTTGGCAACTGTGATTCTAACTTCAATTCATTGTGAAGTATTATCTACTTCAAAACGTACAGAATTTATGCTGTTTTCCCCCTTAAGTGTCTAACCTCTCGACCTAAAAGAGTCTCATATATCTCCACCGATATGTGCGCATTTTACTAGCTTTAAATCAAATTTCATACCAATTCAACTGTTAATAATCAATAAGCCCTAAGTGGGAAATGCAATACTGTGATCTAAAGTTGGGGCTTTAGGTCCAATGCATGATACAAGAAAAAAATCGTTGAAATATGGATTCGTTTGGCATCGTTTATTTGCTTTTTCTCATTCTTTTGCTTCTGAAAAAAATTTACACTCTAGGATAAGCCATATTTTAGGACTTCTCTAATTCAGGGCTTTTCTACCCAAATTAGTTCGAAAAAGTGCCATGGCCATAAAGCCCATTACCCACTGTGCAAACAGTAATTTAATTTCTCAATTTTCTACGAGTGTGGAAGTGTGTCAACACCTTTTTTATTGCTTTTATATTACATTTTTTTTTATGATACAACATTTCATTTTCCCATATGAATATCACATATCAAACTCATGAATCCTTACACATTTCTTAGGTTCCTTGCAAATGTCCTACAATATTCATACAAATGTCAACAGTGAGACAAGCGCTCCTAATAGGAAGCCAGTAGATAGCAACTTTCATAGCGTCCATGGGAGACATGCTCTCGAAAGCACAAGGTGACGATGACACGCGTATAAACCTCACGGCATGGTATTTTCATTTTTTGTTCAAGGGATAAATGCAATCATAGAACAAATAATATCTTTACGGGAGGCGTTATTCTTGAAAATGAAAGATAAACTGCACACAACCAGGATTTGAAACCCGAATTTGCACGCTAGATAGGAGCTCTTGCCAACGCGCGGGCGAAGTGTGTCAACAGATGATGAGATAGGTGAAATTAGTATATGAGTACGTGAGATGCAGGGCGGGAATCAGGACAACCGAGCCTGAAGGGCCTAGTGTTTGTTGGTATGTACTGGGTGGAATGCCCATCATCCAACTTCCCTCGTGTTTGGAGCTCCTTTGCATTGAGAAAGCGGACAAGGACCGAGAACTAGGATAGCAATCCCTTCTCTGTCCTCTCCCTCTCTCTCAAATGGACGTGGATTCTCCTTCAGTCCTACGTCAGATGTACGAATCTTTGCTCGCATTCGATGTAGCAGGCACACGAAAACCATCATTGACATTATTATTCTCCTAACCTCAGTAATCTGCTTTTCGTTTATAGGGTTCTGCCAGGGGTATCCTATTCTTCCTCTTCTGCTACCTTTGTCCTTCTTTCTCTCATGACAATTTGATGGCAGAAATGATTCTTCTTCTTTCTCTTCCTGCTCCCTATTTATTCCCCCCTCTCCCTCCCCAGCCACCCACTCACCTGTCATTCTCCCTTCTTGGTGTGCTTTGGGCTTGTTTGCTAACCTCCCACTCTCTCCACCATACTTCATGTTCATGCATCCAGTACCAAGATCACCTATGCAACATCTGACTTATTTTTGATTTGAGTGCTGCTTGCTTTCAGGTTTTAAGAAGTCGAATCATTCTCCAAGGAGTGAGAACTGTAACGGATTTCTCTCATTTGGTATGGGTTTTCTGCGGCTGTTAATTGCTACTGCATCCAAAATTCTTTTTTCTCTGTGCTGGCCCGCGACTGCTCTTTTTCAACAACCAGATTCCCAATGGAGGTGGCCCACTAGATCAGTCATCTTTAGTCGTAGATGGTCCCAGTACCAAAATAATCTCTCTTTTTAATAACCAATTTATCCTTTTATAATATTTCCCCAAACCGTAAATTTCTTCTGAAAATGGAAAGAGAAAATGCCAATATGCTAGGAGTTGACACTGTTCCAAAACCAAAAAGCCGGACAAAATAACTAGCCTTTTTAAATAAAGACAGAGAAGCAATGAAAAAGGAACTTATTTATTTATTTATTTTGCAAATTAAAGCAATTTGTACAGTATAGAGAACAGGAAAGATGGGTAGAAAAGTTTTATATTTTACTTGTGTTTTTTATACGAGTTGATATAATAATTGCATGAACATTTTATGTTTCCTTGTTACTACCTATATTTGTAAAAATAATTTTTTCATCTGTTTGTTTAAAAAGTCTAGCTAATTTCTCTTATTTTACATTTTTTTTCCATTACTCCTGCTATCACTCCCTTTCTTTTATCTTCGTTACCAAAAATACACCTCCTAGGTCCATTACTTAAGGAAAAAAAAAAAAAAACCTCATTCTCATATGGTAAGCTTTCATTTTCCTCCTTCCAAATCGGCAAAATACTTGGATAAAAAGTGTCCCCACTAGAATCTTGTGCTAGAGAAATAGTTACTTATTTTCAGATACAGCCTTCCTAGTCCATAGGACTCAAATCAAATAAACTTTCACGTGGGGTGTTCCTATCAATGATGAATGCTATTTCCCCATTTCAACGTGGATTCCCCTTCCAATCACGGTGTAACACGTGCCAGACATTTTCACAACCGATGACACTTATTCACATTTTCGTTTGACGGCATCTTAATGGATGTTTGACGGCACTTCTCAGTTCTCTGCACCGAGAAAGCCGCGGTAACAGCAGAGAGCACACTACACGCGACAGTAGCCATTGGAATCCTACCGCTGCCGGATCGAGCTGCCGAGCAGCCTACGGAGAGCGTGGGACACATCTCAACCGTTCATCGACCATCAGAACACGTTACACACACGCGTGTACATTTGAACTGCCACTAACGTCCAAATCCGCAAAGAGTTTCTCATGAAAGAAACGTGTTCTGACTTCTGAGTTTGTTGACTCCGTGACTTCAGTCGATTAAACTAGTTATCAAGATTTTTTTTTTTTTTTTTCCCTTAGCCAGCAATGGAAATTTCGTGAATTGTGGTCTTCTGTCTGCCTCGAACAAATGCATTTGTATTAAAGTCTCCATTTTTTTGGGATGGTTTCAGGGCCTGACTAGAGCTTGGAAGATCTTCACAAACAGCTGCCGTTGCAGATCGCCAGGTAAGAAGAGGCTTATCTTCCGAAAAGAGGACACTGGTCCTTGCACTCTCTGTCACCGGTTTCCACACCTCCGTCTTCCCACCCGAGATGGCTTGTGGCCAGTGCTGTGCCAGGAGTGTCTTAAATGCTCTTTATCTTAATCTCTTCCGCGTCGCATTTGCAGCCGTTTCTTTCTCAGCATGAATGCTCTAGCTGCTACCAGTAGGAACTTCAAGCAGGCTGCAAAGCTACTTGGGCTGGACTCGAAGCTGGAAAAGAGTCTGCTCATCCCTTTCAGGGAGATTAAGGTTGGGCAACAAGAGGCAACTTTCGCTCTTATTTCTGCTTTCCCCATGTTGGTTTCAACATTGCTTGTTTGATTTTTCGTGGGGGATTTGATCCGATTGAGCACCTTTTGTTTTGAAGCCACTTCGGTTAGTGGGACAAACGGCATCTCTATTCTTTCTTATTTTCAAAAATTTGCCCTTTTTTGTTGAAAATGAGAGGCCTTTGAAGTTTTGTTGATTTAGAGCACGTTCAGATGCATAAGTGAGTCAAATTGAAGAAGTTGAACTTAGTAACATCAGGCTTGTTAGTACTGTGAGGGAAATGGAGCCAGAAGAACACTGGCTGTTGTTGGAGCTGGGTTTCTAGACTATACAGAGTCGAAATAGATAATTCATGTTTCAAAATTCACTCATAGTCTGGTCCTGACATTCTTGATTGGTAATAATCAAGCAACCTCATGGTTCATCCGGATTTCCTCTTTACTTATGTGAACATATAGACAGCTGCAGTATTCTATTTTCACTGCTGATTTTTTTTGTGCTGTACTGTCTGTTGATCTGGTCAATCTAAACTGCAAATTACTTTTGGTGGGTTCGTTTGCCTTGGCTTCTTGGCTTTGACATTTTCCAAAAAGTCTAAATATCATCCATACAGCAGTAAAAATTCTTTTACCGTGTCTCAGGAACATCTATGTTGCTTCAAATCCTTGTTTGGCTTTGGTTGTCCAAGAGCACTGGTTAGTGGTCTACAATTAGACAGTTTTAGGATAGGTAAGTCATTACAACAATGCAAGTGATCCAACGAACAAAGATTTCACAACTGAAGACACGGATCCTTCATGGCCAGCAAAATTTGCACATCATTAGGCTATTTATAAATTGATGCACACAAGTCTACTGTTGGACCAAAAACCATGATTTGAATGGAAGGCACTTTCATATACATATACATATCAAGCCATCCGATATTACAAATCATAATCCTCACAGCATGGAGGAAAAAAATAATACCTCCTCCCGCGGGGGGGGGGGGGCGCGCGCGGGTGGCGGCGGCGGTGGTGCTAGGGTTGAACACTCAACTACAGGGCATTACGCCGACATGCTTTACCACGGAGCTAACTGCTGTGAAGCAGAATGGAAGGCACATTTGATTGTGACTCGGGCTCGCTTCAGTCGCCGGAGTTAACAACATCCTATGGACTTGGATATTGTGCATTGGAAGCTAGCAGAAGCCTCCCAGGGTCCCAGCCCAAATACATAGGCCTGGACTAGGTTCCTTTTTGTATCTTCAACTTTGTTGTTTGTGTGAAGAAATTTTTTTTCTTATTTGGTTTTCACATTGCTTCCTTGTTTACCAGTGGGTGTATTTCAGATACATCTAGTCATTTTTTTAATACTCAGTCTAGTCCTCCCAGGGTCCAAGCCCAAATGCATAGGGCAGTACTAGGTTCCTTTTTGTATCTTCAACTTTGTTGTTTCTGTGAAGCAAAAATTTTTCTTATTTGGTTTTCACATTGCTTCTTTGTTTACTGGTGGGTGTATTTCAGATACATCGAGTCATTGTTTTTATACTCATTCTCCTGTCTTCTTTTTTTTTTTTTTTTTTTTTTTTTTTCACTTTGTAATTGGTTCAGGTTGAATGTACAATTCCAAAGGACGATGGTACTTTGGCATCCTTTGTAGGGTTTAGGATTCAGCATGACAATGCCAGAGGTCCTATGAAGGGCGGTATTAGATATCATCCAGAGGTTAGTGACTTATTTTAATTTAAAAATCTTTTTCATGTTTCTGAACTCAGTGTCTGCACATAATGCATCAGTTGAGGTCTCATTATGATTATTATCTTCAATTATAAATGTCCAATCTCAACTAATTGAGGTGGCAAGTGGTAGTTATCCAAATGCCTGTTTTCCTTCACTAATGATTATTATTGGGGAAGCCAATGTTTCTGGTTGAATGTTTCTACATTGCTGCCATGGTCCTTATGTCACAGAAGCAAAGGCCTTGGTTCAACACTCCAAACCATTGATGCATATATCAGAAAAATGCACTAGATTGGAGAAACCTGGATGCATAATAATTGGCCTTTTCTGGTTGAATTGTCATTGCATTAGAATAAAGTAATATCAGTTTGGGAAAGAAACCATGTTAAACTGATAGAGATCAACCTATATGAGGTTTCTGAGAACAGTAACTGTGCAAACAATGCAGGTTGATCCAGATGAAGTTAATGCACTTGCACAACTCATGACATGGAAGACAGCGGTGGCAAATATTCCATATGGAGGAGCAAAGGGGGGGATAGGCTGTAATCCTGGAGAACTAAGTATCTCAGAGCTTGAACGGTTAACCAGAGTTTTTACACAGAAGATACATGACCTAATTGGAATTCACACGGATGTTCCAGCTCCAGATATGGGCACAAATTCACAGGTGGTTAGATTTTCTATCATCTAATATAACTTTCTTTCCTAATCCGTAGACAATTTCTCATAGTTTCTTGATGTTGTCTATTTTTTTGAATGATAATACAGACAATGGCTTGGATCCTTGATGAATACTCAAAATTCCATGGATATTCACCAGCAGTCGTGACTGGAAAGCCAGTTGTAAGTCGCATGAATTAGAGGTCTTTACTAAGTAATTAATTTTTATTAAATAATCTTGATTGCATGTTTTCTTTTGAACTCCTTGGGTGATTACATTTAATGAGTTATCTCCTGTTATGTTCTCTAAATTTCTGGATCAATGGGCTTTCATCATCAAAGCCTTTGAACAAATTATTTTATGGAAATTGAATAGAGACTGAGAACTTCTTCATATGTAAATCAGGCTGATTTAAAAATCCCAACTTGAACGTAGGATCTTGGTGGTTCCCTTGGTAGAGATGCAGCCACAGGAAGAGGTGTTCTCTTTGCAACAGAGGCATTGCTTGCAGAGTACGGAAAGAGTGTCTCTGGCCAACGATTTGCAGTACAGGTTAAATCCACTTTTTTACTTTTCATCACCAGTACCTTGTTATAATTTGGTCCTTTATCAACCAGAGAAGCAACTGCCTGTTCATCAAAATAATTAAAGTGTGTACTTACAAGTACCTGATTTTGGGGTGTATCGAGTTGGATGTTTTTAAATTCAAAACATTCTCGAGACTTCTTTATTTTAGGCATGAAAACTAAGCTCTCCTTTTCCAAAATCACCATTTACTTAAATTAAGATGATGTTGGATCACTTCAGTTTTACGGGAAGGTGTCATTTGTACACATGCTTTGTAAAGATGATGAAGTGTTACATAAACATTAACATATATGATGAAGTGTACCAATTTTCTTGTAGGAGAGCTTGTCTTTTGAATTTGTGACTATTATTTAGAGTTTACACCCCTTCATACTTGTGAAAATATAACAACTTCAAAAAGCACTAATTTCCATACATTGGTTGTGTTGTATCATACAATATGCAGGGCTTTGGGAATGTTGGTTCTTGGGCAGCCCAACTCATCTATGAAAAAGGTGGAAAAGTTGTTGCTGTTAGTGACATAACAGGTGCATTGAAGAACAGTAAAGGACTTGATATACCAAAACTCCTGAAGCATTCTTCACAGAACCGTGGAATAAAAGGATTTGATGGTGGGGATCCTATTGATCCCAAGTTTTTGTTGGTTGAAGACTGTGATGTTCTCATTCCAGCAGCCCTTGGGGGTGTTATCAACAGGTACTTTCATATTTTCATTGATTCCACTGTTTTCTTTGTTTGGGGGGGGGGGGGGGGGGGGGGGGATTTTCCTTTTGTACTCCAAATGTTTGTACATAATTCATATTATACCCACAACGTTTCATAAAGTCCTCTTATACCCATAACATTTCACCCTAAATTCTTATTATACCTACGCTAGTAACATAATAATTATCTACCCCATTGAAAAGACGAATTCACCCCTTTAAAAAATTTCTAATTAAAATGGTTCAAATTTAGGGTGTGTTTGGGAATGGATGAAACTTTTGATGAAAAGTTGTAGAGAGTAGAAGTTGTCAAATGATGTGATATGATAGGGGTAATGATGAAGAGTAAATAGGATAAAGTTGAAATAGATAGGTTAGTTGCGTGAGTAGTTGTATAGAAATGATTGAAAAATAGGATAGTTGTATAGAAAAATATGAAGAAATGATTAAAAAATAGGGTAATTGTAGAGAGTAAAAAGTTTTAGATTGAAAAGTTTTAACTTGACAACTTTTACTAATTGACAAACACACCCTTAATATGACTCTTGAATCATTTAATGTTACATATTAATGATTTACTATTATTAATTGAGTCATGTTAGGGTTGAATTGTAATTAGAAATTTTTGCATGGGCGAAATTGTCTTCTTAATAGAGTAAATAATGGTTGTGTTGACGGCATGGGCATGAGAGGAATTTAGGGTAAAATGTTATGGGTATAAAAGGAATTAGGGGCAAACATTATGGGCATGGAAGGAATTTTCCCTTGTTGATACTTGAAGGAGGGGGAGACCAACTAACACCTGTTTTGGTATTGCACTGACATTTGAAAATTGTTTGGGTTTCTTAGTTTAATTGGGACAACTGATGGCTGGCTTTTGTGGTCAATGCATTCTTTTTCCAGTGAAAGACATGGATTTTAATACAAACACATCTTTGAAGACTAATTGAGTTCAAGTGGATTTGGACTTATTTCACGATATTGAATATTTATTAAAAATAAAGAATTTGGAATTGTTGAAAACTCCTCCTATCATTAGGAAAGTACCTGTATAAGCTTGCCGCTTTTCCTTTGAAAAGCACAGCCAACATCCAATTTGGGATACCAGGAGCTCAGTCTTTCTAGAAGCCAATAGGGGCAAAATCAACTTGCTATCCTTGCAGGTTGACTGGCATGGGAGATGAAGAATCGTGGTCATTTTGATCGATCGAGAAGTTTCAGGTTTTCTTTCCTGAACAGAAAGATCTTAGTTGCATGGCCTGGAATTTTATTTCTCAAAGTCCAATTAGCCATCCTTTCTTGAAGTATATTTTTTCAAGACAAGTGCTCTAATAGGAAGAGTGTTCTGATGTGCTGAGTAAAGGCCTTTTGATCTTTTGAAGGGAAAATGCAAATGACGTGAAGGCCAAGTTCATTGTAGAAGCTGCAAATCATCCAACTGATCCAGAGGCTGATGAGGTGAGCATTCGCTTTTGTTCAAATTGTTTTACATATCGCAAATTGCAGCTGTTTGGGGTTTGCTAGAGGCATCCCCAGCCTACCTCGTGGGGCCAGTTTTTGCTAGTTACGAATACATAAAGACAAGTTTGACAGCTTTTAGTTTCCATGGCTCAGTGGCCTTGCCCAGCTGAATAACCTTTTATGTAAAATTATCATTTGCAAGAATCTTTGAACCAATGATCATACATCTATGACACCCAAATTTCATCTAGTTGTTCTTCTGACTTGGTCGAAAGCTTGAAGCTGGGCCTTGCATAGTAAATGGTTTATGCTGGTCTTGTAACATGGATACCTTTTTCATGCTTGGAATTGGTTGTCAGAATTCCAGCGCTTGCTCAACTTGCAAAGAGTGGACGAATCTTGTTCAAACATTCAGCATTACATTCTACACAGTAGACTAGAATGAAGCAAGTTTCTCTTGCTAAGAAGTCCTTGGGTCATGCCTCACATCCTTTTTTAGCTGTTACTTTTGCGAGGCAATCATTCAAGACAGCCGCCAACTTTTTAACATCTATGCTGGCACAATGAAGGAATCCTTGATATTTTGTGTTTTTTAACCTGACCATTTAATTGCAGATATTATCAAAGAAAGGAGTAGTCATCTTACCAGACATTTTTGCAAATTCCGGGGGAGTTACTGTGAGTTACTTTGAGTGGGTGCAGGTAAATGCCTCCCTATTTTACTTAGCACATCTGACATAAACAACTCTGTTTTTCAAAGATCTGGATCAGCATTTAAAATTTATTTTTGTATATTGAATTTTTTGGGGTTTTTTACAAATATACATACAAAGTTCGATCAATATTGCATTCATGTCCCTAAGTTTGCTGAAATTGCAAATATGCTCACAAAGTTTACATAAAGCTTATCTTTTCGCGAAGATACCATTAGAATTTTTTGTAAAAATGACGATAATGACGATAATGTCTTTTAAGTCAAGTAGAACACTTGCAATTTTTTCAAATGTTGTAAGCATATTTGCAAAAAAAAAAAAAAAAATCTAAAATAATAACATGTGTAAAATATATAAAATAATAAAATATCAAATATGATCACAATATCTAGAAATATTAGAAGTATATCACTTAGGTAATTTTCATTATTTTACAAAAAAATTTAACGATATTCTAATGGAAGGGACACGCTTACAATTTTATTGATTTGCAAAAATTCCTTGATTTTCGCAGTGCATGCTCCCTGTCTATAATCTGTTTACAAAAGAATCCACGTCATGAATCAAAATTCCATGAGATATATTGATCATAAAACTCAAATATTTGAGTGTTCCCATCTGCAACTTCGAGCGGGTGTTTCTTCTATTTCAACAACCGTCCATGATAACTAGTTTCTAACTTCAGTTTGTTTGGTCACTTTTGGCTTGTAGAATATACAAGGCTTCATGTGGGATGAAGATAAGGTGAACGGTGAGCTGAAAACTTACATGACCAAAGGCTTCAAAGATGTAAAGGAGATGTGCATGACCCACAATTGTGATCTGCGTATGGGGGCCTTCACTCTTGGAGTAAACCGAGTTGCTCGGGCAACCGTGCTCCGAGGTTGGGAAGCATAACCTTTTGACGGCATCTTACCATTTCTTTTACCTTAAAAATCACGGCAAAAATAATTCCACTGAGATGTTCCTTCACATGGCATCCTTTCAGATTCCCTGCTTCATGTAATTTCACCATCAGTAATGCCCTTATTTGCCTAATTTCCACCTTGCATCAGTGAGATGCTAGGGAGAACTGAGAGTAGTGGTGCTTCGAATTCACCATTCTTATGGAAATGCAATTGTTGGTAATTGGGACACTTTTGATTCTACTTCCTTGTTCATTGTCAAAATGAGCTTCCAATGATGATTGGATTTAAATATTAAGTTTGCTTCATCGTTACGAGTATTGACAAAAAACCGTTATATTTTGTTCACTCATCTTGATCTACCTGAATGTTTGGGACTTTGGGTGGTAGGATAAAAAAATAAATTAGATGAATGCGCCCAGTTATTTTAAGGGAAATCTAGCTTCTCGATACGTAATCAGACAAAAAGGCTCAGCAATTTGCAAAATATGCAAACTTACAGGGTCTATTTTGCAAGTATTCTAACCGAGATGTCTAAAATCCAAATACACAAAGTTGCGGGTTCAATTGTGCCAAAAAAACATAAACTAACAATTCGTTTTAGAGAAAAAAAAAATTATTAAGGAAGCGTTTCCGACTTCGAGCAAATTTTTTTTACTCTAAATATCTCTTCTTACATGGGTCTTGATAAATAAAAATATTTTAGAAAGCAGGGATGAGATAGACACCTCCTTGAAATAATTTTAAATTTTTATTTAGTTACCAAATTTGGGTTATACTGGGAAATTGCTGTTTAGTCGGTTGTTGAACTTGTTTTGAGTGCAGGGAATTCTTTCTGTCTTAGATCAAAATCGTTTGTATGCTGCTGCTGCTCCATATGAGCGGAATTTGTGCCATAAATTTTTTAATTTTGTATATTAGCATTTTGGATCCCGAAGTTTGTGTATTAGCACAATGAACTCCACAAAGTTTTGAGTTTTTGTATTTTAAACTCTCATCCCTAATGGTGTTAAAAAATATTGCAAAATATGTGTAATGTCAAAAATATCCTTACATTTGTATGAAAGCAAGACAACTCTGATGAAGAACTAATATTATCTTCCTCAACGCCATTACCTGCTTAGAATAGTGCGGCTCTGTCACACGAATAATATTAGTTTTTGATCATGACTGCTTTATTCTTCTTATAGATATAAAGGTATTTTTGACATTATGGATGAATTTAATAGTGTTTTTTGACGCTATTAAGGGTGAGGGTTTAAAAGGCAAAGATCGAAGCTTCATGAGGTCTAATATGTTAATATGCAAACTTTTGAGTTCAAAATATTAATACACAAAGTTAGAAAGTTTATGACTCAAATTTCCCACCATATGGTGGGGAATATAAAACTCAAAAGCAGACCAAACCAAATTGAATTCGACTTAAACTCGAATATAATCGAGTTACACCATCACCATGAGGTGAGATAGGCTATAGTTTAAAATAGCAAGTCGGTGTTGTATTATGAAAAAATTCATTGAAATATATAATTAAAAATAAAAAATCATCTAAATGAGTTAGCCGCACTTGACGGGGGATGTTTGACCGTTAAAATTATACTTTGTGACAATGAATGAATCATAAGAATATCCACGTCATATTCGAATGTTTAAATGTTTGAAAATTTTGATAGAAAAACAGCTAAAATAATTTTTCTTCAATAAGAATATAAAAATGTTATGATTAATTGTAAAAAAAAAACATTTCTTTGACACGTTTTCTTTAACGTGACCCAATCTAATATCCAGTATGAATATTTTATCCAATATATATTTAAAATATATATTTAAAATGCATTTAAAATATGATGAACTTAAATAGCATTACAATTTACTTGCTAATCTGGATCCGAATAGAAGGATATGAACATCTTGGAGGCTGGTTCACTGCATCCGGGTGCATTGAGCCGTAATGCACTTGCGTGTACTTCACTCATTTTTTTAAATTTTTTTTTGAAAATTTTTTATACGACTCTTAATCTAAGAGTATTTAACATGTGTATAAATTTTTATTATTTTTGGAGATTTTTAGATATTTTTTTCGAATTTTTAAAAATGAGTGGCATTTTTAGTATTTTGAAATGCCACTCATTTTAAAAAATCCGATAAAATATCTAAAAATCTCCAAAAATGATAAAAATTTATATACATGTTAAATATACTTCAATTAACATTTTCATAAAAAAAGTGTCAAAAAAACTATAAAACATGGATAAAGTATATCCAGGTGCATTGACCCAGAGTCCGAACATCTTCTCCTTTATTTTCTTGTTCGTTGTGAGCAGTTATTAACTTCCTTCTTAAGTTTTAAAATGCCAAGATTACCCCAAGACTTTTGAAAAAACGGCATTTTTACACCTCTGCAACTACATTTTTTAACACTATTTATTTATATAAAATTTAAATATATCTATAGTTACATTTTTCAATTTCTTCTAATTTTTCAATCAAATTACACTTGCTTCAAGAAATTAAAAATCATGTGCTTTTCTTTTTCGCGAAAGAAAAAATAACAGTATTAATTTAATTTGACAGTTTTACAATGCTGTAAAGAGAAATGTTAGATTAATATTACCTATCTAAAAGTCATAATCTTAGTCTTTACAAAGCATAAAGCATCCAAAACGTAGGGAATGGTGGCCTGGGGAAACCATCAGCTCCGCCCCACATCCATCCCTCCTGCCCCAACACCAACCGGCCCTTTGATAGATGGCCCTTTTACCTTGAAGAAGGGTTGTGCTCCAAATAAATAATTTGGATTATGAAATTGGGTATAATTTATGCTTCTTAAACAATAAAAAAGGGCAAATGCTTGAATTGCTTTTGAAGTTAATGGAGGCATGGAACACAAGAATGTGATAATGAAGAAGCAATGTACAAGTAGGGGAGAATACATGAAAAGTGAAGAAGATCAGGTGGGATGTGGACATACTGAAAAACGTGATCGAGTAAATATGTATAAAATGAAAAGGTTGTTGACAAATTATATTAAAACATGTGATATATAACGATAATTTTTATAATTACAATCGTTAGATTACGAATTAAATGTTCAAATGGTATATAGACACTGTTAATATAAATTCCTGATCTTATATCATAAAGGTCTTTGATCACATTCTGTTAGCTGCATAGTAATGGTATTTTAATAATCTAGATGTTAAAAATATAATTTTAAAATTAATATTTATTATCAATGAGTTTTATTATATTAATTTTATTGATTTTGTAACAAGGTCATACACAATGATAATAGACAAATAATAAAATTTATAAATAATATAAATCATGTTAAATATAATTAATAGAGTGAATTTACTATTAGTCATTAAAGTGAGAAAAATATATAAGATTATATAAAAGCGAAGCGTAACATACCGGTCCAGAAAAGTGATCCCGGGCCGTGTATTTAATGCAATTTCCCAAGATCAATCACACATTTATGG
>JAXCLR010000073.1:23889923-23901162 GCA_035584095.1 Annona squamosa | reverse complement strand
GTCCCTACCCCAATTTATAGAAGTCTCGTAGCTTCTAAGGGATAGGAAGATAGGGATAAGATAAATTTTATTTTAAAATTAAATTTTATCTTAATAAATCTTATCTATGATAATTCTTATCTCATCCTATCTTATCCTGTGGGGCTCGCATGTTTGGAAAGACAAAAATATAAAAATTAATCATCATTATTATAATAATAATTATTATTATTTTTAATATTTTACACGAAGCTTCATAAAAGAAATTTACAAATCTCACTTTTCATTAGAAAGAACCACCCACAAAACAGAACCACCCACAAAACACTTGTTGATGGCAACAAAGATCATGAATTAAATCCTATTGGTATATTAAGCCCTCATCATTATGGCTATTTAGGAGGCTGTGGTTTGCCCTCATCATCAAGGTGTGCACTTTAAGGGCAAGTGGATGAGGCCTCATGTTGATAAGAGCAGACCAAGGCCATCAGTTGTGTCTTCTGTGAACCGATTGAACTGCAGTTCGATTGTTCAAATTGATTGGACCTGTGAACCGATTGAACCGCAGTTTGATTGTTCAAATCAATTGGACCTGGTTCAATGGTTTTGAAAAATATAAAAAGTGTCTCATCCAGTGTTGCTTGCTTCTATGAAATAAATGCATCATAAAGCAAACCATGTGGGATCGATACTCGAGAAGGCAAGAGAAGGTGCATGCTCTAGCTTGGGATTTTTTGGTTGAATGGCTGTGTTTGGATAGTAATAATTTTAAATTGAAAGAAAATGACGTGGTATGATATTATAATAATAAGGAATAAAGATAAAAAAAATTAAAATAGATCAGTTAACGCTAGATGCCGGTTAAAGTATTATCGTTTCATATTATTTATGTATTTATTAAACGACTCAGAACTGCATATGCAAGGGTCAAAGCAGAGATAGAGATGAGGATAGCAAGAGTTTCGGATTTTGAAATCGAAAAAATCAAGGACGCCCGGGAGTTTTGCCGGAACAAAGAGATTACGGGTGTGTTTGGGAATAGTTAAAATTTTTGATGAAAAGTTGTCAAATGATGTAATATGATAGGGGTAATGATGAAGGATAAATAGGATAAAGTTGAAATATATAGGTTTCTTGTATTGATAGTTGTGTAGAAATGATTGAAAAGTAAGGTAGTTGTATAGAAAATGTGAAGAAATTATTAAAAAATAGGGTAGTTGTGGAGAGTAAAAAGTTTTAGATTAAAAAATTTTAACTTTGACAACTTTTTATTATTAACAAACACATCCTACAATTAAAAATGATCTCTAAGGATTAATAGTAAATAGTGTAGTTCTGGATGATATTTGATAGCAACCACGGATATGCTTTACGGAAAGTAATTTTTATTTCTTGTAAGAATTACATAGCTAAATTTTTACAATGTCCTAAAAGAAACTAAGCTGACCTCTGCAATTGAAATGCAAAAATAAAAGAAATTGCAAGAACTAAAAAGAAAAGTAAAAGAAATTGCAAGAATTAAAAAGAAGAGCAGTAAATTAGGGTTGTGTTTGGAAAGTTAAAAAAAAATTAAGTAAAAATTTTTGAAATTAAAAAAAATAATATGATATAACAGGGATAATGACAAAGAGTAAAGAAAATAATATTAAAATAGATATGATAAATACGTGGATAATTGTGTAAAAATAACTGAAAAGAAAGATAGTTATGAAGAAAGAAGTCAAAAAATATTTTAAAAAATAAGATGAAGAATAGAAAGTTTTAAATTGAAAAATTTTGGGTTAAAAAGTTGTATGGTTTGTTTGATTTAATCGGCATGAGAGTCAGTCGGATCAGATTCATGTCCATTTCTGACCACGCTAGCTCATTACTCAAAAATTAGTGGGCAATTGCAATGTTTGCATTATCACTTGAAATGGTAGCTCGCTCCACGAGCAGTCGCCTGGCCGCAGATGCCAAAAAAGTAATCTTAATGATTGATCTCGACCACCCAAGTGGTGGTCGATCGGTAAAAGCGGAAGAAAGCTTCTGAGAAAAAAACAATGAAAGGTGGATTTGCTTAGCCCACTCCGAACAAGATGGTCACGTCCAAACTCCAAACGACACCTAAAAAGAGACAAAATAAAATAGAGAAGGCCGTCTATGCCTTGCCCTGCCATTTTTCAATCATCATCTATGTACGTGTTGGAAAGACATGAAAGTGGTAAAAAGATTATTCTTAAATATATCAATTATGTTTGATTTTAATTCTAAATAGTAAAAAACCATGAGTTAATTTTTTTAAATACCTAAAATATTCTCATTGGAAAATAATAAATGATAAAATGAATAAAAAAAGAAAACGAAATTAAAGCACTTTAAATTTAAAATTCATTTGCAATTAGAACATTAACGAGTTATAATATTTAATTTTTTCAATTGTATTCTAAATTTGAAGGATATATTAGTAATTTTATATATTTTCTGATGACGTAACTAAAGGAATGAATATTTTTGAAATTAAAGACCAATCATCACGAGTATATGGGAGATTTTAGAAACCAGTGATGCATTAGGATTAGGAATTAAGGTGTGAATACATTGAGGAATAACCCTGTCAGAAATCATTACGTGGAATTGGAAGATATGGAGACGACGGACAAGGTGGCCGATTCACGTGGAGCTGCTGCCAGCAAGTCGGAGAACCAGCCAGTGGAGGAGCCACCGTCGTCGAGATTCGCGTGGACGATTGAGAACTTCTCTGGGCTCAATACGGAGAAGCACTACTCCGACATTTTTTTCGCTGGTGGATACAGATGGTATGTGCGGGAGGGATGCCCCTATCTTCTCTGATCTCAGTGTTTTGGAGTTTGGGTCCTTAAGAGTTATTGGATTTCCTTGCATGTCTGATTCCTTATGTGTCAATTTGGAGCAGGCGAGTTCTGATTTTTCCAAAAGGAAACAACGTGGACCATCTGTCAATGCACTTGGAGGTCGCAGATTCAGCTAGCTTGCCTTATGGGTGGAGTAGATGTGCACAGTTCACCTTGGCCGTAGTTAGTCAAATCCACAGCAAGTATACAGTGAGAAAAGGTGTCCCTAGTCTCTCTATTTCTTTATCCCGTGGAATGCTCTATAAAAAGATAATCGCCACAGGCTTCTTTCAACTACTTATGGCTATTGCATATTTGTTGTTGTTATTTGTTGTTGTCACCAATTTATCATTTCGTCTTTATTCGTATGTGTCCTTGTTATATTTAGTGGTGAATGCTTCTATTGCGTAGTCCATGCGTAACATATTTATAATGAATTTAGTTGCCATTGCCAGGGTTTCCAGCATTGGCTGGATGCTAATCATGAATTTGCAATCCTTAATGCTTGAACAAAATCTCTCCTTTTCCCTTTTAATCTGAGTTGCATGATTCTAATTGTTATTTTTCTTAATTCCATTTGAAAGTCTGTGTATGTAATTTTCTAGCCATAGTCAGGATACTGCATGTGTTGCGTGAGTGAAGTATAGAACCCTTTACATTTAGGAGCATTTAAAAGAAAGTCCCACCACTGACGAAAGTGATGTTTGCGTTAACTATGCTGTTATTGTGTCCATGGGCTTGCCCCAGTGGTAATACACTGTGGCATTGCTGCCAGATGGTGGGGGTTTGACCCTCCACTAAAAAAACTATGCCGTTATTGCTGTGACATCTATCCATTGGGGAATTTTTTGGTTTGTTCATCTGTTTACGTATTTAGTTATCTTTTTGATCTCCTTGGGAAGCATGTTTTGTGTTATAGGGTCTTCACAGTTGGCTGGATGGTTGTCATGAACACGGAATCCTTAGCACTCACATAAAATCTTTCATTTTCCTTCTAATTGTGTTGCACAACTCTAATTGTTGTTTATTTGTGACATTTTGAAGTTTGTTTATGCAATTGTTTAGTTAGAATTATGATATTGCATGCATTATGGGAGGGTATTATAAAACCGGACCGCAATCTCAGTGCACCTGGGTGCATTAAACCCATTTTTAAATTTTTTTTTTGAAATTTTTTTAACACAAGTGTTAATAAAATTACCTAAAATGCCACTGATTTTCAAAAATAAAAAATAAATATTTAAAATACTCTAAAAATGGTAAAAATTGATGCACATGTTAAATACACTTAGATTAACACTTTTATAAAAAAATTTCAAAAAAAAATAAAAAAAATGGGTTAATGCACCCGGGTGCACTAAAGCTTAGTGCACCCTGGTGCAGGAAATTGCGACCCTATAAAACCTATGCATGCAAAAGATCATGCCTCCACTTGAAGAACCTTTTGATGTCAGTGTTGATTATGTTGCTTCCAATCTCTATATAGTAATTTGTCTGTAATTGAATGTGGTTGATGATGGATTTGGTTTATGTTTGTCTCCAAATAAATTGGAAGCTTGCTTTTTTAAGGAATATTTTCTAAATTCTCTGTGATAAAGGGTAATGGCCATTGCTAATATAATAATTCTGGCTGTTCTCTGCTTGTAGATGCACGACACCGGTTCAATGCATGGGAAAGTGATTGGAGTTTCACATCCTTTATGCTCCTCAGTGACCTTTATGACCCAACCAGAGGATATCTTGTCAATGATACATTGGTAATTGAAGCTGAGGTTGCTGCCTCTCGAGTTGTTGATTTCTGGACATACAATTCAAAGAAAGAAACAGGTTATGTTGGCCTTAAGAACCAAGGGGCCACTGGATACATGAACTCCCTTCTTCAGACTCTGTACCATATTCCCTATTTTAGAAAGGTTTGGATTTGGCCAAAGTTTTGCTTCTGGTAACTACTTTGTTTATTATTTTTTTGGAAGGAGACATTATGAATCGTATATTCCAGGCTGTATACCATATGCCCACAACTGAGAATGATGTGCCATCTGGAAGCATTCGTCTTGCCCTACAAAGCTTGTTCTACAAGCTTCAGTATAGTGACAGCAGGGTTGCTACGAAAGAGCTGACCAAATCATTTGGATGGGACACATATGATACTTCCATTCAACATGACGTGCAAGAATTGAACAGGTTTCTCTGGGAAAAGCTGGAAGATAAGATGAAGGTATGCATCTCAATATGGTGGATTTAGTTACTAACTATTGAAATTATAATGTATTTACTATCTAATATGATGGATCAGGGGACTGTGGTGGAAGGTACAATACAACAACTATTTGAAGGATACCATATGAACTACATTGAGTGCATCAATGTGGACTACAAGTCTACAAGGAAGGAGTCATTTTATGGTATTTTTTGCTTAAGATTTCTCTGTACACGTTTTATTAGGACTGAAATAGATTCTGCTGTAGATGACCTTCTTTACATCCATGCAGATCTCCAGCTTGATGTGAAAGGTTGCCGGGATGTTTATGCTTCTTTTGACAAGTATGTGGAAGTTGAGCATCTTGAAGGTGATAACAAGTATCATGCAGAACAACATGGGTTGCAGGTTTGTTGCTTTAGATGCTGAAGAGCTTGAAATAGATAGAAGTGGAAAGAGGCAGAATTCTTTTACCTCTTTTGAGTGTGCAACTAAGTCCTGTGTTTTAAGATGGGCTTTGGTTGAATCTTTTGTGACTTGAACTGCTGGATTTATGCTTTTAAGTGTTTGTTGGCCGAGAAGACTTTGACACTCTAAATGATGGTTGTTATCTCCATGTAAAAAGTTTCCATAATGATGTCCTTGAAAGATGTGGTTGGGCATTGATAATATGAGCTGTTCAAGCAAGTTTTCTCCATGAAAATTGTGTTAGAGTACTGGGACTGCTTTATCTTTTGTTTTTTTCTCTTTTATTAAAATCCTCTCTCTAAAGAATCTTTTGCAAAGGTCCGGTCCCTTTTTTGTTATGTATATTTTCTGAGGGCATTCTTCCATGTCATTCATTATTAGGCCTGTATCCACCTCCTAATTCCAAATAAAGTGCATTTCTACACACCACGAAAGGTGCTCTTTTTGCCATTAGGTATTGCAATTTTCTAGGCTTGGGTCGCCTGTTACCCAACCACATCCCAGTCTCAGCTTTGTGAAAAAGAATAGCAGTGGACAGGTGGTAAATGGGCGCGCATGAAAAATTCTGATCTGGCTATTAATTTGTCTCCTCACACACAAATGGTAGATGCATCATTCGATTGTTCGGTTGATTTGGGTTTGCTAAACATCAGGCATAATTTTCAAGTTTGCTTGTTTCTGGTCTGTCTTGTATGAAGCTGAATTATGTGAAACTTTCCTCATGAAGGCAAATTTCCTGAAGCATGTCCTAGCTTTGGTTTCACTGAATCTTTTGATTCCATGATCCAGAGAATCTTCTCTCATACTTGTGCTTAATGTATTGTTTCCTTAGATAATTTGGATCTGCTGTCAATCTCCAGTTGTGCAGTCGGCTAAGTCAACATAAACAGCTTCAATTTCATATGCCAATTTGTCTGTAACTGATTTTATCAAACTTTTGAGACTGCCAATTGTGATTGCTTTTAATATTGTCATACTTCTGTTTTCTTGCAATCAGTTTCTCTTGCTGTCTCTTTTAAAGTGTTTGTTGTTTGTTTTGTCTTTCCAATTCTTTGTTGACCTTCCATGTTCATGGGATTTACTTATTACTGGAGGTCTCATATTTCCCTCTAATTAATGCGGCCATTTCAGGAAGCTAAGAAGGGTGTCCTGTTCATCGACTTCCCTCCAGTCCTGCAACTCCAGCTAAAACGATTTGAATATGACTTCATGCGGGACACAGTGGTAAAGGTTGGTAGCTGAAGCTCTGGCCTATTTCTTTGCATAGGAGACACAGCTGATTTTATTTGATTAACTGTGAAGTATATATTATGTTGCTTATTCATTTTACAAAGGAATTTGCAGTTCTCAACAATGTTGAAAATTCAGCTTAATGAACTGCAGTAAATTTATCTGCCAGGGAAACCATAATGGTCCTTTCAAAGGATAATGATAACGAAAGTATTGTTACTACCTCAAAAGACCATGGATTCTTATTGCAATCTAATCATCGTGAACTGCTGGTCCAATAACTTGCTTTTTCTTCTTGTATTAAATAAACTACCTATTTATTAATGTTGACGCTTCATCTAATTTTATTCCGTCATCTAATTCTTCTGCATTTTTTGTATTCAGTTGATCATGTTGGCCCTCTGGAGTGGTGCCTGTTTTTGGTATTTGTATTTGCAGAGTTCCTCAAACAACGCATTGTTGGAATCATTGTATGTTTGTGGCACTCTATGTAGAAGGAGAGGAAGGAACAAAAAGACTCACATTGATTACTTGTAGAACAAAGCATTTTAAATTTTGTTCTACTCCATTGATCTGAAAACTTCCGATGGTGCATATGGAATTCGTGAATGGTGTGAAAAGAGGTTTTATATATGGTCATACCTTCTGATTTTGGATCAATGCTGCTTGTTTTCCCTTTTCATTGTCTATGTTGAGAGAAATGAGGAAGTCATCATTGATAACATGAGAGCCTCTGTGGAAGAGAAGACAGGAAATTGAATCTACCTCAACTTTTACGGTTTCGAGAATTTGATTGTTACAGATGTCAGGCATATTGTCTGACAATTCATCCCAAATGCTTCTGCTTGCAGAAAATCATAAACTTTGTTCTCCTTAAACACTAAAAATTTTTCTAATGCGAGTTCTGGGAATTGAATGAAGAATTCTGGCTTTGAGAGGTATGAAGTAGCTACCCTGGTCTCAGGCACACTGAGATGAAATCAGGGACATGAACATTTTCTGAGAAAGTACTCTGACATTCTGAAGAGTTCTGGTAATAATTCTGAACAACCCCATGAAGGTCTGCATATGTCTGAATTGTTTGTTCAGGAATTTGTTGTGCACTATTTTGGGCCGTGATTACCTATCATAAGATTTTTTTTTTTGTCTTGGTCTCTTAAGCAATTGATTCATTTATAACCTTGTTATGCAGATAAATGATCGCTATGAGTTTCCCTTGCAACTAGACCTTGATAGGGAAAATGGAAAATATCTTTCTCCAGAAGCGGACCGGAGAGTTCGTAACCTGTACACACTTCACAGGTATCAAGTCTGAGGATTTCTATTACCTGAAGAGTATTGATTTGGATGATTTATGGATCAAAATTTTGGATGATAAGCATAATGGTTCAGACGTTTTGTCATGATGGTCATAATGATCAAATAGGAGTCTTTTGTCGGTGGTTTTGATGTCATTTTTGTTTTGCTAGAGAGATCTAGGCAAATGGTTGTCAAATGGAATGATTTGAGGTTTCTTATGGCATTTTGAGATTGGTGCTAGGAAAGAGGAGGATTGTGGGAATATTTAATAGCAAGAAGTCTGCTCTTCTTAATATATGCGTACAATGATTTTCCAAATGCCAAGGTTGTGAGATGATTGAAAAATTCTAGCTTCAGAAAACATGCAACTGAGCCGGTATTTTGTTTAGCTGTCTCTCGAGAGACACAACATTCTCATTTGATTGACATCTTGCCAATTGACTGTTAATTTCGTGTACTTTGGCAGTTAAATTAATAGGAAAGGATTTTATGAAGTGAAGTATTTTGACAATTGTTGCATGTGTACTGTAGTAGAAGTTATGTCATTTTCAATGAAATGAGATTGGATGGTGCCATAATATTTTACAAAATGTTTGATGTGGCTGCATGAACAGATTTGGGAACATTGATGGGAACGTTAAAGGACTGATTCATTGTGTACTTTACCTGCTGATTATATGTAAATATTACCTGTAGTATGTTTCTCGTCTATCTTTAGTCATTCTGCTGCAAATGTAAAGCTTATTTTATATACTACCTAATCTTATAGCAGCATGTTCTCATGCAACTGCACAGACAGTTGCCACTTTTTTTTGTAGTTTTTAGTTTTCATTTAATCTTTGATGCCATGCTCCATGTGTCTCTTTTTTATCATCTGGTAAATCTCCTTGAAAGCATTCTCCTCTATGATGAATTGTTCATTTTACTGTTGTATTTTTTTACCATTATAATAAATCATCAGTGGCTGTTATATTGTGTTTTTTGTTTTGCAGTGTTCTGGTTCATAGCAGTTATGTAGACGGTGGACGCTATTATGCTTTCATCAGGCCCACTCTCTCTGATAAGTGGTATGTGAAGTGCCCCTGACTAAGCATAATTAACTGGAATTGTCTATGCCTTTATTAGCTGCAGTTGCAAAATTCGATTATCAGGGGCTACTGATCTTTCGCCAATTTTCTCAGTCGTCTTTCTGGAAATCTTTTTCTATTCATCTGAACTAGTGAACTCTAATTGGATATTTATGAATTTCCAGCATTTTCTTTTTTTTTCGCGCTTTCTGGCTATGCATTCCCCACATGCACCTGTGCTTTAGCTTCTGGTGGGCTCAAAAGTTTCTACTGCTTTTCCTGTTTCCATAGCTTTGGTTGCATTCAAACTGTTTTTAGTATATGCATGGTCTTTTAAATCCATTTAGTCATTCCGTCACTCAAATAATCTCAATGCTGATTTAGACTTATCTAATTTCTATTGGTGTGCTTCAAATGGAGAATAGCCTTGGAACTATAGTAAGTTGACTTTGTTTTGTTTGAATGCATGGGCTATTCAGATGTTTCATTTATTGGGTTCTTGAAAAGTTTGGATTTTATTGCATTTTGCGACTGATTGTATGATCTGGAACTAGGGTTTTGTTTGTGAACATGGACTGTTGAAAACTTTGATGACAGACTAGCCAATGATTTGTATAACTTATCCTTACGGATGGTGGTTTAAATCTTACAATGGCTATACTGCAGTTGATTTAATTTGCTCATTTTATACTTGTATCATTTGCATTTTTCTAGGTTCAAGTTTGATGATGAGTGTGTAACAAAAGAACATATGAAGAGGGTGCTGGAGGAGCAGTTTGGTGGTGAGGAAGAGGTGCTGACCTTTGTACCTTGAAGCATACTTGGTATGTCGATTCTTTTTTATTTCATAGCAAACCTAAATCTTAATGTGGATCGCTCCTTTCTTCTCCTTATGTCTTACAGCTGCCTCAGACTAATCCTGGCTTCAACAACACTCCATTCAAGTTTACAAAGTATTCAAATGCATACATTCTTGTATATATTCGTGAAAGTGATAAGGATAAAATAATATGTAATGTGGATGAGAAAGAGATTGCTGAACACCTGAGGGTGAGATGCTCTTCACAGTTGTCATCTTAAATTATCTACCTTTTAAGATGACTTTGTTGAACGATGACAAATATAGCCAAAATCCTTTTGCAGATAAGATTGAAGAAAGAACAGGAAGAAGCAGAGGCTCGTCTTTATATGATTATAAAGGTTCGATAACCCTTCAATGTTCATCAGTGGGCTGTGTGCTCTTCTTCTTTGTTGAATCAATGATTTCAATATGTTCAGGTTGCTCGAGACGAGGATCTCGCAGAACAAATTGGAAGAGATGTATACTTTGATCTTGTCGATCATGACAAAGTTCGGAGTTTCCGCGTCCACAAACAGATGCCCTTTAACCTTTTCAAGGTGTTTTTCTTTTTCCTTACCATTGGAGGAAAGTGGATATTAGAGGTCGTACTTTTCCCCTTTGTTTGTTAGAAAAAAATATTTTTGTTTAGGTTTCAAATAAAAGAATGTTATCTTTAATTATAGAGAATTTTGGTCTTTTTTCTTGTATGCCATCTAGTGTACCATAATTATGAAAGAGTGATTCTTGTCTGCTTCTATTCATTTGCAATTGCATATGTTCATTTACCAGTGAAACTCGTTCTATGTTTAACTGTTGAGCCTAGTTTGATATATTCAATGTCTCGTAGTTGATACATTAATTGCTTTTGGGGGATGGCAAATTGAAGAGTTGAGAAGCGATGGAATCTTTGCTCTGTTGCTTGGCATGGTAGATGACTCTTTCTTTCTTTCTTTCTTTTTTTTTTTTTTTAAATAAGTGACTCCTTTTTCTTGATGCAGCAGTTCTATACTCTCGGCCTATTTGATTGATTACCTTTGGAACAGATCTTTTATACAAGATTTTGACAGTAGGGGTTTAGATGACTTTATACATGTCCAAGCCTTTACTCAGTTGTATTTGTTTCTGGCTGGCTGAAGAAGAAAGCTGCATCTTTATATTATATATCTGTTTGTAGTATCTTACAACAATACAAACTATCAAAAAAAGCTACTAAAAAGATTATTAGCAAAGCTTATGAGAACTTATATGACAGATTAGGAACTAGACAAGGTGAAAATGATATTTTTAAGTTGGCTAAATTAAG
>JAXCLR010000073.1:23874591-23889823 GCA_035584095.1 Annona squamosa | reverse complement strand
AGTGAGACCAATTTATGATAAAATGAGAGAAAATAGATTAAGATGATTTGGTCATGTTAAAAGGAGGCCTGAAGTAGCACCGGTTAGGAAAATAGAGTTTATCCAAGTAGAAGGTGGTAAGAGAATGAGAGGAAGACCTAAAAAAACATGGATGAAAGTAATTAAAGAAGATTTTAAAATATTACAAATTACAGAAAATTTAGTCTTAAATCGCGAAGAATGGCGTAACAGAATCCATGCAGCCGACCCCACATAGGTGGGAAATGGCTTATGATGATGATGATGATGATCATCTGTTTATAGTATCTTCAGAATGTTAAACGGTCTTGAATGTCACTGAACTCAGTTTTGAAAGTCCTGTTCCATTGTAGGCCAAGTAGTTTATTTTATATGAATTTCTTTTGTAACTGGATTCCGCATTAAAATTTAATTCATTTTTGCTTTTCTGATTGGGCATTTATGCTTATCTGTTCATTGATGGTTATTGCATTCTTGCCCTGCCTCCAGTGCAGCCCTTTGTTCTGAAGGTGTTAATTTTGTCAATTTCCTTTGATTGTTTGTAGGCAGAGGTGGCTACAGAATTTGGACTCCCAGTTGAGTTCCAGCGTTTTTGGTTGTGGGCCAAGCGACAAAACCATACATATCGTCTGCATAGACCATTGACTCATCAAGAGGAGATGCAATCTGTAATTTCTCTAACAGAATTCTTTTTCATTTTCCTCTCCAACTGATTTCATTTGTTGTATTGCAGTGGGAAGATTGGAACTGAATATTTCAAGGTTCAAATGCTTTAAACCTCTCTCTCTCTCTCTCTACCATTACAGGTTCGACACTTGAGAAAAATATCAATCTCGTTCTGCAATGCAGAACTGAACTTATTTTTGGAAGTAGAGCGTGGACTAGTAAGTGTTTCTTTCATTCAAATTAAATTTTATTTTCTCTTTTGTTTTGGATGTACTGCAGTCTGACTGCCTGAGTGAAACAACTGATAATAATAACCTCCTTGTATATAGAAATCATATTCAAATGCCTTGCGTTTCCTTGTGTAACATGCAGGATTTGCATCCCCTTCTTCCTCCTGACAAGACTATGGAAGACATACTGCTTTTCTTCAAGCTTTATGATCCTGAGAAGGAAGAGCTTAGGTATTTATGATCTGTTGTCACTATTGCTGTTGTCAAGTGAGCATGACAGTTGGCATATTTGAGAATTATTATTATTTTTCATGATATCAGGTATGTGGGAAGACTTTTTGTAAAAGGGACTGGTAAACCAGTCGAGATCCTAACAAAATTGAATGAAATGGCCGGCTTCTCACCAAATGATGAAATAGAACTTTATGAGGTGAGTTTGTTCCTATCTTGATCTTTAGGTTAGCAGCATAGTTTTAAACTATAATCTCGTCTAGGTCTTTCAGGTGGTGTTTACTTTCAGCCAAAGGTTGCTGCTTTTCTATTTTGTAGATCTTTAATGCATACTCTCTTTCTTTTTCTCTCTCTACAGGAAATAAAGTTTGAGCCAAGTGTTTGATGTGAACGCATAGACAAGAAACTTTTATTTCGAGCAAGTCAGGTATGTCTTCCATGTGTAATGCATGAATGATCTATATTTTTAATTAGATCTATTTAATGAAATGTCAAGTCAGAAAGTATTGATATATATATATATATATTTTCTATGCAGCTTGAAGATGGGGATATCATCTGTTTCCAAAAGTCATCTCAAGTTGAAAATGGTGGCCACTGCCACTATCCTGATGTATCTTCATTTTTGGAATGTGCTCATAACCCGCAGGCAAGTCTCCTTTTGGAATAACTCTGAGCCACTGGATGTGGGTTTCTGTTTATTTCTTTGGGTTTGAACCTGACAAAGGATCCCCTTCTCTCTCTCTCTCTCTCTCTCTCTCTCTCTCTCTCTCTCTCTTTCTCCCTCTCAGGTGTCCTTGTGAAGTGAAGCAACATGTTTACTGTTATATTGAATTATATGACCACATTTTTATTGTATAGTTCCAATAAATATCAAACAGTGGCAAATATGCAATCATGTTTACTATTGAATATTTGCGGTCATTTTTGAAAGATACCCTCAAAATTTGTATCAAATAAAATGAATGAGGATGTCGAAGTTGATGGGTAGCAGAACAAGGGAAGATAAAATTAAAAATATAATAATCTGAGATAACCTACAGGTAGAATTAGTTGACAACAAAATTAGGCAAAGTGGAATTAGGCAGTTTGGTTGGAGATTAGAAATTGCATTGTTTAGGAAGAATAAATTTATCCAAACAAAAGTTTATGAGAGAATAGAGGAATGCTGAAACGAACATGGGTAAAGAGCAACATATGCACAAAATGAGCTTAGCAAAAATGAGAATGTTAAGATAGACGAGTGGTACAATAATAAAAGATAAAATTAAAAATAAAGTAACTTGAGAAAATATAATGATTCCAATATGTGATAAAAAGGAGAAAAAGTAAACTAAGATGGTCTAGTCGTTTTAAATTGAGGCTCGAAATGATATCTATTAGGAGGCTTGAGTTTATTCAAATAGAAGGTGATAAGAGAATGAGAGGAAAACCAAAAAAGAAAAATGAATGGAAATAATTAAAGGGAAATTATTCAATGCACCTGGGTGTATTTAAACTATATTGATTTATTTATTTTTGATTTTTTTTTTTTTACTAAACTGTTAAACTAAGTGTTTTTAATACGTGTATCAATTTTTACCAAATTTGGAGATTCTTAGATATTTTTTTTGGATTTTTAAAAATCAGTGACATTTTTAGTAATTTAGAATTACTAAAATACCACTGATTTTTAAAAATTCTAAAAACCTCCAAAAAGGTAAAAATTGATACACATATTAAATATACTTAGATTAATAGTTGTATAAAAAATTTTGAAAAATAAAAATAAAATTGAGTTTCGCAGCTGTGTGCATCGAAGCTAAGTGCACCCAAGTGCATTGAATAATGCTCCATAATTAAATAAGATATAAAAACATTAAAGACTAAAAACTTAATTATCAATTGTCAAGTATGGCGTAGCAAAATCCATATAGATAACCTCACTTAGGTGGGAAATAGCTTAGGATGATGATGGTGAAAAATAGAAAGGTAGGTGCTTGGTTTGTTGTGAGTTGTTGTTTTGGAATCTTCCTCCCCAAAATCAAGAATGCAAAAAGGGAAAAATAAAGAGGAAGAGTAGGCCAATGGTTTTATTACTGAAGACCTTGCATGTGAAAGTTAACTATTTACTCCAAAAAAGTAGTAATTGTTGCAGACCACGTCTGTTTCCATTTTTAACATTAGAAGACATGTTTTTAAAAATGTTATTTATTTGTTGGATATTTTTTACCTTCATGTCATTTCGTCTTAAAAATTTGAGAAGACTGGTACATTTTTCTGTTTTCAAACATTGTTTTAAGATTTCCCTGCCTTATCTTATGGACGGCATTCAGCCCATAAGTCTGTGTGGAAATCATGGCCCAGGTAATTGAGATGATTAGTAGGATGACTTTTGAGTGGCTCGTTGATATAATTTTCTTTCTTTTAGAATGAGCTTCATAATTCAAGAAACATGCTGCTTTTCTTCAAAGAGCAGCTTTTGGCTGGAACTACTTCTGGAGCTTGTTTTGCTTTGATTGATTAGCATGCGCAGCTTCTAAACGTGCATGCATTCGGCTTGTTTTGTTCAGCGATTCCAAGAATTGGTTGATCAAATGAAGTACAAGGAGGCTGCCAAACTTGCTGCTGAAACTCCACAGAGAATTCTTTGCACACCTGATATTGTTGCAAAATTTCAGGTATTATATCGGGTTCCCTTTCCAATCTTACATCATTAAAATATCTTCAACCTTTGATGCATATCCATCGCAAACTCATAATGACCTTGCATACTATATGCTATTGGATCAAGGTTTTGATTTTCCACTATGGGCTATTGTTTGGTGTTTTCTTTCATTTTCTGACAATTTTGAAGCTTTGCTTTCATAATCACCGTAGGATCGTCATATTTCAATATAGTCAGTCTAATATATGTTTATTTTCATCTTATCGATTTTATCTGTTGGTGATGCAGAGTGCTCCTGTGCAACCTGGCCAAACACCCCCTCTGCTGCACTACTTCGAGGCATTGCTTAGAAAGGGGAAAACTAATGCTTTTGAATCGCTTAAATCATCCCGGTTGGTCGCTAACCACAGTAAAAAGAATCTTCTGGAAAATTGGCTGACCAATGATAAAAATTCAACGAACTGAAATACTTGGTGTATCTTGTTGTATTCTCATGATATATTTGAGGTGAAGATAGTAAGATGTTTCAAGAGTCCAAATGATGGCATCTAGTTGAATCTGTTAGGGTGTCCAATTTGCATGGTCCAAAGGGTATAAGAAAGTGAAAGCGGTTTCTGATAGTGGGTTAAGATACTAATTTATGTAAGCTAAGGTAATATATATTTTTTTGGTTGGTGTATATTTACACCACGTCTCAACTTGTACTGTACTCGAGCCCTGAGGCAGTTCTTATATTTTACACAGGGATATTACAAGCTCTTAAATATCAATGGGGAGGCAAAACTCCCAAATTGCCGAAATTGGGATTCGAACCCGGACATATGCTAACGGAGGCCAAGTCTCCGACCAGATGCACTAGCTGCAAGTGGTAGTTAAGGTAATATTTGAAAGTTGAGTATTATTATAATTTACAGTGTGTTGATGAAATTTAAGGTGTATTGTGCGCGTGGTGAATGTGGTAATGGGGTTGACTTTGTTGAGATTTTTTAAGTCAGCAAGTGAATAGTAACGAGGCAATGCATGGAAGAGCTGGAGAAATTTATTCTGGTCTTGAGTGAGGTGAAAGGGAAGGATTTTTCTGGGAATAGAAAGCACTCTCATTAGTTGCAAAGATTGTTCATTTGGCTCAGAGCTGTCAATGACTTCGGTTGATTTAAGGTAGTTGAGGAAGGTGTGGAATGGGCCGGTAACTGTAAATATTGGCCTTGGTGTCCTGAATTATTTGATTGTGGCAATTTCAGGCAGTACAATGCTTTTCTTGTGGCTACGTGTCTTAGCGAGATTGATTTCTGCTTGATTGCTTGACAATTGAATGGATGATTTGGTTGAAGGCTACTTCTGGAGCTTTTCTGTCTCTGCGTTTGGGGCTTTTAGCTGCCGATGACAATGGAAATCTGCTTCTCTCTCTCTCAGTGCATCATTTTGTAGCAATAAGAGGGGCAATTACATGCAATGTTCACAACTCATATCTCATTTAATGCAATTTGAAATGTAATTAGGCTGATGGTTTGATGTCTAATCAGCCCAGGTCACAGTTTGCTGCACTCGGGTTGCAATATGATTTGAGAGTGGTTTCTCAAGCAGTTCATCCATCGTATGATAATCTAAAACATTACATGAACTTTTAGTTATAGAGAGTTGAGCTGAGAGAGCTGACTTGAACTGTTAGTGTGTGCTGAGCCCTTTTTACGACGGGGAAATGGCCGCGGTTTTATTTCTTCTTTTTCTCGGTTAATTGATGACCATCTTGTCCAATTCTGAATTCTTTAAAGTTTAGGCAGTAGATACGATGTAGATATTCAAAATGCAAAATCATTATTGGGGTCGCTCTCGTGCTATTCAAATGTAGAAACGGTATATGCTTCGAAGTTGCAGCATCTAATCCTTGGGCATATTGTAGTAGCCGGCATAGTTCAGGATGGTGATAAGATGGATTGCATGGAGGATATAAAGTGGTAGCCAGTTGAAGCAGGAATTTTGTATCAGGTTGAGGTGCGTGTGTTTTATTCCAACCTCATCGGGTTGGGATGTGGATGACTAAAACAGGGATTTTGTGAAATGCTTTCATCTCAACCAAGCAAAATTCTTCATTCCAATAAAATGCTGTCATTTCAATCAAACTTATCATGTGTACATTTCTACAAACTGCTTTATATTTCCAAAATCTTCATTTCAATCAAACAAATGCTTTCAGGTTTCATTCCAAAAACTGTTTTACATTTCTAGAGAAGAAAATTTTTAAAAAATAGGTGCATTTCTTCACTTTTTCTTCCATCACTCAACAACATCCAACATCGGTTAGTTATCCCATTTGCTAAGAATACTTTTCCATTGTTGTCTCAGCACCCTTCGGGTTGCTGGGGGTTAGAATTGGGGCAAGTCGAACCAGCCTTGGCTTGACTTATTTTTTGACCGATAAAATCAATGTTTTTTAACTTGGTATGGGGGTGGGTCAAAATTTTTTATCCAAATTTAAAAATAAAGTCGAAGTGGGCTGAACATGTCCAAACTCGAAGAGTCTTGACCCGCCCTACATATATTAATGTATTAAAAATTAAAAAGCCCATGTTTAAATCTTATTATTATTTTCTTTCAAACACATTTTTTATTGTTAACTATGTCACTAGTAGAAGAGTCGAATTATCCAGAAAACAATAAAAGAATTAATAAGAGGAATTTACACAGATATAAATAATTCTTACGTATAATTGTATATTCACATATTTTAATAAATTTATTTTATATTTTCTTATGTTTTGTTTTAATAGTGGATGTGTTTTTCAATCGTATGTAAAATATTGAAGCATATAACATATAAATTTAGTATAGCTGTACTTTTATGTTTCAAAGATATATAAAATTTTAAAATTATCTTATTTTATTCATATTTTTTACCTGACTTTCTGTCCTGAAACTAGTCCGATACTAACCCAAAGCTTGTTTCAGAACCTATTTAAAAAAATGAGTCCTGACCTAGTATAAAAATATGATCAAACTAAATTTTTAAAAAGTAAGATTTCGGTTGGGCAAACTCTGACCCTGTATGGCCCACCTTGATTCTCACCCCTATTTCGGGCCATAGAACTAGAAGTATGAGGCCCCTACTCTTCATTTTCCTTTCAAATTTAAATTGAAGACAGAAAAATACAAAATTCAGTTAGCCACAAAACTGGACAGTTTCATTAGGTTAATAACAACAACAACATCCAAAACCGTAAGATTTCAATTCAGCCATCTATAAACAAAGTTGGCTTCAATTCTGTCATCTACAAACAAAATTACAGGACATTGAACACCCGTAATCTATTTTCAAAATTTGACAAATTTTAACATGTGATTTCTGGGTTGAAATCGCATTAGAAAAGACAATTCTATGGGCGTTGCTGTCAGATATGATGTTGCACTATAGTTTCAAATGTCCTGTAATCTTGTTCGTAGATGATCGAATTAAAGTCAACTTTGTTTAAAGATGGCTGAATTGAAACCTTATGGTTGGTGATGTTGTTGTTGTTGTTGTTAGCTTTATGAAACTGTCCAGTTTTGTGGCTACCCAAATTTTGTATTTTTCCCCATCTTTAATTTAAATTTGAAAGGAAGATGAAGAGTAGAGGCATGATGCTTCTAGTTCTATGGCCCCAAGGGTGCTAAGACAGCAATGGAAAATTATTCTTAGCAAATGGTATAACTAACCAATGTTGGATGTTGTTGAGTGATGAAAGAAACATTGAAGAAATGCATCTACTTTTTAAAAATTTTTGTATTTGGGAATAGATAAAATTTTTTGATGAAAAGTCTTAGAGAATAAAAGTTGTAAAATGATATGATATGAGCAATAATGAGGAGTAAATAAGATAAAATTAGAATAAACAGATTAGTTGTGTAAAAATGATTGAAAAGCCAAATAGTCGTATAGAAAAATATAAAAAAAAAATTAAAAATAAGATAATTACAGAGAGTTCAAAATTTCAGATTGAAAAATTTTAACTTAATATTTTTTATACATGGCCAAACGTATAAGTTGAAAAGTTTTAAACAAACGCCCTTTACAAATGCTAGAAATGCTCGAACTCTCCCGTCTATCCCTGAATGGGACACACACACTCCAACCAACTTTGGGCCCAGGCTCATCCGCAATATCTCCATTTATGGATGATGCACCGGCGTCCTCTCTAATTCATTGGAGATCCCACCGGTCACCCGCTTAGAAATTACCCCGCCTAGCAGTGGCACATCTTTCTCATTATACTTCGCTGTAGTTGATGATCTGATGTTTGAAATTGGTTATTCCATTTTTTGTTTCGGCTTTCTTCTCTTTGCAATCAATCAGTCCTATTTGGACAATTTCAATAAAAATTAAGCAAGAATTTATTAGATTCTTACTCGTATTTATCATTTTTTGACTATATCGTACAAATGGTTCAACGTATATATTTGTTATCAATTTATTTTGATTCCATGTTAAATTATTGTTGCAGTCACATACGTCAATGACAACCACTCAATTACATGAACCACAGCAACTTAATCACCAATTTCATCCAACAGAGATTACTCCGATGGTGAGTGTTACAATGCAATCCTACCAATTCCAACTTTTACGAAGTAAATCCGGTGTACGACACCAACCGAGGCTAGCTGTCGGTGGTGCAGATTTGCGCTGGGCAGCGGCGCAGGTTCAAGTGGCGCTCCGGGCAGAAAAAATGGGTGGGAGCAAAAAAAAAAGTTGTCTCCCTGGATGAGGTGTGGGAGCAGGTGGTCTCCCAAGTAATTGTTGGAAGCCGTGTCTTCCTTATTCTTTCGTGGAGCTGTGTCTCCAAATTTCTTTGGGAATATGTGTCCCGTATATTTGTAAGAATGTCTCAGATCTTCAAATATAATATGTGTTGAGATACATGTAATTGTACCAATCAAAAAAAAAAAAAATCCGGTGTACGACGATCCTGTTGACGTTAATAACTACATTTTTTTAATAACTTATATTTATTTATGTAAACTTTAAATATAAATACTTACATTTTCAATTGCTTCTAATATTTCAATCAAATCAAACTTGCTTCCAGAAATTGAAAATCATAAACTTTAGGAAAAAGATCACAATATTATATGACGGCTTTATAATATTATAGAAAGGATTTTAGATTAATACTACCTGTCAAGTCATAAGTCTTAGTCTTTACTAAGCATAAAAAAATCCAAAAAAATGTAACTATGGTTGCAATCCTAATAAATAATCTGGGTTATGAAAGCGTGCATAGTTGATGCTTCTTAAAGAAGAGCAAATGGGAAAGCTTTTGACGTTTTATGATTGTTTTCGAAGTTTTTTTTTTTTTATTGGACATATCAAATATCTATTACAATGAAGCTTTTGAGCTTTTGAGACATTTTTATCTCCCGTCAATGTAGAGATACAATTTCATTAAAGAACCAAAGAAATGTAACTCCCAAATAAATCTAAGGACAAAATGCACCTAGCACTATTCAAACCCAGACTACTACTTTCGAAGAATGGAGCAGGCAAAGACTGTTTTTGAAGTTAATGTAGGGCATGAGAAGCAAGAATACACGTAATCTTGCGGAAGCAATGTATAGGTAATTGTGAAGAGACGAGTCATTCCGAATAACGTGACTACATGAACATGAAATAAAAAGGTTGTTGACAAATTAAATTAAATTATGTAAGATATAACAATAATTTTTATAACTAAAATTATCATATTATGAATTTGAAGTTGAAATGGCATGAAAAAGCTGTTAAATTCTTGTTCTTATATTATAAAGAGTAAAAAATATTAGTAGCGCTTCAATTTTTTTTAGCCAGGCTAACAAACAATGGATTCTGATCCGGTGTATCCAAGTGCATTAACCCATTTTTTAATTTTTTTATACAACTGTTAATCGAAGTGTATTTAACATATATATAAATTTTTACGATTTTTTGAGTGTTTTAGATATTTATTTTTTATTTTTGAAAATCAGTATAATTACCTAAAATGTTACTGATTTTCAAAAATAAAAAATAAATATTTAAAATACTCAAAAAATGGTAAAAATTGATACACATGTTAAACACACTACGATTAACAGTTATATAAAAAATTAAAAAATAAGTTAATGCACCTAGGTGCACCGAAGCTAAGTGCACTCGGGTGCATAGGACTGGGTTCGTAACAACAGCAGGTGTGCACAGACATATATATTTCTGATCATAAAGTAGGCTCAAATATATTTAACATATTTAATTTACGTACCAATTTTGCAGTTTGTAGATACATATTTTTCTTAAATTCAAAATTAACAGTTTTTAAGGTATTTAAATAATTTTTACCCTAAGAAACGTTTACTTTCTGGAATTCACAATACACACACACGTGCATAAAAATATAAATTTCGATATTTAAATTAAATAACTTAACTCTATATTTTAATAAAAATTGAAAAATTTATAGATTTGCTACCTTGTCAGTGATTTACGGGAAGTTTTGAAAATTCTTTAATTCTTTTTATAAATATGCACTACCTGCTTCGATCTGGATCCTCATAAAATTTCGATCCAATCCAAGCAGCAAATTCCTCAATTATGGAAACAGAAATCTTATTGAATTCAGCAACGAATTAGATAGAATCACAAGACAAAACTCTGAGAAAAAATCAGTTGAAATAGCATATTTATATATTGTATTATGAAAAAAGGTATTTAAATATAAATTAAAAATCAACTATATCATCTATAGGAGAAAATCTTCTGAATGAGTGGCCCACACTTCAGAAACAATGACTGGGTTTATTTAACGGTTGAAATTAGCTTGGGACAATGCATGAAACATATTTACATCATATTTAAATATTTAAGCATAAAAATTCTTAAATAAGAAACCAACAAAAATAAATTTTGGCTGAATAAAAGTCTAGAAAAAAGTATGATGGATTGTATAAAAATGTCTTTTATGTGTTTTCTGTTACCGCGACCTAATCTAATATCCGATGCCAATATTTTATCTGATATGTAATTAAAATGAGTTCAAAGTACGATGAACGGCTGTGATGAACTTAATTACCATCATAATGTCCATATTAATCAGCATCCCACTCAAGGGCTGAGATGAGCATCCGACCGAATCCGTTCGCTAGAGTTTATAAATACGCAAAACCCTAGAGTTGCACTCTCTCTGCTCGAGCTTTTCCTCCATTCGTCTTCTCCGAGCAAGCGGCGGTGGTAAGCTCTTATTTTCTTCTTCGTTCTCCGTAGTGGTGAAAAGGCGGGCGTTAGATTTCTTGTCTGAAGGTCATTTATCAGCGTTTTCTTTGAGAGTTCGAGCCTATTTTGATTTTTTAAATTTCTAGTTCTCGCGTTGAATGGGTTTCCGTGGGTGGGATGGAATTCACCGTAGAAAGCGCTGACGTTAGATCTCTCGCAGTGTTTTGTTCGAGAGGTGAAGTTCATCTTAATTTGTTGGATGCCTAATTCTTATCCTGAATGGTTCACTTATGCTACTCTTTCCCCATCTTCCAGATTTTATGTTCTCTGTTTTCTCAAAATAACTAAAAATTTTATGCTCGATCTGAAAATGTAGTATATCGTTTTGTTTTCTATGTTCCTCTGAATTTTCATTTGATTGTCGCTGTCAGAAGCACTTTTTTTGTTATTGTCATCATCATTGTCTACATCTCAATTGATATGTCATTGCGAAAGTGCTTGTGTGTTTTTTTTCCCAAAAAAAGCAGTGGAAGATGTTGTATACAGATTCTACTGCCTTTAGGTCTTTCTTCATCGAGCTGTTGGTTTTTCAGATTCTTGTGCTTACTTAACTTCTGAATTTTTCTTACTTACTAGCTATTAAACCGAACATAGAATGGGAAGATTATAATGTTTGTTCATATCCTAGAATTTGTATGCAGTTCTGAAGCTGATGCTGGTCTATTTTAGGCTAATTAATTTTGTCGTGTAATTTTGCTATGCTGATATCATTCTTTTTTGTTTGGTCCTTTTTGCTTATTACCTTATTTTTGTCACTCCATAGAGAGTAGCAGCTACAGCGGTTCATCCAGCTATCATGGCAGATAAAGCAGTTACCATTAGGACAAGAAAATTTATGACAAACCGTCTTCTTTCAAGAAAGCAGTTTGTAAGTCTTTAGTATTCTCTTTAGTTTTCTTTTACCCTTGACAAGATGTAGCTGAAATTTTAATGTATTGGTGGTTGCTGTTTTCATATAGGTTGTTGATGTTTTACATCCAGGGAGAGCTAATGTCTCTAAGGTGTGGAACAAACTTTTCTGTTGCTACTTATATTGTCTCCGAGTCCTTTTCTTCTGTTTTTTGTCTGCAGTAAGGCAGCTATGTTTTTTCTTTTTTAGATATACTTTTATATGATGATTTCTTATGCTTTTTGCTTCTTCAGGCAGAACTGAAAGAAAGGCTTGCTAGAATGTATGAGGTGAAGGATCCAAATACGATCTTTGTATTCAAATTCCGCACTCATTTTGGTGGTGGTAAATCCACAGGCTTTGGTCTGATTTATGACACGTTAGAGAATGCCAAGAAGTACGAACCTAAGTACAGGCTCATTAGGGTAAGTTCTACTATCTTTCTTCTTGACCACATTTTATTTTTGCATCTTTTCTTCAAAGTGACATCAGCTGCATGTAAATGAGTATTTTTGGTAAATGCTTCTACTGTATTTGAGTTGTTGTGACTTATGAATATACGTACATCTTACATTTATCTGTTCATGTTGTTTCATCCTTATATGTATGGTGACATGGTCTGATGCATGCTCCAGTTGCAATATATGCTGATCATCTTTCATCTTTTTATTATCACTGTATGAAGCTAAAGATCAAAAGATGCAATGTGATTTGCCTGAAAAGGTTAATGTTGATGATAGTTTCTTATTATAGGGTTCTGTTTCTTGTCTGTTTCATGATATCGTGGCTTATGTTTGAATATGTGCCTATTTGACATGGCAGAATGGACTAGCCACCAAGGTTGAAAAATCAAGGAAGCAGATGAAGGAAAGGAAGAACAGAGCGAAGAAAATTCGTGGTGTTAAGAAGGTAAGAAAATGTTGTTCATTTTTGTTTTTCCTTTCCCAAAATGTGTTTTAATCTTTGCAATGCCCCAAAACAAGAACGAGCACTTGCCTCGGTTCAAGTTCCATGTCATAATTCATAATTACTCTAGGAAATAACTCAAGAAATAATAAATATAAGGAAGATTGGAAGGGAACTTATCCAAAATATGAATACCCATCACTCAAGGATTAACTTACTGTTGGTTGGTTTCTTTGCATGTGTCCTCTGGAAAGACAACTTAATGATTATTCATTTACTAGTAGTAAGAAATTATGGTTGATAGGGATCCCATGAAAACTTCCAAGGAAATGGGTCAGACCCTGCCTTTTCTCAAGAACAATAGATTAGAGCGTGGATGGTGGATGCTACCACTGGGATCTGTGCCCACCAACATCTCACATCATGATGCATTCCATTGTATTCAGTGCATGAGGGTGGCAGTTGCTGGAACACTCCATGGAAATTGTGTTATTCTAATTGAGTTGCCGCATATATCATTAACCTTGATTTTTTATTTTTTATTTTTAAAATTTGGGGTCTGTCTCATACCTCATGGGGCGCCCTTGATCTTAAGCCGAGATGTGTTCCTGTGACAAAAAAGCTTTTTCAATTTCCAATATACCTTTTTACATTTCTAATACACATTAGTACATTCACATCCCCTTTCTCCATCTCATTCAAACACCTTAAATCCTTCTGATCCTATTTGCCTTTTCCCAATTGGAATGCTTTTTTTCATGGTACTGTGCTCTGGATCTTCAGTTGCATCAATTGGGATATGATGTAGGAACTTCAGTTGCATCAACTGGGATACGATGGGGATGAATCCTTCTTTAAAAAGTGCTTCTTTGTGTTCATTGCCCATTGCACTGCGTCATCATTTACAATGTTGGGGTGATAGCTGAGGTGTCTTAATATTTTAACTGAAATGCTTTCTTGTTATGATGGACGCTGCAGACCAAGGCTGGAGATGCAGCCAAGGGAGGGAAGAAGAAGTGATGTGTGGTGCCTTTCTGCTTTCGGATTCCTGCTGCAGTGTTTGTCCTCATCAGAACGTAGGAATTAATGTTTGCGTTTGTTGCTTTTGGGATTTTGTATTGAACCCAAGGAAGTCATTTGAGTTTAGTAACAGAAGGCCTTTATTTTAGTTTTGCACATTTAAAAAAATTATTTGGAGTTAAATCAAAGGTTATGCTTAAAAAATTTTGTTCTGTTTTTTGCTATGCGTAGTAATTCTAAATTCTATTTGTTTCTTTTTTAAGCGTCCCTAGTAGATTCTTTATTGCTGATCACCTTAATGAATACAGAAGAACTTGCAAATTGGAGTACAATTTGGGAGTTGGGTTGGTTTATTTTGGTTCAGTTATTAGTATATGCATTCATATCCTATTTGTAATGGGCTTATCCTATCCTACCCGTACATTGGTTTGGTTTTTAGTTGATCTCGACATACTAATTTCAGGGTCAGTTCTTGATTCCAAATTGGTTCTATCAATACCCCGAAGAGTGTGTGTGTATATATATAAAATTGATCTTTTTTAGTCATAGCTAAGCAAATGTCATATTTAGTCCACTTCAAAAAATTCATTTACAACAATTTTTTTTTTGGGTGCTTTTTCTTCTTATACATCTAAGTGTATTTAATATATAAATTAAGTTTTATAATTTTTAGATATGCATATTTAAAAATAATAAAATTTAGTTTATATGTTAAATATACTTAAATAAATAAATGTATGAATAAAAAAGCAAAAAATATTTTAAAGGAGTTTTTAAGGTGCGCTAAGTGAGTCATTTGTTTAGTTTAAGCTAACAAAATCACTTGTTTATAAATAATATGAATTTTTTATCAATATTAATTGAGGAATGATCTTATTAGCTTGGGTGAAGCAAATTTTTTGTTTTGCCCATCTCAAAAATTTTATTTACAATATATTTTTTTCGCGCACTTTTATCTAAAGTATATTTAACATATAAATTAAGTTTTATAACATTTGATTGTGTATATATTTTTTTAAAATTCTCAAAAATATATATACATTTTAAAATAATATATACACTTCCAAAAATTGTAAACTTTGATTTAAATGTTAAATGCATTTAAATAAACAAATCTACGAAGAAAAAAGTAAAAAGAAGTGTTATGTAGAAGCATTATCGTTAAAACAAATACATGTTAACAAAATAATGTTAATAGTACAACAATGGTTTAACATTAGTAATTGTATTTCTCCTTTTGTATATGTACATTCAATAGGGGTGCAACTCGGGTTGGGTTATATGAAGTCAAGCCTCACGTTGAATTCTGCAACATACTTTCAAAGAATTTTGCAACATCATGCTCTGCAATATTCTTTGAATGAACTCTG
>JAXCLR010000073.1:23842496-23866351 GCA_035584095.1 Annona squamosa | reverse complement strand
CATGTTTTTTTAAATCTTTTAGTTTTATTTTTAAGTTGGCTAAAATAGATCAACCCCTCATAGCGTCTACCGCCTACAAAAAGCTGTGTGTGTATATATATATATATATATACCCGATCATGTGCAGTCAGACTGCACCAGTCCGCTGTAAAATGGACCCCACACATATTAGATTGTAATGAAACTTCATACACTCATTTATCCATATATAAATCTTACTTTAGACGGTTTAGATGTTGAAAAAATCACTTTAAACTTGATATTTACATTAAATTTATTACGTTGATTTTGTACCATTTTAAGATGGGGACTGCACGCATGTTGGATTTGGATGAAAATTGGTATGCTACTAAAGTGAACAATTCTAAATACAATGGGTGGGGTGGATTTTCTATTTATGATCAGGTGGGGCCCCCAGTGCATGGACTGCATAGTGCAGTGGCATGTACTGGATTATTTCCCATATATATATATATATATATATTCACGTGCAGCGCAACTACAACGTAATAGCAGTGTAGTTGCGCCAAAATGAGCATCACATGATCATAAGATTATAATCTACTCCACCAATTATATTTAGAATAATATGTTTTATTATCATACTAATTTTCATCCTAATCAGATATGCGTATGGACCTCATCTGAAAATCATACAAATTCAACGTAATAAAATAGTTTGATGTAAATAACAACTTTAAAGTGGTTTTTTTAACATCTAAACCATCCAAAGTATGATTTACATATGGATAAATGACTGTATAAAGTTTTATTGCATTTTAATATATGTGGGGCCCATTTTTGGGCAACTGCGCTGCACCAGAACAGCTTATATATATATATACATAGAGAGAGAAAAAAAAAACATATTCAAGTGCGGCTTTATTGCACCATATTCAGTGCACCAATTAAATATGTGTATGGACTCCATCTGAAAATGGTACAAATTCAACGTAATAAAATAGTTTAATGTAAATAACAACTTCAAAGTTATTTTTTCAACATGTAAATTATTTGTTATAAAATTTATATATAGAAAAATGATCGTATAAAGTATTAATACATTTAAATACATGTGAGACCCATTTTACATCGAATGCACTGTTAATTATAGTGCAGCTTCACAGCATCAGAAATGTTCTCATATATATAGGACTCATTCCTGTGCAAACGGATTGCACTGTAACACGGTGTAGTCTGCTGTAAAATGGGCCCCACATATATTAGATTGCAATAAAACTTTATACTATCATTTATCCATATAAAAAATCATACTTGAGAAGGTTTAGATGTTGAAAATACTACTTCAAACTTGATATTTATATTAAACTACTTTATTATGTTGATTTTACGCTATTTTAAGATGGAAATCACACACATGTTGGATTTAGATAAAAATTGGTATACTAACAAAGTAGATAATTCTAAATACAATGGGTGAGATGGATTTTCCATTCATAATCATGTGTGGCTCACAGTGCATGGACTGCCTGGTGTAGTCGTATGCACCGGATCATATTCCTATATATATAGGAATATATAGAGAGAGAAAGAGAGAGAATATATATATATATATATTTAAGTGCAGCTTCACTGCACCATATTTATAGTGCAATTATCTCAAAATGAGCCCCAAATGATCATAAAATTATAATCTACTTTACCCATTGTATTTAGAACTATATATTCTATCACCGTACTAATTTTCATCTCATTTGGATATGTGTATGGACCCCATCTAAAAATGGTACAAATTCAACATAATAAAATAGTTTAATATAAATAACAACTTTCAAGTTGATTTTTCAACATGTAAACCATTTTTCTATAAAATTTATATATGGATAAGTGATTGTATAAAATATCAATATATTTAAGTACACGTGGGGCCCGTTTTAGACCAAATGCATTGTTAATTATAGCGCAGCTTCGCTACACAGGAAAGGTTCTCATATATATATATATATAGAGAGAGAGAGAGAGATCTGACTGTGTGCAATCCGCTGCAAAATGGACCCCACACATGTTAGATTATAATAAAACTTTATACACTCATTTATCCATACTTTAGACGGTTTAGATGTTGAAAAAACCACTTTAAACTTAATATTTACATTAAACTATTTTATTACGTTGATTTTGCACCATTTTAAGATGGTGACTGCACACATGTTGGATTTGGATGAAAATTGGTATGCTATTAAAGTGAACAATTCTAAATACAATGGGTGGGTGGATTTTCCATTTATGATCAGGTGGGGCCCATAGTGCATGGACTACACGGTGCAATCGCATGCACTGGAATAAAGATACGTTACTGTGCATTTACATGCACCATAATTTATGTTGCTTTTGGCTCAAAATGGATTCTACATGTATTTAAATATATTAATAACTTATGCAATCATTTATCCACGTGTGAATATTATCTTAGATAATTTACATGTTGAAAAATACAAATAAAATTATTATTTATATTAAATTATTTTATTACTTTGATTTTGTACTATTTTTAGATAAGGCTTATACACACGTCCAATTCGGATGAAAATTGGTATGCTAGCCAAAGAAACCAACCTAAATACAATAGGTGAAGTAGATGTATATTTTACAATCATGTGAGACCTATTTTGATGTAAATGCATTATAACTTACTGTGCATTTATATGCACTGAAATACATATATCTCTATATATATCTATCTCTATATATATCGGTCTCGTTTCCATAAATCCTACTTCTCTGTAACTCTCTCTATATTTAAAAATTTGATGGTTAATAACAAAAATTATTTCATCAATTGTATGAAACATCATTTATATTATCATAGAAACCTTTTCATATGTTTAATTTTACTATATATAGGTCTCATCCATAAATATGTAAAATGAATGTAATAGAATGGTTCAGTACTAAAATATCAATTTTAAAATAGTTTTTTCAATATCTAAACTATCTAAAATATTACTACTATATAGATAAATGATTATACAAAGTATTATTACGTTCTAATACGTATGAATAGACCTAAGTGTATTTCATAATTTATACATAAATATATATTTTTAAGTAGTTGCGGCCCATGCACATACTTGATTTGGATGACACTAGGTCTCCTAGCTAAATAAGTGATGTTTAATACAATAAATGAATTGAATTTCACATCAATCATCACTAGCTTAAAAATTGAGGGAGTTACATGAGACCGCTTCGATGTAACTTGGTCACATAGAAGCATAGCCCTATATATATAAATATGAGAACTATTCCAATGTAGTTAATTGCACCGTAAGTTACGGTGAAGTTGGCTCAAAATAAGTCTCATGTGATTATAAAATTATAATCCACTCCAAACATTCTAAATATAGTCATTATACAATCATTTTTCAACATACTATGAAACTTTATACAATTATTTATCCATTGATAAATTTTATAACAAATGGTTTGCATGTTGAAAAAACTGTTTTAAAGTTCTATTTACATCAAACTATTTTATTACATTAAATTTATATCATTTTCAAATTAAGTCCATACACATATCCGATTGGGATGAAAAGTTGTAAAATTTGATACACATGTTAAATACATTTAAATTAACAGTTGTATAAAAAAAATTTGCCCAAAAAAACTTTTTTTAAAAAAAAGATGAAATGCACCTGGGTGCATTCAGTCATCATTGATTCTTATGCATATGCATACAAGAATGCTTTTAAGATACCCCTCATCTATGTAATCTTCTTCATTTCTAATATTTTGATAATTAATGAAAAATTTACTCCATCCATTATATTCAACATCATTTGTGTTATCATGGAAACCCTTTCCTTTGTCTAATATCAATGCGCATGATCCCTATTTACAAATGTGTAAAATTAAAGTAATAAAATAGTTTAATACTAAATATCAATATTAAATTAGTAATCTCAGCATCTAAACAATTTAAAATATCATTATTATGTGAATAAATGATGTATAAAGTATTATTACATTCTAATACATATGTGAATGAATCTAACATTTTCCCTAATTTACAAAGAAGTATATCCATTTTTAAGCAAATGTTGCCCATGCACATATTTAATTTAGTTGAAGCTTGGTCTCCTAGAAAAATGAAATGAAATGATTAGATTTTACATCAATCATCAATATCTTAAAAATGGAGTGGTTGTACGAAATCGCTTCTCCGTAACCCATATATACATACATACATACATATATATATATATATATATATATATATAACAAAATTGAAGGAAGAAACAAAAATAAATATCGATGGCAGTAAACGATTAAACCAACCTTAATATCAGGATTCTTCTCTTTGAGAAATTTCCCTGCACCTGTTATTGTCCCACCAGTTCCAATCCCAGAAACCAAGGCATCTATTTTTCCACCCGAACCACTCCAAATCTCAGGTCCAGTGGTTTCATAATGGATCTACAACAATTAATTGAAACCACTTATTATCTTCCTAACAAGCATTCCTTTTTAGACAAAAAAAATATGGAGAACTGCACAAAGATAAACATGCCCCGCCAAAAGATAGGTAAGCAGAATTTTTTGCACGGTGGTGAATGTAAACTACCTTTTTCGATCTTTGGGTTGAACACTACTGCAAACATAAAAGTAAGCAAGCACGCCTTGCCAAAAGATAGGTAAGCAGCATATGACCGTGTTGGTGAATGTGAACTATCTTTTTAATGGGTGGATCTGGCAGCACATGAATTTCATTCACATTTGCTAAAAATGAGGATTTAAGCAATGTAATACCTTCGGATTGGCTGGATTTTCAAATTGTTGCAGAATATAAGCATTTGGAGTCTTTTGTAACAACTCCTCGGCCTTCTGAAGAGCACCTTTCATGCCCCTTGCTGGATCTGTAAGGACTAGTTCAGCTCCTAAAGCTCGAAGAATGGTTCTTCTCTCAAGGCTCATCGAGGCAGGCATGGTGATGATGAGTCTATAACCTTTAGCTGCTGCAATAAATGCCAGTCCTATGCCAGTGTTGCCACTTGTTGGCTCAATCAGGACACTCTTCAACAATCGGTTTGGTAAATTAATGTGAAATGTCAGTTGCAAAGTTTCAACATTCTTTCCTAATTCTCAGCAGATGATTTTCAACCATCATTTGGAATTGGCATTGGAATTGTAAGCAAATGAATAACACCAGACTTTACACCGTCACAATTCCAATGCAATAATAATTCTTCTTCTCTCCTGTTAGAACAAGAGTATAAAAGCCTGCTGAATTCTTTATGCACAATTTCTATTGAAGGTGGAGACATAAAGTCCCATACAAATGCAGACCTTATAAAAGCATTAAGGAATTTAAAGGAAGACATTGGCACAATTCCAATCACCGTTTGCTGGATATCACTATGAAGCTACATGAATGAATGACATTTTGGGGATATCAAGCTGGTTAAATAATTTATATAGCTTTTACTTTGTAACATATGCCACTAAAAATATTGCTGGTATCTTAGTGCTACAAGAAGATTTGCAACACAGAGATATATACTGATATACATGATATTAATCGGATCAAAGAAAAGGAGACTGACATTTTGAGAGGGTGAATCAGACAGAAGAGCTAGGATGTAAAACCCAAAAGCATTGTGTTCGAAGCATCTAAATAGAAAGTCGATTTCGAACAGAGAAAATTGGCATACATCGAGCAAGTCTTCTTTTCCCTATTATTTCGAGCCAACTACAAGCAAGATGGCTCAGTATATGTGGGAGATCTCATGTGCATTTCTGAGTGCAACTACAAATTTTGCTTACATACATAGGAAAGATGGCACCTGGCATTCCTGGAGAGCATTTGATAATATGAATGAGCCCAGAAAGAATGCCAGGATGTTTCTTAATTATGTCATGTGACTCTGTCTGACCTTTCCATGAGAGCAGTTAGATTTTCAAAATGATGAAGAGGTTTGGCAATTTTTATTTGACTAACCTCCCCTGGTGTAATATGACCTTTTTCCTCTGCATCAGCAATCATGCTATACCCAATCCTGTTAGTGAAAATATGTGAGTGAAAATTCAGATAGCATCAAACAATAACCAATGTACCTAACATGAAGTTTTACATACAAGAACTGTCCACAAATTTTCAGAAGCATAATGGCAAACAGCAGCATCTAAACGAACAAAAACATCAAGCACTTTTTGGCACCATGTAAAGTGTAAATTATCTTCAAGTGTTTTGTCCCCCTTTGATCAATATCTTATGACCTAGGGATGGATCTTAAACCCCACATATAGACCCATGAATATTTAATATAAAGTGCTAGAGCATCTAACCAATGAAAGCATGAGTTATACCAAACATTGGAAATTATAAAAGTGGAGCCACTTTTGTCTAGTTAGTGAGAAACCATTCCCCAGCTAAGCCAATGCAACAAAAGCTGAATAAAAACAAATGCAAACACAAAAACAGACAAGCAGCCCAAAAGCCTAGCGACCATTATACCTATCTTTAACGCTTGAGCAAGGCTCCATCATCTCAAGCTTAGCTGCAATCCTAGCGACACAGCCATCCACAATTCTGTTGAGGCAGACCAACGGGGTCTTACCAATCAACTGTAGTAGCATATTATAAGTTTAAACCTTTGCATATTGAACCCCACCCCTTACGACGTCTGGAAAATTCCGTCCGGCCTTGTATACTGACGAAAATTTAAAAAAATTACTGAAAATGTCACTGATTTTTAAAATTCTAAAAATCTCCAAAAATAGTAAAAATTGATACATATGTTAAATAAATCTAGATTGACCGTTGTATAAAAAAAATTTCAAAAAAAATAAAAAATAAAATAGGTGTGTAGGATTGCGCTCCTTACTTGATATGGCTACGCAAGAATAAGATAAAGTTGATGGGTATTTTAGTCAATACACAAGGCGTGACGGAGTTTTTCTAACGCCATAAAGGGTGAGGGTTCAATACGCAAAGGTGGAAACTTATCAGGACCCTATGCTAATATGCAAATTTCGGAATTTAAAATACTAATACACAAAGTTAGATAGTTTATGATATAAATTCCCTGTATTTAGTACTGGCCTTGGAAATAACAATTATGAATACAACATGACTAAAGAATGATTCCAGTAAAATAATGATTAAAAATAAGGATATGATTTATATAACGAGTGTGTTTGGGAAATCATAAAATTTTTAGATGAAAAATTTTTGTTTAAAAATTGTTAAATTGATATAAAATTATGTAATATGATATAGGTAATGATAATAAGTAAAAATAAATAAAGTTAAAATAGATAATTTATTTGTATAGATAATTGCATAGAAATAATTAAAAAGTATAATAATTTATATAAAAACATATAAAAAATTAATTCAAAAATAGAATAGTTGTAGAGAATGAAAAAATTTAAATTGAAAAGCTTCATGTGAAAAGTTTTACTTATTGCCAAAATGAAAAATACACGAGGTAATTGTAGTATCACAATTCTATCATACAATAATTTTCTGTTCTTTGTTCCACGGTTTTCAATGAGTATTCTCCAATTTCCAAATGGATCGTAAACACAGATATAGCACACACCATCCAACCTGATACGATATGAGCACCTTCAGGATTGGCTCAAACGTTAATCTTATTTTTAAAATGCTGAATAATTTTTTCCAAAAAAATTGAGTTGAAAAATCTAGTTGAAACCATTTACTATAAAATGATTGTTTTAAAATTTGGAGTGTTTTGCGAATACTCCACATGGTTTGACTAATATTACAGCTCTATCTATTCATTTGTAAACCATTAGAGTTTCATAACGTTTCGTCAAAAAAAAAATTAAATTCCTAAGTTTCAAAGCTTCCCAATATCACGACGATACTCACAATGATCACATGTATGCTTTAACTGCTTTGGTTAAACACTATTCTCCATGATCATGAGCTTTTATGGTTAACATATGACAAAAATAACCATAAACAATTTGCGACACTGGAATTAAGAAACTTGTTACCAATGTGGAATCAAATCTTAACGGATTTACAATTTGTGTCAAGCTTCGGGGCATTTTTACAATTTTTGTAACCTAATAACATAGTTGCAAGATTAGTCAAATCATAAACTATAATTCAGGACCCCTCAGCCTAAAACCAAATCATAAATTACACACCCAAAAAAATTTAATAGCCCCAATGACACACCTGAATTTTAGAGGGGCCAAAATGCAAAAAATCCCATTTCACGGCCCCCCGGCTCCCTGACTCGTCTGCATTTGTGAGGGGATAAGATGTAAAAAGGAGATCGTTGGTAGTCTGGTTGGTTGGCTGGCAGAGTCCCCAGAAAGCGTTCCTGTTTCCTCATCCAAAAAACGCAAGGGAAATCAGGCAACTCTCGTTATCGACAGCAAACGCGAATCAGGTGACAGATTCGTCAAAATCCCACGAGTTATAATCTCTTTTCTATTTCCAAAACACTCTTGGTGATATAATGACAAGCCCGATGTGATCATCTTTTAGTTTTCTTTTCCTTATCCTACAAGATTGTGCCATTTGTTAAGCACCACGTGAGTAATAATTCCCCCTTTCATGGGGCTCATTGCAACAATTATATTTGGATTTTGTTGTCGTATATATCCATATATTTGAAATGAAAAATTTTTAATTAATTCATTCCCAGTTTGAAAGCCTTTCTAATTCATCTCATAATCCACTGTAGTAAACTCTTCTGGTATTTTTTATTAAAAGCTTGGTAATTCCTGTTCACTGATATTCAAGAAAACTTCTGATATCAATTAAACCTACAAACAGGTGTAGCATAATCAAGAGGTTGCTTCCTGTTCGTAAGAAGCACTAGATTGAGCAGCATTGTGACTCGGCGAATTTTTCAACAGAAATGGTTCTCGCTTCCTCATTAGTTGGGAAATGCACTGATTACTTGCCTGGAAAACACCCAAATCCTTTTTCCCAGTGTAAGTTCTTGTTACCATGTACCATCAACAATTCTTTTGGAAAAATCGGTCCATTTGCATCTTTCCATAAATATTGACTGTCTTTGCTTTGTTGCAACAGAGCAGATAAACTGCAGCTGGGCCGTCCTGCTCATGCGGCTTCTGAAGAAATTGTGTTTAGTCGGAGGCGTATCGCGTTATGCAGCGGTGCGTCATTGATTGCCATTTTGTCTCCTGGACATGGCCTTTCGCCTTTAGCAGCTGAGGCAGAAGAAACCAACCAGAAAGAAAGTGAGAATGAGACGGACAAAGGTGTAATTGATACTATTAAATCTTTGTTTGATCCTAATGAAAAGACCAAGACTGGTAAGGTGTTGCCCAAAGCCTACTTGAAGTCTGCTAGAGAGGTTGTAAAAACTCTGCGTGAATCATTGAAGGAAGATGCTAAGGATATTGCCAAATTTAGGAGAACTGCAGATGCTGCCAAGGAGTCAATTAAGGAGTACTTGAGTGGCTGGAAAGGCAAACAAAATGTTGTGATGGAGGTCCGCGCATCCTTTCATCCCATGAATTATGATGGGCTTAAACAGCCATGGACTGTGATGCTCCATGAATGACCACATGCCGGCAACTTCATGATCTGACATGGGTTTTCTCCATCAGAGTTAATCTTATGGACACTCATGAATCATGATCTCATATGCATGAACTATATAACACAGCGTGCAAATTCTGTGAAGCAAAGCACAGTTCAATATTTCAACATTAGTATCCTGTTGGCTGGACAATGCTCCTCTTATTCATTTGCTATTGTGTGCAGGAATCATATGTCGCTCTCGAGAAAGCCATCAGGGAACTCGCTGGCTTCTATTCTAAGGCAGGTCCTTTTGCAGCATTGCCTGAAGATGTCAAGTCCAGCATTTTGGATGATTTGAATACTGCAGAAGCCTTTCTGTAGAGCATTATTTCAAAATTTACTGCAGCAAGCCTATTTCGGCCTTAGTTGTAATCTGTATCTGTGATGAATATTCCTTCCAGAACTAGCTACTTGATGTATTTGAACATGTTGCTGAGATTTGGATTGCCAGATCATACGGTGGCCTATCTTGTCAAAGATGGGATGTTGCTGTCTAATTTTATTATTATAAAAGACAATGAATGTCTAGTCATTTCCTTGCAATCATCATCGTATGATATCCATGACAGCTCAATCCATTGACATTTGGGATTTGGCTTGCATGCTGACCGAATTAGTACAGCGAGAAGGGTGCTTTTTTTTTTAAGCCATATTTCGTTGATTAACAAATGGGCAATGTCTAACTCCAACTTAAGGAAAGGGCCAATGTAACTTTGGATTCAAGTTCATACAGGAAGAAGGCTTCCCTGTTCTGCAAAAGCCATTTACCTGGCTAATCATCTTCAATAGGATTGATGGCTTTTTCTACCTTCTATCATTTGCACAATACTCATGGAACGCGCCAACTAACCATCCGGACCATTTGGATGACAAGAGTTTGCCAAAGCATTCACGTCCAGCTAAAATTATTAAAAACGTCCAAGTTGTCCATTCAGATTCCACACCTAATCAATCACGGAAAAAAGGGATCAAGCGATTATCAGGCATGAAAAATTATAGAGCTAAGTATAGCTAGGTGTATATTGTCTCTCTGTAAGTCCTGTCATGACAAATAAACTTCTCCTGCCACATACCAAAAATGCCTGAAATTCAGCATTCCGTTGCAAGTAAATGATTCTGCGAACATGGCACATGGGCTAGCAAACCCTTAGTTTTCTATTATTGAGTAATGCAACAGAAAACACACTATAATGTGAATGATCATTGACTTGGATTAGTCATCTGAATCTAAAATAATCGCTTTGCAAGAGAAATACACGTTTACAGAACAATTGCTTAGAACGCTGGCATATGGTCCCATGTTTACAAACTCCACAACAAAATACTGTTCGACAATGTCTGTAAGCAAATCAAGGTTATGATTTCATCAAGCGATGGCTCGTAAGAGCATGATAAAAATAGGAATGATGAAACAATGACAAACAGCCCCCGTTTATCATCAGAGTAAGATCATGAACAAGTCAGGTAGTTGACATTCTTGTCTTTTGGTTGCAAGTAGAAGTCTGAGGTCTAGGATGGCGGACCAAAATGTTGTAGAAAAACAATTTAATAATCCATGTGCCAACAATCAGAAATCATGCTGCTCCTTGGGAAGTGTCTTCGTAGTTCTCCAGTATCATGGAAGATGGGCAGCTGATAGCCTAAATAGCATGTGTGCATCCAATGACTGCCTTTGACCAACCACTTCCCTGCTGTTGTAAGTTGTCTCTATCTGGTCCAAAAGAAGAACAAATATACGTGTGAGCTTCACTCAGAAGTCAATATTTGTTTGGCAAGGGCACGAAGGAACCGAGTAAGGGACTTCTTTGCACCGGTTAAGTTGGCATCATCTTCTTGAGCCTTTTCATCCACAAGCTGACGTTCTTGTATAGATTGTACCTTCCGTACCAGTTTCCGTAATTCCTAAAGAACATAAGACCAGATTATATCATTAGTAAGACATTTTATGATAGTAGAGCAAAACCAAACTTGAATTTAGAAGCTTAGGGAAAAGAATTTCAACCGAAAAACATGGCTGGGATCAAGAAATGAGAAAAAAACAAACAAACGGACAAATAAATATAAAAAAAAAAAAATCAATAAATAAAGTTCTGATGCAAAACAAGATTTGCAGTGGCTGGGCTCATCCACTCTACATGCACTAACCTGGTAGAGCGTCCTTCCAATGTCTCATGTCAGACTATGCAATATTCAGGAATTCAATCTAATTTTTTTCTTGCTATTCACAATGAAAATAGTTAATGTGCATACACGATCCACCACCTCACGAATGAGATTTCTTTGTAGAGAATAGACGACACTAGCAATTCATTGAATGAAACTTAACTTAAAAAGAGAAGAAGATGATCTAGAAGGGATTATTGTGAAAATGACAGAAGAGAGAAAAAGCTTTAGAGATATCGCAATATTATTGTGTCAAATTAGCAAACTAGGATTTGTGAAGTAGGACATGACAACAAATAGTAAAGCAAAAATTGCCGTTCTAAAATCAATAGAGGAATTTGATTAGCATGTAATAGCAGTGCAGGAAAGTGCTCAAAATATGGTACTAGACATCTGCCATACTGAAGAAAAAGATTGGTTAAGAAGATGCAGACTTTTAAGGTCAGATAATTCTTGTCAAGAAACAATCAATTGGGGATCTCCACATTCTGAACATTTTGAATGACCCTATTGCAGCAACCATAAACTAATGAAATCTTTTACAAGTCCAACATCATTGATGAATTTACAATCTACAGAGGTCTCTAAGAACAGAAAACTATGAAGCAAGGTCAAATGCCAAGATAACAATATACATCAACAATAAACAGGACTTGGGTAGAACTGAGAATCCTGTAATATGCAGATCAAAATGTTTTCTATATCACAAGCCTTCTTTCAATATTCTTTTTTTGTCTACTTATTTTTCTCATCAATAATGCAGTACAAGAAAATTATAAGGCAAGTCTAACATATTCCACGAATTCATCCCCTCACATGCTTCATTAAAATCATTTATATTAAAGAACCTTAAGAGTCTATACCTGGCGATCAAATTCCACATTGTAAATGGAATATACTTCATTCGTAATGGATAGATCCTGCTCAACTAGGCCATCAAACCATCTTGTTGCAACCTCAACATATCCGGGGGTCCCCTGCTCGAAATTTCAACAAATTCTAGTTCAGGTCTTCTTCTAGGCTTTTAGAAGAGATTCTGCTAAACCCCTATAAATAAAAAACTCTGATGTCTGGCAACAGGAAGCCATTTGGCATAATCATATTGGTCAGCACAGTGACATGTGGATTCAGTTGCAAACCTCTTCCCCATAATCAAATTCAGTTTCCTCTACATCAACTTCTGCATCTTCCACAGTCCAAATCTCTTCACCAGATATATTCTGCAACTTCATGGTGTCACCATCTTTTGAATACTGGATTAGCGAATCCATCAATTCAGGTTCTACTTTCCGCAGCAATCTTCCTAACATCATTGAGACATCACGATTGGATACAGTAACAGAAAAGCTAAAATACATAAGAGGAAAATAACTCTAGAAACAATAAGACAATACAGTCCACTGATCATCTCAAGTGGGGCATTTATGGATCAACCATTTTGAAACCAATTTTATAAGTAGTTTGGATCAGTGAATCAATGAAATGATATGCAAGCTTATTAGCATTGGTTTTAGAAGCGTGAAAAGAAAAAAATTTTATACATGAAAGACGCAATGCGATTATTCTAGTTTGATTCCAAATGTTTGAGGCAAGAAACGTTGAGTATGATATCAACAAAAGTATTTCAAAATTCTACTCATCGAATCAAGAGATAACCTATGTAATTGAACTGTCTGCGCTTTCCTTCTCGAACATCCGGACCCAATCTCTACAAATCAACAACTAGATTATTACTACTAGTAAGGCATGTAAATGAAAAAGAAGCTGACGACGAATGAATGGATAAGTTAATAAAAATCGCACCTTTACTAGCATGAGTTCCTCAAAAACCTCACGCTCGAGAGAAACGGCCCTGCCACACCATTTCCCAGTTCCAGATGTGAGCATATCCCATTCCGAAGTCTACAAACACCGAATGGAGAGCGGAATTCCATTACCTGAGAATCCGTTTGATCTGCGAAGGGGAGAAGTTGGCCAGGTCCATTCCCCAGCGAACAGCGCGGCGGGCCTCGCGCTTCTTCTCGTTTCGGCTCTTCTTCTCCGGCGGACTCTCGTCGGAGTCGGAGTCGGAATATCCAGCTCGGGGCTCGTCTGGGGACGAGTAGCGCACCCTGAGCCCGTAGGAGCGAATATGGAAGGTGCGGGCGAGTGACTGAGGAGAGTTGGAAATGGGAAAGGAAGGCCATGTGGGAGAGGAGGTGAGAATATGATGCAGAATCAGAGCCGTTGGCGTCTTCATGAATGATGGAGATGGACGGTGAGAGATTAGCCTGGGCCAATGCCTCAGCAGCGGTGCGGCAACCTGCGCCATTGCTGCTGCTGTTGCTTCACTCCAGAAGCCGAAGCCAGCAACATGATAAACTTCTTGTGGAGTGAAGGCCCACATTTTAGACCACTGGGTTTGAAAAATAAGCCTGGTAAGTTGAATAATCTGATGATTCTTACTTCGCCTTTTCCAAAATATACCCTTTGATCATAATTTCAACTATACGTTTTTAAAATCTTAGATATACATGCTACTTTTATAATTAATTCTAAAAAATGTTCATTTCGTTAAAAACAGCTGGTCAATTTTTTTATAAATACCCAAAATACATATGTTATAAAATAATAAAAGATGAAATAAAATTAAAAAATAAAATTAGGGTTTTCTAAATTTAGAACTCAGGTATAATTAGAGCATTAGTGAGACATAACATCCAATTTCGGTTACGTTCAAAATTTCATGAGCATATTAGTAATTTCATATATTAACTAACAACATTAATTTATGGAGTAGGTGTTTTCAAGATTAATTGCAAACATAATTAATATATTTAGAATTTTGAAAACGTAGTAGGTATAATTAAGATTAGACTCAAACTTATTAGTTATATTTGAAAAGTCCTTCTTACTCTTTTTTTTTGCTCCTTTCTTCGTACATTTTGTCACATGTATTTACATGTTTCGCAGAATTGGCCCCATAAGTTTCTGGTCTTACAAAATAAACCTTGTCATATGAAGTAGTGCACAAATAAAAAGTATTTTTAATTTTTTTAAAATTAAAAATTTCTTTAAATAGTTAAAGTGGTTATATTAGGTTATGTGAGCTGCACAATAATTTTAATTCTAATCTATTTAAAATATTCTAATCTTAATTTATTTATAAACATTTATAAAAAAAACTCAATCCTATCTAATCCTAATACATTTAATACAAATGAACTAGGTTGTAGATTTACCTTGGGTTGAAAATGGATTAAATGATTAAAAAAAAATGAGATGACTTAAACTGTTGTCCTGAGCAAAGAAGAGGCTTGATTTCCTGCTGTTAAGCACAGGAGCGCAACATGCCGTCAAACTGAATGGGGATCCCTACATGCGTTTATTTTTCTTACATGCATTTTTTATGCATATATTTACAACTATCTTAATTTGTATTATGTTTAAGTCCAAAGATATTATTGTAATTTTCTAAGGAAGACAATAAACTCATCCTAAAAGAAAGAAGTAAAGCTCCCACAAAACATTAGAAAAATAAACATCCACCTCACCAAAACGGGTCATGATTGTTACCATCAGGGTATACGCCCGGTGACTTTTCTTACATACACTGCCTCGACTACATGAATATACACATTTTTTCAAAATTTTTAAAGCAATTTTTTTGTTGTTGGGACTGGCGCATTAGAAGTGCACTTTTAAAAGAAAAAAATTCAAAAATTCATCTAGATAGCTTTAAAAATTCTAAAAAATTTGTAAGCTTCTGAGCCCACAAGTGCATGTAAAAAAATTTCAAAAAATACATGTAAGGCCCCCATTAAGGCTACCCCCGAACATAATGGGGCCTAACCAAAGAATTGACCAGATGTAGACACCACGCGTTAAATGGGTTAGGTTCATCATGCAAAAGAATATATTACCTATTTAGATCAGATCATCCAAATTGGCTAGTAAAAGAAGGGATGGATGGTGAACACACGATTTGGAAAACCAAGGGACCGCAATCAGGGGTCCAAAAATAGTCACGTGGTAACCCTATATGTGTCACCTATCTAATCGAGGCCCACCGGAAGAATCTTGCTCATCCCATTTTGATCAAGGGACAAATGCAACTCCCATTAAGTGTGTTACATGCAATTATTAAAGACAAAGTATGAAATAAGTGTATGGATCAAGTTTCAAGACATACTTCTCCAAAACGAAGATTTAAGGATAAAGTGGGCGAAATTAACTATGATTTGATATTTAACTATTTAACTGTTTTACTTTTCGTTATTACCTTTATATTATGATCATATTTTAACATTTGTGATACAATTACTTTAGGCCACGATTTTCTACTATCAATCAAAATAAAAGACCCCACTTCTGATCAATTAGAGATTGTATTTTTATATTCTCATCAAATTATTAATCTAAATGTATATAATTTACGGACTAAATTTTTATGATTTTTGAATTCATGTATATATATTTCACGAAAGAAGAAGACTCATTATTTTATTTATTTTAATTTTAATTTTATTCTTAATTATTATCCTTATTATCTTACCTTATTTTCTCACTTTTTTAACATTTTTCTATTTTAACTTTTTATTTTTATTTGTCACCTGTTCCCAAAGACGCTCCAAGGGGTGTTCGCGGTTGTTGAGCTTGCTATTAATATGGTCATGGTCGTTGCTGTAACGCCTTGCCTGTGATGAATTGATCGGATGTCTTGAGACAGAAATCACGGAACGCCAGTTGCATCTTTTAATTATGACACTATATTTAGGTACTCATTTTCCTTCATGCAAATATAATAGTACGCATTGGCAAGGTGGAGTATGAGGTATAGTTTCATTTTCCTTCATACAAATATAATAATATGCATTGGCAAGGTGGAGTATGAGGCTTGGTCTAACTATAGTTATGATCTAAAACTAAAAAAGAATGTAGAAACCTAGCTAATATTTTCACATAACTTTTAAATTTTTTATAAAAAGTATTAAAATTTTACTTTTGGCTTAATCGATCTATCTGCCCATTGTAGTGCGCCTACATTCTTGCATTATAATTTGATGATTCGACTAGTGATGTTAAAAATATATATTTCTAATATTTTTTTAATAAGAATTTTGAGAAAGATTTTAATTTTTACCATTTTAAAAAAATATATAGCCAACATCACAGTTTGGACAATCAAGTGCCTAGCAAGAGTATATATAAAGGTGGTAAGAAATTTAGAATTTGAAGTTCAGAAGAAACATTTGTCTTGTTTATTCCTCTCCTAAAGTTGTTCTCTAGCAATTACCTTGTCATCAACGGGATGACAATGAGTGGAAAAAATATAACCAATTTAAGAATGCTTTTATCTATTCTTAAATTTTTTTAAAAAAAATTAAGTCAAATTCTAACCTATTAGTCCAACTATCTCTAATACTTGTGAATTTTCTTAGTTTGAACAAAGAAACTTATTTGTAGGATTTTCATTAAGTTTTTTGAAGTCATATTCCATCTTATTAGTCCAGTTATCTCTAATACCAAACCAGCTTATTGAGCGAGATTTTTGTTGAATAAAATATTTTATTTTGGCATTTTGCTTTAGTTCCATATGATCTGTTCAAATTTTAATATTTTGATACTTGATAGTGCATTTACCTTATTCATTATATTTAACATAATTTGTTTAATTGGAATACTAAATTTCATATAAATCAAATATGTACATGGGCAACACTTTCTAAAAAATATATATTCATATATAAATCATGAAGAATGCTTAGATATATTTACATATGCGTTAAATATAATAATATTTTTTAGAAATATTTATCCATATAATAAGGATATTTTAGATGGTTCAAACATTGAAAATATAATTTTAAAATTTATATTTATTGATGATTTTATTACATAATTTTACACATTTATAGATTGGTCAAAATTTGTATGATAATATAAATGATGTTAAATACAATAAATAAAATAAATTTTTATTAAATATTAGGATGTTAAATAATATTAAATATAATATATACAAATGAAGCAAAGCCTTTCATTTTTAGAACCATAGGTTAGATAATGATCTAGCATTATCTAGCCTAACCATAATCATTTAATTAAAAAATCTCTTTAGGTTAGAATTTGATTATTGCAAAAGATTAGCGGAAGTACACTCATCTTTTTTAAGTCAAATCTTAATCACTGTTTTGAAAGCCGGATCAAATTAGGCGGTTGAACTGGTCGACAGTAAACCCGTCATGTCTTGGTTTACTCTAACCAACTGCAATTCATGGGTTGAATGGAAAAACCGAAAACCGATCATGAAACCGGTAATACGCGGTTCGGTTTTCAAAACATTAATCCCAGTAGCTAATTCATTTTCAGAAATTTTTTGCTTCACCCTTAAAGTTACTTCCTAGATCTACCCTTTAAAAATAAAAAAAACAAATAAATAAATAAAAAATAAAAACTTACTTTCTAGATCTATGGAAACGGAAGCCGATTAGACTGTTCCAACTTCCAAGGCTGTTATGGGGACACGTAGGGATAGAAGTGGGCATATAATACAAGGAGGAGGTGATACGTGGGAGGAGCTACTTGGGACGAGAAGGGCCACGGGCTGTTGTTCAGTATTCCAATCTGCTTCCTATTGAAACTAATCCCATATTTAAGCTTAGGAACGTTACTTGGCTCTTAAAAGACTGATAAGTCTTCCATCTAGAAGTTCCACTTCACAAGGTCCAGAACTTTCCCTACGATTTAAGGTAGTTGAAACCTTTCAAACTCCAGAAAGTATAGTTACGAGTATTTTATCCACCCACTTTTTAATTAAAGACTTTTGCAAAGATTTTTATTTTGCCTGTGATTGTTAACTAAATGGGGAAAAAAAATTTAATCTCTTTATGTCAAACCATGGAGTTTATTTTGCAAAGGTTTGTTGCTTATAGTGTCCATATTTGGAAATGGCAAAACACATGCTAAACTTCAATTATTCATATCTGTAAAGCCTATTTTATAAAAAAGGGAATTTAAAACTGATTATTTACTTAATTCAAGCAATGTTATAAAATATGAAAAGGACGGTGACCATCCCGGTCTAATTGGAACCGGTTGACTGTCTACAACTCAATCCCCAGTATAGGTATTTGGTGGGTTGTTACTTACTAAATATTATGCATACTTATAAATAATCATCATACACGTCAATTAAAATCAAAGATCTGATCCATGTATAGGTTAGAATAATTATAAGATATAGATCTTAAATTAAAATATTGAAATGTATTTAAAACCTAAATAAAAATTACTTATAAATTAATAAATTAATGGTTCAAGGTGGTTTGATCAAATGGTTAGTCCGGTTTCAACCAAACCTGTTTGATGGCCAGCTTCGATATCATTGAACTCCACGGCAGGAGAACTAATAGCTTGAAAATGCCAAGGATTTAAGTATAAAATTTTAAAAATTGGCTTGGTTTGCAAATTGCGAATGCGTTAAAGCCTCAACAAGCCCATAAAAGAAAATTTAATAACTGACCAACCGAGGCTGCAGCGCAAGATGCGTTGCGCGGGCGGTGTTCTGGGTTTGAATCCCATTCGGGATTTCGGCCCATCAAATAGGTGTGGGAGCAGTTGGTCTCTCGAGTGAGGGGGTGTGAGAGCATGTAGTCTTTCGGTTGACTGTTGGAAACTGTGTCTTCCAGATTTCTTTGGGATGTTATGTGTGTCCCTAGATTTGTAAGAATGTCTCTGATCTTCAGTATAAAAATGTATTGAGATATATGTAATTATATATACCAATCAAAAAAAAAATTAATAACTGCTCCATTGGCGGGGCTCATAGATTCCAGACAACTTAACCCCACAAAATCTGCCGTTCAATAATTTTCTTTAATTAATTATAATTATATAAGTTGAGAACTTTTTCCTTTAAACATAGCAGAGAAAAGCTTCAGTAAGTAATATTATATAATACGCTAATATTTGAATATTTAATAGGCAGTTTTTCCATTATTACCGGTTCAAAGTAATTATATTTTAACCGGCCCAAGTGGGACATTTGTACGATTTTGAGAGATTCATTATTTCATATATACTGTATTTAAAAAATTATATTTAATTAAAAATGTTAATTTATGTAAAAGTACACATACGTGGACCACACATTAACATAGTTTTCGCGTGAATTTAAACCCATTAAAATCCTTATTTTATGGATGGCTTACACAAATTTTTGAGTAAAATGGTTAGAAAATGGACTGAAGGAATCCCACAATAATGCAGATGTGGCCCAATTGAGCCATTTCAACCTTCCTTTAAAGTTGAAGCGGCTCTAACTGAATACTTCATATGCTTAATTAGAAATTAATGTAGCCTTTTATTATAATAAGACCAACAAAGAGAGGGTCTATGTCAAATAGCAAATAAAAAAGTAGCACATACATAAGCTAGCAGATCACACGTCACACGCCCCTCTCTTCAAACTGTATATGCATGCATGCATGCATGCACTCAAACACATAAAACAGCAAATTAACTAATAACACAGTGCCAATCGAGGGGAATTAACACTCAAAAACAGCAGAGAAAGCAGCAGCAGCGTGTAATGAAACGGCCACAAAGGAGAAGAAAGAAAGCGATAACGGGTTGGTAGCTGTTGTATGCAAGGTACCAGCTACTGTTCTGCCAGCTCCTGCATCCATAGTCGAGAAAAAAAAAAAGACAACCTATCAGTTTCTTGTACTTGCTGCATTTTTTCTTCGACTTTTCAATTAACAGACTATATAGTTAATATCACCTTCAAGTAACCATTCTTAATATAATACCATCCTTTAAACGTGGACAACGGCTAACAAATTCACCAGTTACTTGGGTACATCGGTGTATTTTTAATGTTTTATTTTCATAAAATGTTGTTCCAAATATATTTAATACATTTACCAAAATTTCAATATTTGAATATGCATATGTATTTTTCTAAATTTCAAAAATAACAAATTTTAGGGGTAAAATAACTTTAAAACACCAAAACCTGTTGGCTTTTGAAATTTTAAAAAAGCGCATGCCTAAAAATTGTAACATTTGATATTTAAATTAAATATATTTAAATCAACAGGTTCATGAAAAAATGATATATATATATATATATATTCAGTCTGGTTAATAGATGAATCTACACTCGCTAACAAAATCGATGCCCTTAAAACATATAGAAGCTCAAGAATTTGCGCTTGGATGTAGAAGAGGTCATTTGCGACTAGGCCAAAAATATATTTTTCATTTTTAAAATTTTTATTATTTAAATAACTGAAATATCCTTATATTTAAAAATACAAAATAAATATACATATATTTTTGAAATTAATACAACTTAGTTTATAGATTAAACATACATATACATATATTTTAAAAATGAATGCAACTTTGTTTATAGATTAAACACACGTATAATAACAGTTTTATAAATTTTCGAAAAAAAAATTTTTGGCCAACGCAAGTGACAGCCCACACAAATTATATATGTGTATGTGTGTGTGAGTCATGACATAGCGCACTTAGCTTCAGTGCACCCAGGTGCAAAAACTCATTTTTTTATTTTTTAAAATTTTTTTATACAATTGTTAATCTACATGTATTAATTTTTACCATTTTTAAAAAATTTTAGATATTTGTTTTTGCATAAATTACGAAAAATGTCACTGATTTTAAAAAATTAAAAATAAATATCTAAAAGTCTTCAAAATGATAAAAATTTATAGACACATTAAATAAACCTAGATTAACAATTATATAAAAAAATTCCAAAAAAATTAAAAAACAAGTGAATTGCACTGGGTGCATATACATCTAGATGCATGGAGTAAACTCATGTATATGTATATATATGTGTGTGTATATATATATATATTTCAAGTACTCATTAATTAAGGCCCAAACAAATTACCTGAGGTTGGAGCCCCCAGGGGAGAAAGACCAGTTCCACCATCAACTGCATGCCCACAAATCAAAACACGAGCAGTTAATTAGCTAAAAGCGAATAATACCTTGACACTAAAGCGTAAGCTCACAAATTAAGAACCCGATGTAATATATGGAGGATTATTCTATCAGGCTGGCATATGCTAGGCCTTACTTAAGCTCGTCTAAAAAAATATTTTTTAATTTTTTATAAATATGTAAATGAGAAAATTAAGATAATATTATTATGTTTAAAAATAAAAATATTCGAAAATATCCAAAAATGTTAAATTTTAATTTATAAATTAGATACACTTTATATGTTCATGAAAAAGCTGAAAAAATTTAAAAAATATGTTTTTTAAGCGAGCCTAAGTAAAGTCTAACTTTAGCCAGCCTAACAAAATCATTGCTCTGTTATATTATACATAGTAAAGATTTCCTTCATGATTGGCTAGCTGTTGGATCGATCAGCTTTCAGTTTCATATATAATTCTAAGGAATAATTAATTACTCACCACGGTTGCATTCACTGACGGGAGGAGTCTGAATGTTGCAAGCAGCGGGTAGTTCCAGCGCCCTGGTCTGGTTGATGGTGACTCCCAGGGACGACGCAGCAGTCCCGTTGAGCACCAGGCACAGGCACCGCGGCGCAGATTGCACAACGCTGGCGAGCGGCGTGCAGCACGACGAGCCTGGGGTCTGTGAGCTGCCGCTGATATAGCTCAGGCACGGCGACAGCCCAACCAGCTCACTAGTGCAGTTGGACGACTGAGCACGAGCTCCTCCTCCTACAAACCATAACAGCAGCAGCACTTGCACGGCCACAAGCGCAGCCCAGCTTGCCCCACTCCCATTTTGAGTCATTGTACAGTATACCTATTCTCTCTGCAGAAATGAATGAATGAATGAATGCCGAAGGCGAAGGGTGGTTGTGCAAGCTACGACCTCATACAGGGCCTATTTATATGCACGCATGACAGAGAATACGTGTTGCGGCGAATAATATTAAAACGAAGAAAAGGGTTTGTGTGGGTGGCCAACCACTCCAGATTAAGTCAGCAAGATTAGTTTTCAGTGGCCGACGCACTCATTGAAATGAGACTGTGAACCGCGTTACGTACACTGGGATTGTTACATTTACTGAAAAAATCGTCTCCTCTCGAGCTTTCCTCTGGCTGCTGCTGCGGCGCGAGTCAGCTGCTTACTGCTGCAGTACGTAATCAGAGTATCGAACAGCGCATGCGTTGTAAGATCTGGACCTTTCATGGCCGGCCTTTCATTTGCTTAAATTGCATGATGTATACTAGCCATTGACCATCTGGTGGGTTTTTCTCTGTATTTTTTTTTTCAAACAAAAAAAAAAAAAAAAACGAATTGTTCAAATGCTAGCGTAGCAGGGTGCAATTTTTAATCTGCAGCCGAAAGTTGAGACCTTGCATGTGTAAGCTACGTGTTTCATGATGAGTTTGCATAAAACCTATATTTAACAAAAAATGATGATCGCATTTAAAAAAGAGAGAGAGACGGTCATATGCACTTTTAACCTTGATTTTGGCCCGAAATTCTATTTCTATCACGTTAAAACTTCTCCATCTAAAACTTTTCATTCTCTACAATTATTATATTTTTTAATCATTTATTCACACTTTCCTATGCAACTACCATACTTTTCAATCATTTTCTACGCAATTATCTATACAATTAACTCGTCTATTTTAGTTTTATTCTCTTTACTTCTTATCATTACCCCTCTTATATTAAATTATTTGACAATTTCTACTTTTTAAAATTTTTCATCAAAAGTTTTATCTATTTCCAAACACACCATTAATTACGAACATTTTAAAAACTTATTTACTTTATACCATGCCCGTAGATTTTGTGCAAATTTCATGAATATGTGGATTGATAACCCACCACCCATATTATACAAGACTAATTATTCTTATAGATTAACCAATTGATCAACACAATTGACATGTCTAACGAAACAAAAACTCCGGAAAGTCTCCTCCTTTGTGCCCTAGTAGGATGAACTGGTTAAGCTGGGGAGGGTAGGGATTCAGTATCTTTCTTTCGAGAAGGTTTGTCTCCCTCTTTGTCTCCTATCGTTTCCTTTTCCCTTTCTCTTTTTTTCCCATTTTTTTCCCATTTTTTTCCCATTTCAAAATTTTCATAAACAAAGTTGTCCAAAGGCAGTTTGAAA
>JAXCLR010000073.1:23831698-23842396 GCA_035584095.1 Annona squamosa | reverse complement strand
ATGAACTGGTTAAGCTGGGGAGGGTAGGGATTCAGTATCTTTCTTTCGAGAAGGTTTGTCTCCCTCTTTGTCTCCTACCGTTTCCTTTTCCCTTTCTCTTTTTTTCCCATTTTTTTCCCATTTTTTTCCCATTTTTTTCCCATTTCAAAATTTTCATAAACAAAGTTGTCCAAAGGCAGTTTGAAAGTCAGAAGAAGTGAGGACGAAAGACTGAAAAGTGACAGATGCATATTAGTTGGGAGACGAACTAAGAACCCTTGAGCCGGGAGTGGGTAAATGTCACCAAATAGACGCAAAAGGTAAACCAATATTACTTTTTTCAGTATGGATGACAAAGCATATGACAATAAACTTTTTAAATGGATAATGAAGAAACTTTGGAAGGCCAAAGGGAGGCTTGATATTAAGGTGGTGGAACGAAATCTCTACCTAGAGACTTTTGACAAAAAAGAAGATAGGGATGGAGTTATGGATGGAAGACCTTGACTGTATGACAGAAATTTAGTCATGTTTATGGAGATTAATGCACCAATCAAGCCGTCTAAAATAAAGCTCCACAAGACTCCCATATGGATTTAAATTGGAGACATTCCTTATGTTATTGACAAAGAAGCTACTGGAGTAATGGTCGGTGAATCCTTTGGGGGTTTCATAGATATGTTTATTAATGAACTTTAATCAGACTAAGAGTGGAGATTGATGTCAAAAAACCCCTCCAAAGAGGAATCTTTATCAAATATGCTGGAATAGAGAAGAGGTGGCTAGATTTCCAATATGATACACTACTAACATTCTGCTATTTTTGTGGTAAATTGGGGCGTGCCTACAAAAACTGTGTTCTAACCGAGGAAAAGAAAGTGGAGGTAGATGAATCAGAGTTACCTTATGGAAATTATTTAAGAGTGGGCTTCAAGGCTGGAATTTTGAAGAAAGGATATGTGAGAAACAGCAAGGTGGAACCAATAACATACACATCGAGGATTGACAGTGGAGAGTCGAAGCAAAAGGAACAGGAATTGCAAATAAGCAAAGCCCTACCAACCAAAATAGAGGATAGGGACAAGCTGAAAGGCAAAGATAATGCAAAAAACCAAGCAAAGGGGACACTACAGGATATGTCTAATGTGCAAGATGGTACAAGATAGGTAGAAAATAGTAATATGATACATAAATCTTCTGGAAAATGGAATCAATCCCAAGAAGTTAGATCTTCAACGAGGGCGATACTAACAGGGGAACAACAAGATAAGATAGGTACACAACTACTCAGTTGGGTGGTTAGGAAGGGAAGATACATCAAAGGGAGGAGCCCATAGGCATGGACACCAATGATCAGCATATACATTATAACAGTCAAATCACAGCAGGTCAAGGGCAAAAGAAGAATGAAGAAGGAACAAAGGTAGGAGAGTTGGGTATGATGGGGATATTAGAATAGGGAAGAGATGTCTACACTATAAATAGAAAACAGAGAAGATGAGGAGCCCGCACAAAATATAGGAAAAGGAGGTCAAAAGGAAAGGGGACATAATTGGAAAAGAAGGCAAGATCTCAAGAAGAACTGAAAGTGAAGACACAGGGAGGATTGAGTATGGGGGAGTAGGAGTAAGAGGGTTTTGGAGGTACAAGGGGACAAGTTTAAAGGGATAGATGGCAGTGAAATCAAGAAAGTGAGAGTGACTCTAGGAGAGGCTGAAAAACCAATGGTGTTGGTGGAGGCTAAGAAGTTCTCTCAGTCCCGTAGGGGCTAAACGACCCTTATAACTTGGAATTGCTATGGACTTGGAAACTCACAATCAATTTGAATTTTCTAAGAATTTACCAGGAGGCAAGGTCCCATGGTGGTCTTTTTGCCCGAGACTAATAGAAAGACGAGGGAAACAGAGTACATTCGAATTTAGCTGAAATATGATTGTTGTTTCTCAGTAGATAGTGATGGAAGGAAAGGGGTCTGGCAATGATGTGCTTAAAGAAGTGGACCTTTGAATATCCTCATTCTCTTGTCATCATATCGATGCAATTATCAAAATGAGCACAAACAAAGAATAGAGAATCATCAGTTTCTATGGCCAACCAAAAAGACATAGAAGGGGGGAGTCATGGAGCCTATTAAGATAGCTATGCGACCAATCCGACTTACCATGCCAATCTTTGGAGATTTCAATGAAATAGTTGGAGAATTTGAATTCAATAGTAGAAACACCATACCTGATTTTCCAGATGAATGCTTTTAGAGAGGCTATAGACCGTCGCTTACATGACTTGGGCTATATTAGACAAAAAATGACATGGAGAAACAACGGGGTAGCCTCTGATAGAGTTGAGGTGAGACTAGACCACAGTATAGCTAATCTAAAATGGTTGGATACTTTTAAGTGGGCCCAACTTCATCACAAAGTTGTCAGATATTCAGACCATTGTGTCATTCTAGTTTTGCTTAATTGACAAGTTGAGACGAATTTTCAGATAGTTCAAGTATGAACTGTCTTAGGCCAAATACGGTGAAGTGCATGAAGTTGTTCAAAGAGCATGGATGAAGAACCCATATCGTATATCTACAATAATGAACAAAATTCCTTAAAAAATCAAACAACGTGAGAAAGAGCTAACGAAGTGGCAAGCAAAGATGAAGGGCATATCAAGGAAAACAAACTAAAAGCTTTAATCTAACTTACAAAAACTACACAACCTTCTAACTTCTAATAAGAGAGAGTTACAAATTAGGGAGAAAGAGCACCTCATTAACATGATCCCGGAAGAGGAAGAAATGGTATGGAAACAAAGAGCTAAAATCAATTGGTTGCATTGCGGAGACCAAAATATGGATTTCTTCCATAGAGTTGCTTCAAAAAGGCGTGGAAGAAATTTTGTAGAGTTTCTTGTGGATGACCATGGTACTAAAATTTCAGAAGAGGAAGGAAAATTAAAGATGGTGGAGGAGTACTTCCAAAAAATGTTCAGATCATAATATGAAGACGCACATCAATAGTGTGATAGATCTAATCAAGTATAGTTTATCCCAGAGCAAATGTCAATCTCTCACCACAACACCATCAAGAGAGGAGGTGGTGACAACAATAAAAAGTATGGATCTTATAAAGGCTCAAGGACTAGACGGAATGTCTGCCAATTTCTTTCAGAAGCACTGGAATGTGGTTGGTGAGGATATCTATCAAGCGTGTAAAGCCTTATTAGAGATCAGAGAGGAAAAGGATTGTATTAAAGGTTTTAGGAAGATCAACCAAACATCAATTGTTCTTATCCCAAAAAAGAAAGGTACCTCTCGTTTGATTGAGTTTAAACCTATAAGTCTCTGTAATTTCATATACAAGATCATTTCGAAAGCTCTAGCCAATAGGCTGAAGGGTTGCCTTCCAAATCTCATATCTCAGGAGCAAAGTGCTTTCATCCTAGGTAGGCTCATCACGGATAATTCTATGCTCGCCAATAAAGCTATTCATATGCTGGAAAAAAATATGGAGAGGAAAACATGAGGAAATGGTTCTAAAGCTCGATATGACTAAGGTGTATGACCGAGTTAAATGGAACTATCTTATTATGGTCATGAGAAAATTGAGATTCCCTGAAATTTGGATCCAATGAATTAAGGGGTTTATCTCAATTGTAAATTACAAAATTATCCTCAATGGGTCATATTATGATGTAATCGAGCCCTCTAGAGACCTAAGACAAGGGAATCCCTTATCTCCTTACCTATTCTTCCTATGCGCGGAAGACCTCTTTGCTCTTATCAGGGTGCCTCAAAACTAACCTATCTATTTTTTGAAGATGATGTCCTCCTATTTCTAAAAGCCTCAAGAGATAATATTCATCATCTCATGCATGCTTCGATAGCGTGCCAGGCAAACTGACTAACTCAGTGATGGGCTTTCCAATGTGATTTGAAAGAAACAATTCAAGAATTTTTCAAAAAATTAAGGAAAAGATATGGAAGAAGATCCAAGGTTGGAAACAAAATCTCTTATATGTGGGAGGGAAATAAATTCTAATAAAAGTTGTAGCCCAAGTGATTCCTTGCTATATTATGAGCCTCTTCCTATTGCCAAAAAAGTTGTGTAAGGAGATGAATGCAATGCCTGGCAGATTTTGGTGCAGAGAGAACAATAAAAAGAGAAAAGTGATTTGGATTGCTTGGAGTAAAATGCTCAAATCCAAAGAGAATGAGGGATTAGGTTTCAGAGACTTCAAGGCTTTCAATCTGGAAATGGTTTCAAAATAAGCTTAGGGGATCATTTCAGGGTCTAATTCCTTGTGTCCAAAAGTATTGAAAGCTAGATATTTTCCTAAGAAATCATTTTAGGAATGCATGGCGGTTTCAGGCAGCCCGTACATTTGGCAAATCATACTCAAATCCAAAATTTTGTTGAGAGTCGGATGTAAATGGAGGATTGGAAAGGGCAACAAAGTGAGTTATTTTTTATGCCAATGGTCCCTTGAAAAAAGCTAGGCCGCTTCCAAATAACATCAATGAAGATGGTTATGTGGAAAAATTCTTAAACAAGCATTGTAAAAGGTGGAAAGAGATAGAAATAAAGAGGGTTGTGGGAGAAGTGGGGTGGGAGATGATTACAAATATTCCACTTCCACACAATGAAGAGGAAGATGAAGTTTTTTGGCAAATGGACCTAACCGGGAATTTCAACATTAGATTGACCTATATCTTGGCCCCCAAGACAAGGGAGGAGCTGAACTTTAGCAATGTATCTTATGAGACTAGCAAGAGCAACCAATCTTAAATGTTATTTGGAAGTCAAAACTCCCAAGAAAGATTAAATTGTTTGGTTCGAGACTGCTGAATGATTTAATTCCAACAAGACATAACTTAAATCTGAGAGGCATAAGAGTGGAGCCCACATGCCCCTATATAAGCAATTACGATCTATGGAAAGCAATGAACATTTGTTCTGTGAGTGCCTAATTAATGCTTTGGGTTGGCCATCTTCACTAATGTGACCCAAAGGCAATCTGGGGATATAAAAAGCATAATTTTCAAGTAGTTAAAGGTAACAATCATTTTCCTTTAAGCTTGTATAGTACAATATGCTGGAAAATTTGGTTTTTGAGGTATATGGAGTAGCTAATGCAGAAGTATTCTTAGCGAGGAGAATTATGGACTGTTGCATCGACTACATCACCCAATTTCATAGGTCTATGCTTTTGAACAATGGTGAACAACTTTTGAATAGTAGTCACGCTAAATGAACTCTCCTAAACTGTAGGTTCATGAAAATGAACTCTCCTAAACTGTAGGTTCATGAAAATTAATGTGGATGCTCACATTAGAATGGAAGATAATTATTTTGGTTTTGGGGCGATGTTGAGAGATTGACATGGTAACTTTTTGGGTGCTCAATGTGAATCTAATAAGGGCCAGATTAACATTTGGATTTAGAAGTTATGGCTTTAACTAGGGGATGATTCGGGGCAAAGAAATGAGGATTAAGAGGTTAATCATTGAGACTAATTCCTTGCTCTTGATCGATATATTAATTGGTTTGGGCAATCTAAAATCTAGTCTGAAATACTTATTGGAGGAGATTATGACTCTCAAGTTATATTTTGATGAGGTAATGTTTAGCCATGTATCACAAAGTGGAAACGATGTTGCTCACAACATGGCTAAATTGGCTCTTTGTATCAGGGGGAACCCAAAATTTGGTGGGGTACTCCCCCAACCAGTATATCTTATTGTTTGCACAAATACTCTATTCTTGTAAGCTTGGGATGAGCTGTCGTTTGCTTTTGTTTTTTTGGCTTCATTGAGGACACCCACCAAGCTTACCATAAAAAAATTATTCTTGGAGGTCAATTTCTAACCCACATATTCACATTGATTTTCAAAAAAAATCAACAACCTTTACAAAGTAAATAAGTTTGATAAAGTGGTCATATGCCATAAATTATTTTTAAAACGTTGATATATTCTTAGAGGATGTGCCGGACATGGAAGCAATAGCAGTCTTGTTTGGAATTAAATGGGGGCTTGACATTCAATAGTTGATTTTGGAGTCTAACTCAAGCATTCTGATGAGTATGTTAATTGAAGATTGCCAAAATTTTTCCAATGTTGGCAACAAGGTCATTGAAATCCATTCTTACATCCTTGTTTTTGAATATGTTACCATCACCCATGCGTTAAGTGCCAAAAACAAATATGCACACTACATTGCTGATATAGTTGATCAATCTGTTTGTTTTTTCATCAAAACGTGGTGGGGATGTCCACCCAACTCTATAATAAATTTTTTATGTGGGAATTGTTCCCGAATGGTATGAACATATACATATTTTTTCCATAAAAAATCTAATAGCATATAAAGCAAATAAGTTTAGTAAAATGGTTAAATATCATAAATTATTTTTAAAACATTGATATATAAAAGTATAATTTCGGGCAAATTTCGGGCAAAAGTTGGAGATAAAAGTGCAGCTAACCTTAAACTGAATAGTTTACTTTTACAAATCTCCTTTGTGATTAAGGCGTATCGCATTTGCTCATGCATTTTGATCATCTTTATTTTTCAAATCTTGTAATCTACTTTGGGATCTCTTGAGTCTTATGTGGTAATGAAAATTAATTAAAAAATATATTTCAAAAATGTATTATGACTTTGGATTATATAAAATATGAGCTCTTCTTCTATTTAATCTTACTTTTATTTAAACTCATCCATTTTTACTTCTATGTAACTATATTTCACTTAATCTCATCTATTTTTCCACCTTGACAAATTTTAGCCCGATGATTATTAAAATTTTATTTCATTTATTGTATTTAATATCATTTATATTGTAGCAAAAACTTAATTGTTTGTTTAATTTCAACATACTGATCCCATCTACAAATATATGAAATTAATATAATAAAATAATCAAAAGTAAAATAATATTTTTAAATTTTAAATGATTTAAAACTATATGAATAAATAATTTTATAAAATTTATTATATTCTAATATATAGTGGATTGATATATTTTTTATAATTTACTCATGAGAATATATAATTTAAAGTAAATATAAGTCATACGCAATATTTTTATATCATGGAGCCACTAGCATCATTTTTTTTTGAAAGAAACTACATTTCTTTTACTGACAAAAAATAAATAAAAAATCCATGGACAAAGAGTTTACAGTATGGTACAATGACCATCCCCACCGGGAACATTCATTTTCTGTCATGGACAAAACAGGATTTGCCAAAAGATCAGTTAACCCATTGCCACTACATAACCCATTGCCACTACACAAAACATGTAGGTATCTGACAAATCTAAGATGGGTTGCATGAAGCATAATGTTCCAGAGAATTACATCGACAGGTGACAAAATAGGGCATTACTCGTTTAGAAATTTGACCATGAGGAGAGAATCACCTTCAATCTCCAGTGATTTCAAATGCGTCTCTCTACACCATTCAATACCGAATCTGAAAACCATAGCCTCCAAAACCAGTATGTTCATTTGGCAATTACAACTCCAACATTTAGTTAAAACAAAGTTGCCAACTGAGAGTGTGTTTGTTAATGAATAAAAATTGTAAAGTTAAAATTTTTCAATCTAAAACTTTTCACTCTCCACAACTACCTTAATTTTTAATCATTTATTCACATTTTTCTATAAAACTATCATATTTTTTAATCATTTATACACAACTACTCGTACAACTAACATATTTATTTTAACTTTATCATATTTACTCTTCATCATTACTCCTATTATATTACATTATCTGACAATTTATACTCTTTACAACTTTTTATCAAAAGTTTTATTCATTTTCAAACACACCTTAAGTCTCTAATCACAACTCCAAAGCCCATTCGTTGTGCCTTTTTCATTAACATCCTTGATTTAGATAAAATTTGACCTTTTAGCTAAACAGACAATGCAGGTACTCGTGAAAGATAAATGAAAAACTAGGAGACACAAGATGCTAAAATGGCTATGCTCCGTTAATTAATGTAAGGTGCATCGTAAATTGCCCAAAATCAGTTAAAGATAACCAAGATCTTGCCGCCGTGGCCATGATCAAAATAAAATAACCCCGTCAATCAAGAAAGAACGACATTAGTTGGCCATTTGATCTTAGCAATGGAAAAAAAAATCAATAAAAGATCTAGAAGGTCAACTGTTAATAATAAGGGAGGAAATGATGAGAACAATGCCATACGTATGTACTGTGCACATCTTTTGACCAAAATTTAGGTTATATCCATAAAGACTTCGGTTGCAAGCAAGCAATATTGTAGGTGTAAACATGGGCCAAACTAAAGCTTAATGCTTTCAATTCCGTTTAACACAGCCCAGTTTGTACAATGTTTCAGGCCCACGTATGGTGTCCTGCTTGGCCCGAGCATCAACTGATACTGCCAAGCAGTGGCTCCCCGTTACGCTGTTCATAGGGGCTAAGGGAGATCAACCCGAAATTCAAAGAGCAAGAGCAATGTTCTGAGATTTTATTTTATTGCCACCACCCGTGACCTGTTCTGGTGACGTCGTGTGTTTGATTCTTTTTTAGAAAATTATAAAAAATTGTCTTAGAGTTTAAATGTAATACAAATTAAGAAAGTTGTAAATATGTACATAAAAATAAAAAAGATTTTATTTTATTTTAAAAAAAGAGAACAATGTTCTCTGTCCATTGGATGTTACATCTTTAAAAATTTAATTTTTGTGATGTAATAGAGCATCTGAACAGTATTTGTTGTTGTTTTCATTTAAATAACTAAATGAAAAACTAAATATATTATAAGTGGATATTATTAGTTACAATTAGCATAGGGAATGAAATCAAAACCACTAAATGCATATACGCTTATTTTCATAGTATTACTTATTTATTTTCCCAATCGAATCCACATATTATGTTCAACGTAATAAAATGTACTTGCATAAAAAATTAGGATAATATGCCTTTATGGGGATTAATATCAATTCAAAACTCAAGAGTAAATATTTTTACAAAAATTTAGTTTTTAAAAACTCATACAAATATTTTAAATTTAATTTTATGATGTTAAAGTCTAATTAACTGTAAGCAATGACTTTGAATTGCTTCACCCGTGGGATGAAATACATGCTCGGTATCAATCCTCCCTGAAGGGGATCGTCCACAGCTTACGTGGCTGCAACTTTCAAAAACAAATGCAGGAGAGGGTTTTAGCCGCGAACAGAAGAAATGGCAGAAAACCCTAAAAACAGAAGAGAAGGCGAAGGAGGAGGAGAGGGAGAGGGGGAGAGAGAAGAAGCAGAGCAGATGAATGCGCAGGTGGAGCTAGAAGAAGGAGAAGAAGGCGAGAAAACTACAGGACAAACGGAGGTTGCTCCGGCTCTCATTGCCGTTCATCCCTCCGAGAAGTCCATCGTCGTTGCCGCTGGCGCTCAACTCCGCGCCTTCGATCTCCAGTAACAATCTTCACTTCCTCTCATCAAATTCCAGCATCATTCGCTTCCACCGTTCATCTATTGTCCCTAGAAGCAGGAACCCAAATCCCCGAGTCTCAATTTTCCTTGTATATGTATACATATATCCGAGCTACGAAAGATTTATTATTTTCTTCATTGCTTATAATTCGCGCAGAGGCGATCGTTCGATTTCATTGCTGGATGATTCGGCTGGACCCTCTCATACAGATGCAATCCGAGCAATTTGCTTTTCGGCAAAGGGAAGGCTTTTTGCATCTGCTGGTGATGATAAGGTGGTGAAGGTTTGGAACACTGATTATTGGCATTGCATACGGACTGTGTAAGTTTGATGAATTCGTCAACCTTTTGTTACATTCTAGACTCTTGTAAATAGGTTGCGATAATACCTTGAAAACTTTTTTTGCACATGGATTTGAAAGTGTAAGTTTAAAATTTTCTCTCATCCTTCTATGCAGGTGCTCTGAGAAGAGAGTGACTGCGGTTGCCATAAGTAACAATGATTTATTTCTTACTTTCGCGGATAAATTTGGAGTCGTTTGGATTGTAAAGTTGAATCAAGAGGATGGTGAAAGCAAATTGGTCGATGATAAGCCTGCTCCTCTATTTGCCCACTACTGTAGCATTATTACTAGCCTGGTGCGTGCTCTTTTTAACCATCATTTATATCATTATATTTACATGCAAATCAAGAATTTCGTAAAACTTTACCACTAAAGAAGAACTAAATTAGAAAAAAAAAAAGTTGTAAGAAATTTTGATAAAATTTTATGATAAATAAGATAGATACTACAGAGTAAAATTAAAAAGATTAATTTCAGTGTCAATATTTGGAAAGTACATGTTATACATCTGCAACAGTGAACTGGTAAAGACTAAAGAGTATGCTAAGCTATATCTGAACATTGAGTGTAATTCGTAAACTATGCGGAACCAATTTTATAGAAATCTAGAATTATGAGCATGAAAGAAATGAATTATGCTAAAGAAATTGAACAAAATTTTAAGAAACTGAGTAAATCTTGAGATGATTACATAAAGAATAAATTTAAAAATAATGAATAAAGCATACATAGACACACCTTTCAAAAAAAAAAAGCATCTATAGACATAATCAACAAATAAGTCTAACATGTAAATGTATAAAGGGTTTATTTTGGGAAAATGTGAAACTAAGGTTGTGTTTGGGAATGAGTAAAACTTTTGATGAAAAGTTTTGAGGAGTAAAAGTTGTCAAATGATGTGATATA
>JAXCLR010000073.1:23800855-23822705 GCA_035584095.1 Annona squamosa | reverse complement strand
GGAATTAATCAGAAGAGAGCCTGAAAACAAACACATCACACATGCAGAATTTAGTGGTCCACACACCCACCCTATAATTGGGCACGTATGAGTCGCGCATGTCTTATGGAGGGCAAAAGGACGAATATGAAATAGTGAAAAGGGTGCGCGCATACTCTTGTGGCTTACGATGGGCGGTGTGCATCGCCCTCAATTTGTTCCCGACGTGGATTAGCATCGTCTGTACATTGTTCCTTCTAAATATGTAATCCGATGACACCTTCGAGTGCAACTTCTGCCTTAACACCGTCCACCAAACCTATTACCAATTAATGTTAACTCCAGCAACTATAAAATCGAGCCGGATTATATACATTACAATGTATTTTTTGGTTGTTTGGTATTATACAATTTTACATCTCATATTACATTTGACGGGTATAAACTCCCACTTATCTGTATAAAGGCAAAGCTCTACCTATATTAAACTTAAACACACTATCCAGAAAATGAATACTCAAACGCATTCGCCCAGAGTTGAACACTCGTCCTCCCACATATCTCACAAGGATATGATATTACCACAAGAGTGGAAACCCCCGGCGGCCGTTACAATGCATTTCAAGTTAAAATACATTATTTATTTTTTACAATTAGTTTTATTTTTTCATAATTATATTTTCCCAAGTATATTTAATCTATTTATGAAAATTTTCATTTACGATACTTTTTGTACTTATTTTTAATTTTTTAAAAATCAAATTTTAAAAGGGTGTAAACTGTAAATTGGCTTATGTTTTATATTTATGTTTATGTTTCGGTACATGATGATTATGTTGAAATTATACTATGGATAAGTTATATTATTTTTATTTAGATTTATGTGATTTACCTTTAGATTTATTAGTTTTCTTTTATCCTATTTTGAAAAGTTAAAATTTTTATAAAAATATAGTGTTCATTCGTACATTTTTTAAATTTAGTTAGATTGTGCAATATTATTTTTGCTTACGAATTTAGATAGTTATTGTATCTTCGTGTAAAATTTTAGATTCATTACTAATTCAAATCAAGACTTGCCCATTTAAATTTTAAATTGAACCCGATTTATATAAATAAAGTTAGGATTTAATTTTTCTAAATATTATTAAGATTAGAATTTTAGATTTTTCAAATAGCATTATAGCCAGATTAAAGTAAACCCAAGCTTTATATATCTGAACCCAAATTACGTCTGTAGTTTCTCCCAAAAAAAAAAAAAAAAAACACCTGCAGTTACCCTGAAATTTTATTTGTAACCCCAATTATTTTGACTCACCTTAATTATGATATAAATGTAAAATATTTCAAAAATTATTACAGTAAATGCAAGAATTTTGAAGTCAAGAAGATAATTAACAAACTTATCTATTTAATGTGGCACGTTGTAGAATTTTATATGTTTTAACATTTTTCTTGTATTTTTTTAATTTTTCGTGTACGTATTCTTTATTTATGACTTGTACGTTGTTGCTAAAGATCATTTTAAAATTAATTTTGATGCCAACGGGAGTTAACATTGTCAGCAACCGAAAAAAATCCATGTAAATTTTTACAACAAGGATAAAACTTATTGCTGAAAACATATAACATAACCATAAGATATATTTTCCGTATTAAATTAGTACTTAAAGCAACAAAAGTTTCAAGTGTCACAATTAGTGGTTCACATATCTGTTTCAACAATAATATAACTTGTTGACAAGTATGAACGAATAAAGATTTTAAAAAAAGCTATGGTGTATATATCAGTATTATTTAATTAGCTTTATATTAATTAAGTAATTTATTTAGGTTCTATGGACTTAGCCGCGAATCTCATCTTTATGGAAAAATCACGTGAACCATTGTAATAAAAATTCTTTAAAGTGACATATACTTACCTGAATTTTTTTATGAAGATATATAGATCTTGATATCAAAGTACATAAATACCAAGATCATAATTAATTACCAGTTAATTCAAAAAGGATTATAAATAGCGGTGAAGCCAGGACCGTTGATGAGGGAGCAATTTACCATTGAAATGGCAGAAAATCTTTTAGAGTAATCATGTAAAAATCAATTATATTTTCCAAAATTTTTAAAATTTTAAGGATGATTTTCTAATTTTAAAAAATTGAGCGGGGGTAATTGCCCTGTGTACATAGGGATATTTTATTCCTCTAATTATCTCCTAATTAGGTTCGGTTTACTTACATGCCTATGCTCTATGCCTAGTGCATTAAAAGATGCATGCATGTGGTTAACATCTTTCTTCTGATAGACTCTGCCCGTGTGGAAAGGATAATCCTAACAAAATAATATAATTATACAAAAACACCAAAATAAAATTTTCTTTTCTAAAAAAAGGTGGACTGAAAAAGATGTGCACGGCCTAATACCACCTGAACATTGGAGCCACGGAAAGAGACGGCCGCGCAATTGGGTCTATCGGCTGGCCATAGAAATGATGTCCCCAAAGTTCATCGATAGACACGTGTAACTAGCACATTGGCGTACAAGGCAAAAGAAAGAGATGAAAAATATTAAGTTAGCATCTTCACTGTACAAAAATTACAGTGTTGCTGCCTCGAAATGGGTGCCATATGTCTATAAAATTATAATTTATTCTGTCCATTGCATTTAAAATTATGTATTCTATTATCATACTAATTTTCATCCTTATTAGATATGTATATAGATCCTATCTAAAAATGGTACAAATTTAATATAGTAAAATAGTTCGATATAAATAATCACTTTAAAATTATTTTTTCAACGTGTAAATTATTTGTTATAAAATTTATATATAGATAAATAATTGTATGAAGTATTAATATATTTATAGACAAATACATAGGAAAGATTATATATATATAAGGCCCCGTTTCTATGTAGCCTGGTTACATAAAAGCGAATTTATGTAACCTCTTCAAAATCTAATATTTTAATTCTTAATTGAAAATTTAATCCATTAATTATATTTAACATCATTTGTTTATTTAGGGGATCAAGTTTTATTCCAATCAAGTATATTTACAGACCACATTTGTTAGAAAATGTATATATTCATATGTAAATTACGAAAAATGTTAAAATATTAATTTTAAAGTAGTGTTTTTGACATTTAAACCATCCAAAATATCATTTTTATGTGAATAAATAATTCTATAAAATATTATTACATTTTAATACATGTTTAACTCTTAATAAAATATTAAATATTAAATATTATTTGAACAAATAAAATATTAAATATTATTATTTTAATTCTTAATAAACCATCTAAGTGTTTTTATAATTTACACATGAATAATATATATATATATGAACAAATATGGCCCATAAACATATTTAATTTTGATGAAATTTGGTCTCCTAGATAAACAAATAATATTAAATATAATGAATGAATTGAATTTTTCATTAATCATCAAAATCTAATCTACTTCTACGTAACTAAGTTACATAAAAACGGGACCGATATATATAGATATATGTATATGGGATTGCGATCCTATGCACCCGTGTATACTTAGCTTCAGTGCACCTGAGTGCATTAAATCCGTTTTAACCCATTTTTTAATTTTTTTTGAATTTTTTTTATATAAGTGTTAATCTAAGTGTATCAAAATTTACCATTTTTAAGTATTTTTTATTTTTTATTTTTGAAAATCAGTGGCATTTTTGTAATTTTAAATTACCTAAAATGTCACTGATTTTCAAAAATAAAAAATAAATATCTAAAATACTCCAAAAATGATAAAATTTAATACACATGTTAAATACACTTTGATTAACACTTGTATAAAAAAATTTTAAAAATAAGTTAAAATGGGTCAATGCACCCGGGTGTACTGAAGCTAAGTGCACCCGGATGCATAGGATCGCAACTCATATATATATATAAGAAGTGTTCTTGTTAGCTCGGGCTAAACAAATGTCCCGCTTAGCTTATCTCAAAAAATTCATTTACAATAATTTTTTTATTTTTTTTTCAGACACTTGTTTATCTAAATATATTTAACATATAAACTAAGTTTTACCATTGTTGGATATGCATGTGTATTTTTTTAGATTTTTAAAAATCTATGTATGTATATATTTAAAATATCTCAATCTTTGAAAATATAAAAAATATTTATACACATATTCAAAAATAGTAAAACTTGATTTATATGTTAAGTATATTTAGATAAACAAGTATATGAAAAAAAGAAAAAAATTTATTAAATATAAATTTTTTAAAGTGGGCTAGGCAGGACATTTACTTAGCCGGGGCTAATGGAATTATTCATTTATATATATTCCATATAAGTGCCAGGTAGCCCTCCAAGACTTGTAAAGAGACATAAACGTGAAATAAAATTACATAAAATAAGTGATGATGGTGATTTACAAGCGTGCATACAGCTGTGGGGGACAAGGATTCAATCACATATAATAAATAATAAAAGATAGATGATGCTCGACATAAAATATCAAATGAAAAATAACAGGGAGATTATTTGATGATATATTTATTTTTTATGATTATTACATTTTTATTAATGTTTCAAAAATACCTACATTTCGCTCAATTTTTTCTTATAATGCTACAAACTCTCAGTTCTTGAAGTCGCGAATTAATGACCAGCTGTAGATATAATGTGAGGAAAGATGTCTAAATCGTTCCTTAATCAAAATTTATCCCCTAAAAATATCGTCCATTATCAATAGTTGTACCCAAAACACCCATAAAAAAACTTATCATTTTGGAATTTTAAAAAATATCTTCATAAAGTAATATCGTCAAATTCTAAATATTTTTGAAATATTGGTAAAATTTTAATTATGAGTGAACTAAAGGTGTAGATATATCTATCTACAAGTATATCTGAACACAATATAAAATATCTTATGAAAAAGACAGAATAATTGGAAATAGTAAGATAGATTTGGTAAGAGTAATCAAATGCCACATCGTCATCCAGTATTAGCTAGGAAGAGGAAATTTTTCAAAAAAAAAAAAAAATCTAAAGAGGAAAGGAAGAAAGAAAGTAAGTTTACACGTGATGGGCTTTGTAGAACCCTTTTCCCAGAAGCCGAAGACAGAAATTTCTAACCTTTGCCCAGGTGATGATGATAAGACTATATACCGGTGCCTGTGTATCATCTAGTACACACAACAAGAGTAGAAAATTGTGGTAAAGGATAAATACAGAGGATGGAAATTGCTAGCTAGATGATTGAAAATGAAGGGAGGTGGGCCAGGAAAGTTGATGAAGGAAGCTGAAAGAGGAAGGCCATTTGATGAGATGCTTAAATGGTAGGGGCTAGGTAGGATGACTCTTTTTTGGGAGGAGAAGTAGATTTGCATAGAAAAGACAAAAAAGATGAAAAGGATTGGGAGCTGGGGAGGAGGCATGAATATATACAATGTCCATGCGGCTAGTGAACCATAATGGCATGAGCCCTTTTCTATTCAGCTTTGGCACCATTCAATTACTGAGGTCTGAGGGAGGAGCAGGGCCAAAGGCCTATATATATACTACGTACGTACGTTCATGCATCTAGCTATACCAGCCATACTGTGCTTCTTCCGTACGCATGCCATGGCCCTGCAGCGAAGCATGCATGCGTCAGGTGATGAGATTAAAGTTCCTCTGATAGGGCCATGCATTGCATTTGCTGGACACCCTTGGGATGTGTGTACGCATGACAATATTCTCTTTACTCCCATTGAACAAAAATGGGTGGCCCACATCTCAGGAAAAAAAAATGGAAATATTCGTCCTCTATGTTCTCATCTAAGTTTTCAAATTGGACCATTCATTATAACTTCCCCACTGAATGGTTACCCACCAAAGCATGCATGGTTTTAGTGCCACATGGAATAAAAGTATTACCGAGAATGCCGATGTTACTTTTACTTATATTTAACGATTTTGATTTCCTTGTGAGTTAACTTCTACACATTGAATTGCTTCCACCATATTTATACTTTTGTGAAATCTCTAATTAAGCAATTTTTATAATTATATGAAATATTTTTATGATCGAGTCCACTTGGTCCATTGTTATGATCATCACCGTTGACTTGATGATGGAGCCCAACTACATAATAAGGAAATCAATATATGCAATAACAAAATTTATTATACATAACAAAAAAAAAATGTTGCATATAGTTACAAGTAACTAACAGAAATTTCGCTATCATGTGGTCGTATAGAGTGAAGACCGATCCAATGCTCATGGGAGCAGTCGGAGCTACTATTTTTATTTTTTGGCATATACGAATCGGCCCATGAATGAGCTTTGTATATGCACAAAATTTTTCATTTTTGGAGCTTTTAAACTATTTATTTTTGAATTTTAAAAATGAAAAAATCTGTGTCCTATGCAGTACTTTTCGTTTTTTTAAAATTTTAAAATAAATAATTCAAAAGCACCCAAAATGAAAAACGCACATGTTGAAGTTCATGCTTAGGCTTATATTGTAACTTAAAAATATTTAAAAAATAAAAACTATAACTCCCACAAGCAAGAGCAAGAACATTAAAGCTCAATGCTTATAAGAGTATTGAATCAATCATATATATAGTTGGCGGTATATATGGGATATGCCTAAATATACTTAAGTGCACTGAAGCTAAGTACACTTGATAGCATATGATCGAGGTCCAATAGATATTTTATAGCACAAGTGAATCTTTGATTTGGTTAAGCTTTAGCTACTCTAAGTACGGTTCGTATATTGTGCCATATTTTAGGTCGTATTTTTTTAATTATCACTTGCTTTCTATGTTTATATTCCTTATTGGCAATTTTGTGCATCTCATTTAAATTTTTATTTCAGTTACTTTTGGAAAAATGTGGATGTATGTGACGGTGAGGAAGAAAATAAATCTGAAAAAGTAAAAAAATTATGAAATATGATAATAGCAATGATTAGAAGTAAGGATAACAAGATTAAAATAGATAAGATACTTACCAGGAAAAGATATAGAAGATTATTACAATTTAAAGATAGAAAAAAAATAAGATAGTAAAGTAGATATCAAAAGATATTAGCAAGAAGTTCGCGAGAATTTTTTAACCTTATTTCGACAAATGAAATCCTTATTCACTTAAAACTGATTTAAGATAAAAATTTCAATGGGTTTATTTTCATGCTAAAAATATTCTTATTTTATAACCCTACTGAAATAAAATAAATATTTTCTTAATTAATATAATGTTTTACATATAACCGATGAAATAAATTACATAAATCTATAGAGTTTGCTTAAATGCATGTGAAGCCAACTGGATGCGTCCCATTTGGCAGGAGCGTTGGCAGCAACTTTCCTTAGTCGTAGGTTCGAAACCCGTATGAGGTAAGATGATTAGATGGAATATTGTAACAATGATAAAAGAAAAAATGTATGTGGACGGTTCAAAGTGAACAGTACTCATTTGTTTGAATGTAAAGCCCGAAAACATATATAAAAGAGGTGAAAAATATGAAAATAAAATAAGCTATATGAGCAAAATATTAAACAGAGAATTAAAATAATAATAATAACAATAATAAAATGTCATAGTGAAACATGAGAATAGTGGATATTTTGAGAACTAGAAATAAAAAATGAAATAATAAGGAAAAAAGGAATTTGTCAAAGCATAGAAGAGACAAGAATAATAACATAGATGGTAATAAAAATTAAAACGCATCTGTAGATGGATGGCTGCTAAGGCTACTTATCTTTCATTGAGAAAAGACAGCCTTGAAAATATCACTTAAGGCTGGTGGGAAATTTAGAATTTTGTTTATATATATATATATTCGATCGAGTTGTGGCGTCTCTTTCAATGCTAGAATTATATATTAAGAAAACGATGTTGCACACCCAATCAGTTTTGAGTCTCTTTGACATTGGATATGGCTTTTGTGTTTACAGATATATGTTGATAGATTCCGCCCCAAAAACGTGATTTCAAAAATCCGATAGGTTGTAATAAAAGAAAAATCAAATAGGCAAATTAAGGAAAATGAAAGTCATAAAATAAAAAAAAGTACGGAATATTTCGATAAGAAGAAGTCCTTTATGGATCTAATTATTCTACTATAATTATCAGTGCAACCCAATATTTTGATAAGTTAATTACATATCATGATTCTATCAAATATATATACATATATCATGACAATTGTTTTTATGCATATCTTTTAAAATTATCGTGCACGGCTAAAAACTTACGTGGACTGGAATAAATAAAAGTCATGTTAAAGGTGATCATAAAAAATTCTGGTTGCATTTGGCCTCCATACAGAACGAGCTATGGTTTCTGCTTATTCATGTGAGTTGTAATCACTTGGGAAAAACATTGAAGATATTTGAGCTTAATTTATAATAAAAAAAAATGCTTCGTTCCATATCGATAAAAACTATGTAATGTAAACCCTCACGAAATAAAGTAAATAAAAATAAATGAATATTTTTAAATAAAAATTTTCAAGATAATAGCAAAAAACATACATAACAACGAAAAACAATTGTAGACTAGGCAACTAATAATGCTGCAGCAAGGAAAAGAGTTCGCAAAAAGAAGACAACGAGATTATTTTTGCCTCGTTTCCTTTCATTAATTACCCAACGCATGTACCTAGATCCTGGTTAATAGTGGATAAGCATCAGTCCAAAAAAGACACTTTTATGTACTATTGCAGCATGATTGCATGATATATGTTTAAGGTTTTTTTCAATTTCTAATATAATTTTATCCATTCTTAGTATATGGTGTATTTGGGAATGGGTAAAACTTTTGATGAAAAATTTTAAAGAGTAAAAGTTGTCAAATTATGTGATATAATAGAGGTAATGATGAGTAATAAAGATGATAAAGCTAAAATAAATAGGTTAATTGTGCCGGTAGTTGTGTGAAAATAATTGAAAAATAGCGTAGTTGTATAGGAAAATGTGAAAATATAATTAAAAATAATAATAGTCTTGGAGAGTAAAAAGTTTTAGGGGACGTTTGGTAATGTGTAAAATGGTGGGATTGTGGAAAATTATGGAAAATGAAAAAGAGAATATTTTGAAAAATGTGTCATTGATAAGAAATGATAAATGTATAATTAGAATAAATAAGTTTGTTGTATGTAGTTGATAGGGAAAATGACTGGAATGTAGGGGTAAAAGTGGAAAAAATAGTATGATTGATGGAGTAATGATTGGTATTGGGAAACCAAATACCATAGAAAAATCATGGTTCCCACACCCACATGTTACCAAACGCCCCCTTAGATTGAAAAGTTTTAACTTGATATTTTTTAACCATTGTCAAACATACTCATAATTTTATTCATACCCAATATACATTATTACATTTTAATACAAAATTTTTTTATATAGTTTAGAATAGGACCTTTCCTAATCACTAATTCACCTGCACATCTGCACTATCGAATGACAAAGCAGCTTAGCCTTATCCGATCTCTTGCTGTTAACTATGGATGCTTACTATACTGAATGGAGTGCTGTGGCATCCGTCTATTTAACTTGAAGCTCTAGATCTTTCTGATTTTTCAAAACTAAAATAGTCAACAGACGACACTACGAGTTCCAACATCGTATTATTGCTGCTATTTTAATATTCTACTCAATCATGTATCAAATTCATCGGATGTGAGCGAGAAGTATCCAGCGGAGAAATTTATGACGTGAACTTTCCACATATCCCAGAATTGTGGTTTGAACTATATATGTCATTTGATGGACAATTATATAATGAATATGAAATATTAAAAATGCTTTAGCGAACATTAGCGTGATTTACTAATTAGGTTTCACGTTGAGTTTATTTTCGAAAACACAGATTTTTAAAAAATTAAATTTTTTTTTTTACAAAACTGTTATTTTAGTTATGTTTAATCTATAAACTAAATTTTACTAAATTTGGAGATATATATATGTATTTTGGATTTTTAAATAGAGGTGTTTTAGTTATTTTAAATGGTTGGTATTTAAAATTCAAAATAAATGTATATACATGTTCAGAATTTGTAAAAATTGATTTATAAATTTAGTATAACTAGATTAACAGTCTTGTCAAAAAAATTTAAAAAAATAAATATATATATATTTTTGGACCAGTCTAAAATGAACAGGTTGCATTTTCATGCTAGTAACATTTTTATCATTTGTGTTCGTTATTAGTTTTTTTATGATGTTTTTTTATAATTCGTTGGCGCAGCTGCTGAACTGTATGTGAATGGGATTGAGAGATTACATTTTTTTCATAAAAATTTCTCATTTTAATATAATTTTTTATTTTGAAATACGCAATAACTTACTTTTCTCATTTTCAATATTACTCCTTTACTCTGCGATATAATTTTTTATTTTTCACTGAATAATAACCCCTCCTCGTCCTATTTCATCTCTTGATATAACACAGAACACCCCTCAAGTAGTGATTGAACATTTCAAAAATAAGTGGGAATACTAGCTAGTAGATGAAATTTACCAGGTGCACTAGAAAATAAAGGACTCCTAAATTCCACCTCCACCTGAATTCAAGCTTGTTGAAATCCAACGTGGATTGTCATTTTTACAAATAAAGATCATACTTACATATCATTATTTTGAATTTTATTTTATTAACGTATTTGGGGTCATTTCTATTTCTAAAAAATTGAGTTTAGAATTAAGGTACGTTGAACCCTTGCGCCTGCAGCACCCTGTTTCATTTTACCCACAGCATTCCACACCCTTTCCCACTACCATATACAGATATAATTTCCCTTTCATATCGTCCAATCTCTTGCCACTTTTCAGGATCCCAAACCCTCCTTTAATTAAGTTGCCTGAATAGATATCTCCATCATCTGAATCCTATCAAAATCAGTCCCTCGGCCTGAACTTTTTCCCATGGCCATATGATCGAATCGGCTTCATTTTCATTTGGGTGGCTCCTGCACATTTTTAGTCATAGTCATGCCAACCACAGCATGCATGGCCCCCACAGCCTACGTATTTGGGTCACCCATCATCATTGGCCATGATGCAGCCGCATCGAAAAATTAGCCAGACATGGCCCACCTGCGGGACCCACCTGTCATGATTTCAGGTTGGCAAAGGAAGGCTTATTATCTGGGACTTCTCTGCCCTCCCCAAGTCCACAATCAAGAAAACAACAAGCACCAAGAAGAAGACAAGGTGTGGCCCACTTCCCACTCCCCACCCCCCAAAAAGAGATGGGACGTCCCTCTTTCTCCATCTCATCCATCATCTCAAAACCCACCCAAGGCTAGGTTCTATTTTCTACCCCCAACCACACCTCCTTAACTAGAGTTAGCATTGAAATTTCCCAAGAAGTGCCAAGCAGTGAAGCTATCATTGCAGTGCTATAAAGCACAGCCGTTGCTACAAACCAGCACAAACATTATGATATGTGGGCCATGATGTCGACATTAATACGTGTTTTTTGCTTGTGGACCGTTTGACTCTCTAACCATGGTTTATTTTCCCTTGTTGTTTGGTTAGCCATCTGTCCTCTGCCGTATGCATGTTCAAGTACTCGGTCTATAATTTATTGGTTTTATGCATGCCCACTTAACAATTATTGAAAATTAAATGTGAAAATATTTAAGTTCAAAGAAAATATTATTATGAGGCTTGTAAGTCAACTTGAAAACATGTTTTAATTTGAAAAAACCTAGAATCAAGAAGAAAATTATTAGATGCTTAAATCATCTGATTGGATGAATGGAGTTTTTAGCCGACAATTCATATGCTAGCGTGTACAAATCATATATAGACTTCTAGCAATTCATGAATAGGAAATAGAATTGGGTTTGATTGGATTGGAATTGGAATCTAACCAATTTAATTCTATTTTCTACATTTTGTAGGGGGGAAATGGTAGGAGAGCCTTCGTAGTGAAAAAAGGATAACAGATTTTATTTTTTGGGTAATTTGCAAAAATACTAACTTAGTTTGATTAAAATTATAAACATATTTACATAGTTTCAAAAATTATAAATAATCTTACATAATTTAAATATAATTGTAAATAACCCTCATGTTGTTATGACATTGTCAAGGCTTCGGTGTATTTATAAAAATATGCCGATTATATAGATCTATTTGAAACTTTAGAAATTAAGCTATGTATCTAATTTTTGCAACATAACTCCAGCATAGTTTAATCATAATTACAAATATCCTTATGTCATGACAATACACTAATTATATCATAACAACGTGAGGATTATTTATAATTATGATTAACCTATATGACAGTTATTTGCAGTTTTTGAAACTAAGAAGGTTTATTTGTAATTTTGATTAACCTAAGTGGGTACATTTGCATATTTCCCTTATTTTTCTTTTTTTCCTATTCTAATTTATATTAAACAAACTAAGATAATTAAAATTTAAAATTATTATTATTTATCTTTCTTTTTTAAGAAAAAGCGTGTCTTCTTTATCATTATTTATTTTTAACCGATATAGTTGCTTACTTTTTTCCTTATTTTTATTTTTTTAGCATGTCTGACTTTTTATCTTTTCCGTCTCTTCTTTTCCTTCAACCAATTAAATACATACAGCGATGTTGCATTAACTTTTTTCAAAAATATAGAATGAAAAATGTTAAGATTAAACCTTTCTGAATTTTGAGACACGGTCAAGTTGGATTAAGATAATTATAACCTAATGCAAATTTTAATCCCACTTAAAATATTTTAATATAATATAAATGAATGAGTGAATGTATTCCTTTCCATATCTGTATTAGTATCTTTATCTTTAAGGTATTAAAATTTAAGTTATGATCTATTAAAAATTCATTTATAAATTTATAAACTCAGTAAAAATAATTAAATTGGTTTATCAAAAATGTGTTAATTGATACTATCTACTTATTTGTTTGCTGAACAATCCTTTTAACTAAAATTTGGCTATGCATTTACAAATTTGATAAATAAAGCGTAAAACTTATTAGAAGTGCAAATTAATTAAAGGTTCCAATCCTAACTAATTCATGAATTTGAATTTATGGACTCTCTCCACTTATGACTCGCCTTGATGATATAAAATTCACTCCAATCATTAATTTAAAATTATTTATTTAATTAATTCACTATGCTTCCATCTGAACGGAAGATGTGCATGGCCCCATCTAGTAAAAGCGTAAAAACTAATATGATGAAATTATTTTGTTTGTATACTAGTCTTAGTGTGGTTAATTTAAAATTTTTCGATCAGAAATTCAATATTTAAACCATCAAGACATTTATCCTATGTAGCTAATGATTTTATAAATTATTACTACATTTCAACACATCTGATCTATGGAACCTAGTGCAGTGCTAATGTTTCTAGGAATAGACCGATGATAGAACTGGTATCGAAGAGGCTGATTTTGTTCGAATCCATTTAACTAGTTTTGACCGTTGAAATTAGCATGATATTTATGATATTAAGAATATTTAATTGTTTGAAATTATTTAAATCTTAATATTTTTACTATCCATAACTTCTAAGACTATATGTTAAACTTAGAATCTACCACTCTAATAGCTAAAACATGAAAAAAAAAATAGAATCTGTTAAACCTATATTAACTAAGTAAACATGTAACCTATTAAACAAAAGAAAATTAGCATCATTAGCTAACTTTAAAAAATATAATTTTATTTTTTGAAAAAAAAACCTAAATCGATGCAGGCAGTCTACCCAGTTTGGTCCGATTTTGACAACAATTATACCCCGTTGATTTCCTTTGTTAATTTTTTAATCCGACCCATATATTTTATTTAAAGCAATTTGTTTAGCCTTAATATAAAAAACAACTTGGTTAAAATTTTTTATAATCTATAATATTAAAAATATTTTTATAAACAACATCATTCATTTACGCTTACTAATTTGGAAACGGTGAATTAGCCCTTTTTTTCTTCAACGTGATATTAAGCCTACTTAATAATTTTTGTTTTCTTTTTTAGTCTATTTTAATTATTTTTATTTTTATTTTTTTATTTTGCTGACATAAATATTGGAGCTAAACGAAATCAATGGTAGGTTTTTTGTACTACTTAGGAAAATTATTAGCCATCCAGGCAATATAGGTAGACTCCTAGTAGTGCTAATTAAGCGTTTGATCTAGAATGTACATGTTTAATTTCTTCTTAACTATTCTTCCCTCAATCATTTTTCTGGTAGGCAAAAATTAAAAAATCAAAGTTCCACCTAAAACTAATTGTTAGGATTAAGAAATAAAAAACTGTGATGGAATCATATTTACCTAATAAAACAAAAACATGTAGCAATACTTATCCGGAATAGTTTCGTTTCTTATTTAACTGATCAAGTGTTCATAAAATATAGCAATTGATGCAAAATTGTCAGCTAAAACTATGGTTATTTAATAGCTGTGTACGTTATCATTGCAGCACATAACACTAACAATGATATTTAGTAAAGCTAGATGCTGCTTTAATGATATGATGCTTTTTGAATAGAATCACGTGCATGAGTTGCCAAATTTGCTCTTCTAGTCAATTTCTCCAACTCTTTGTAAAACTTTTTAAAACTCGTTTTGAACTTTTTAATTATAAGGTATGACGGATCAACTTCAAATTATGATTTAATCAGGGCGATGATTCAATGGCGTTGACAACATGTAAATATTTCAATGTTGTTGAATATTTCTACCTATTTTGATGATTAAATCAATATCTAATTCATTTACTTTGTTTAAATCGTTTATTTTATCATGATAACAAAATTTATTTTACGTAAATATTTGGTTTTTCAGTTAAATAAATACTGATTGAATCATCAAAGTAGGCCAGATGGGATAACTGTACTAAAAATTTTGGGGTTATAGACACTGCCAATTTAGTAGTGCATTATGTCTGCATACCAATACTTTTAAATTTATGGAAGCTATTTGACCACTATTAGAATTGCAAGATTGTGAGATTTTGCTGCACTGCCCTTGATTAAAAATTTAGCTGGCATGCAAGTTAGGAACGTGAACCAACCGAGCAAAGACATTTATATTAAATTTAAAATTGAATGCTTCAATAATTTTCTAATTAATGAAAGTAAAACATCATTAAATATAGCAAAAAATATAAAATATTATTAAACATATATAGTATAACAAAATAAGTTAACACAACATACTTTACCAAAAATTTCATTTATAATTTGAATCAATAATTTATAATGATAATTGAAGTTAATTTTGATTTTTCGGTTTTAATTTAGACTATAGTTAATAATAAATAGTGTTGAAATTTTCAGAAGATAATGATGATAAGCTAACACATGTGGTGATAATTTTTTTGATTGATATAATTTGTATCATATCTGAACTTATCACCAAAAATTTCATTTATAATTCGAATCAATCATTTATATTGGTAATTCAAGTTAATTTTAATTTTTCTATTTTAATTTAGACTATAGTTAATAATAAATAGTGTTGAAAATTTCAGAAGATAATGATGATAATCTAACACATATGATGATAATTTTTTTGATTGATATAATTTGTATTATATTTAAATTTATCTAAGTATCAAGCTCGAAGATAATTCTTACAATTTTTAAGAAAGAGACCACAAATTCTGAAATATTACAAAGAGACCACAAGCTACCAAACATTAACAAGGAAATCAAACTTCGAGCATGAACACCAGATATCCTACCTAAGAGGCAATTACTTCTGCCTGCTCCAGTTGCAGGCAGTCACGTGATGAAGATTTTAATAAGTGAATCTATGTGGGGCAGGTTCGGACCCTTCTTGTAAGGATACGGTTGACTTGCTTTGATCCTATGTTTAAATTCAGTCAAAATCTTGACCAATCCGGGTGATAAAAATTTCTGTTTAGGGGGTTCAAAACCAGGCAGGGTAAAATGCAGCTCACAGGAGATTTGTTATCCTGATTTCCAACCCTAAATCAATAACGTTATTTGCACCGTAAATTTTTACATGCACGGTGATTGGATTATCCACTCAAAGCCATCGAGTATTTCAAGCCGTCCAATCCATGATCATTTATTTTACTTTTGTTGAACTAGATCGGCCAACGGTGAATGAATGCATCGAAGAATATCATTATAAGAATTTTGATCATTACTGTAATTTCTTTTTCCGTTCCGTGTAAGGTAAAAAAGCCGGGAAATTTGAGGAAAAAAAATTAGAAAAAGTTATGAATGAATATAACATGACGGAGATGATGATTTAAAATAAATGAAATAAAAATAAAAAAGATTGGATAATTGTATGAAAAAATGATTGAATGCAGACTTGATGATGATGGTAATAATGATAATAATAATATAAAGTAAAATAATTGGATAATTAAAATTTAAATCATATAAAAATATCGGTAAGAAGGAATGGAAAAGTTTTTTTTTTAAGACGTGTGGTTATAGATAAAACTTTTCGGTTGTGTTTGTGAATGAGTAAAACTTTTGATGAAAAGTTCTGAGAAGTAAAAGTTGTCAAATAATGTGATATGATAGAGGTAATGATGAGTAGTAAAAATGATAAAATTAAAAAAAATAGGTTAGTTATGTGGGTAGTTGTGTAGAAATGATTGAAAAATATGGTAGTTGTATAGAAAAATGTAAAAAAATAATTAAAAAATATAATAGATGTGAAAAGTGAAAAATTTTAAATTGAAAAGTTTTAATATAATAACTTTCAACCATTGCCAAACATACTCTTAAAAATAAAAAGTATGTTTGGGAATGTATAAAACTTTTGATGAAAAGTTGTAGAGATGAAAAGTTATCAAATGATGTGAAATGACAGGGATAATAATAAGGAAAAAATAGGATAAAGTTGAAATAGATATGTTTGTTATGTTAGTAGTTATATAAAAATGATTGAAAAGTATGGTAGTTATATAGAAAAATGTGAAGAAATGATTAAAAAATATGTTAGTTGTAGAGAGTGAAAAGTTTTAACTTGATAACTTTTTGTTGTTAAGAAACACACCCAAAGTTTCGTAAAATGTGTTTAGAAAATAATAAAATTTGTTCTACGAAAAGTTTTTAGTGTGAAACTTTTAAAATTGAAATAACTGATGTAGTATGATAAAGTAATGATGAGGAGTTAAAAAAATAAAGTTAAAGTAAATAGGTTAGCTACGTAGAAATGATTAAAAATATGGCAATTATATAGAAAGATGTAAAAAAATTTAAAATGGGATAATTATGAAAATTGAAAAGTTTTTTTTTAAATGTATACATTATCACTTATTTTAGATATTACAATAAAGCTCAAGTGAGACAATATAAAATAGACATGGTCTCACCAAATAATCAAAAGAGGATACCGCACTTCTATGCTTAGTTTGTTATGAGCCAAGTACCTTATTTAAAGTATGTAACGCTTCCTACCACCTACGCTAATCGCATCTGAGGAGATTGAAAAGTTGTTGTATTTTGTAAATATATTATTAATCTAAAACTTTTCACTCTCCTTAACTATTCTTTTTTTATATATTTTTTTTACATTTTTCTATATAATAATCATACTTTTCAATCATTTCTATACATTTACATACATTACTAACTTATCTTTTTAACCATATTCTCTTTAATTTTCATTATTATTTTTATCATATCATATTATTTTCTTGTATTTTAAAAACTTTTTATCTAGGTGTGTTTGAAAAGTGATAAAATTTTTGAATGAAAAATTTTTAGCATGAAAATTATTAAATTAATAGAAATAATGTTATATGACAAGGATAATAACGAATAATAAATTTAAAATAGATAGGTTAGTTACATAGATAATTATGTAAAAATGATTAAAAATAGAATAGTTATACAAAAAGATGTGAAATTTAATTTTAAAATATGATAATTATGAAAAAAAGTTTTAATTTGAAATATTTTTTGAAAAACAAACATACCTAAGAGTTTTATCGTTCCTGGACACACACTTAAACCTCTTACCGGAGCAGATCAACTAGTTTGAAATCTTTTTTTCCTTTTTTTCCTTTTTTTTTCTTTTTTTGATAGTACTTTCCTCTTTTTTGGATTAGCTGGGAAGTCTTTAAAATTCTGGCCGTGATAAAACAGATGACAAGATGATGGTGTCATTGAATGAAATAACTGCGCCTATGCACGCCGTACGGCAAATGGTGGAAGTAACCCATCGAAGGGGCGAGCCGGCCACATCAAATAGGCATAATTTACCTGCCGGGTACATATTCATTCAATACAATATTTATAAATATGTTGTCTTGTTTATATATATCAAAATATAAATATATATGTATATAATATTTATAAATATATTTTCTTATTTTCATTTTGATTTAAAATTTTCACTCCAGTTCCAATAATTTTAGCCTCGTTAAATTTGCACCCACACAAATTATTTTTAAAGCATTTTACATTATTTATGCTAATGCCATTATTTTAAAGCTCGTTGAAAATGAGTAAATGATCCAAGATGGATGAGATAAGATTTTCAATTCATAAAACTTTTCTAAATTTGATTAAAATATTTTATATTCATCTTAATTACATTCTTATAATTTTCAAGAAAGAGAACCTAAGCTTCCAAATATTACTCCGAACCCAACAAACTCTACATAATAATTCTAAAGACAAAGCTCTATTTAATAAATAGGGAAATACAGCTCCCATTCAAACTCACTGCCTGACCAAGCAAACACCGGTTTGGCAACTTCATTTTTAAACGCGTAATAACCTTTCTCTCTTTTTTTTTTTTTTTTTTTGTTGAATGGAAGTAACCTTGCTCTTTAAATTCAAATATAATTTTTAATTTTCGTCACTTCCAATATAATTTACCTCGTCACTTCTGTCAAAAAAAAAAAAAATTTTACCTCATCACAGCATGATCAAATCTCTTAACTCATTCCAGGCCCCTTAAGTCATAATTAGTCAAAACCCTCCTTAATATTATGAACTTTACGTCATAATTAGTCAAAACCCTCGTTAAATATTATGACAATCACGCCGTGTGTGGTCCGCACGTGTCTATCGTCCTCTGCTCCGGTGTCGTCTTCTCCGACACGGAGAAACCCGAGCCGCACGTGAAGGAACCAAGCAGCTGCCAATGCCCACGGTCAACCACCACAACCAACAGTTCAATGGCCGATCCACGCCGCTCATCATAGCGGTCTCACAACTATGATTCTGGTCTCATTGCTCCCACAAACCACGCTTCTAAATGGATTGAGCTTACGTACGTGTTTTTGTTTGGAGTTTAAGTTTATGCATACGCCCCTTTCCATCATAATCCATTGACTTACGTGGGCATCGAAATGTACAATATTAAAGAACTACTGCATTTTGATTTTGGTTCACGGCAATTCTGGGACGAGGCTTAAACCATTTATTAAATTTAGGGTATCTTGGAAAAGTGATGAAATTTTTAAATAATTTTTTTTTTGCGTAAAAATTTTTTAAATGAGAAAAATGATATGAAATTATATGAATAATGATTAAGAGTAAGGAATATGTTAGTCACATTTGTAATTGCATAAAAATAATCGAAAAGTAATATAGCAAGATATAAAAAGAATAATTAAAATATGTAATTGTACCATGATAAAAGTTTTAGATTGAAAACTTTTAAGTGTAAACAGGGTATGTTTGGGAAGTAATTAAATTTTTGATGAAAAGTTTTTGGTGTGAAAGTTATTAAATTTATAAAAGATGATATAATATGATAGGAATAATAATGAGTGAAAAAAGTAAAATTAAAAAATAGATAAATTATATAGATAGTTATGCAAAAATAATTGAAAAGTAAAATAATTATATATGAAGTAAATAAATATATATAAAAAAAATAGTTGTAGTGAGTAAAAAATTTTAGTTGAAAAATTTTATAAATTGCCAAACATGTCTTAGTATGTTTATTTGCTATAATTGTGAAAGTTCATACTCGTTTAAAAAAGCATGTTAACTTACTTCTTTTGCAATTATAATCATATTGCACAGAGTTTTTGTTCTTAAGGAATTTTAAAAGTGGCTGCAAATGCTCGCTAGCAAATTTGACAGGCATGTTTTCAAATCTTTATTATGATCTGCCAGACTTTTCTTTACAAATGATTATCAGTAATATTACTAGTTGCCAATAATTAGGCGACTAAAAATAAATTTCTTGTAGTGGTGATTATATTATTTCAAAGTTTTTAATTAGACATCCGTACTTTCCAAATTATATTTATATAAATGAATTTTTTATAACATACCTTATGCATATGTGTGAATTGATCTTGCAATTTTAACGTTTTACACAATTAAAATTTTTTGTTAATTTACTTACATAATTTAATTATAATTGCAGATATACTTAGTTTCAAAATTTGCAAATAACTTTTATATAATTTGACTATAATTACAATACACCCATACCATCACAATGATGTCACAAATCTGTCATAAGTACATTTATAAATATATATATATATATATAAATTACGCGGACGTATTTGTGCAAACTAGGTAGTGTATTTAAAAATTATAAAAAGGACAAATTGCAAATATATAATATAGTTTACATATACAAACAAACATATTGATGTGGTACACGACGGAGCAACGATGATATAAGTATATTTACAATTATAGTTAAATTATATAAAAATTATTTGCAATTTTAGAAACTTGGAATACCTATAATTTAGTCAAACTATGCATATATTTATAAATTAGCCATTGTACTAATTGGTTTAAAAGTAGATATAGGTGTTCAACCATTGTACTAATTGGTTTAAAAGTAGATATAGGTGTTCAGCTATTGTACTAATTGATTTAAAAGCAGATATATGTGTTCTATAAAATAAGTATAATTTTAAAGTAAATATGAACTCATCAAAATTCTCGTGTTATACATATGACATTATGACATTTATAAATTTTTAATTAAAATGATTTAAAGTATGATTATTCGATAAATAATAAAGAAAAAGAACCAAATGAAATTTGTAAAAAGCGCGAACAAGGCCCATTGAAACCAATTCAATTTGGTTGATGAAATTAGCTGCTACCCTATTGGGCAATCTTTTTACCGAAGATCTTTTCTATGTATGAGTTGTTGAATTAAACAGAAAATTTCAATAGATTCTTAATAATATATTTTAGATTGTGAGATATGTGAAGATAAACACCAAGGTTGGCTTTGGTTACAAAAGGACAATCATTTAATAAATTACCCCTTTATAGAATTTTTTCAAACTTAAACCATCAATATAGCTTGTTTATCATCGTGTATTTATTTATAATTTAAAAAATGTGTTTATTTTTTATTAATATTATTTACATCTATCTTAATTTATATTGCAATAAAGTCCTCGCGTATTCCTACAATTTCAATATGATGACAATCTACTCTATCTTATCAGTTTGAGAGGTGCAAACTCTCGTCTACAATCGAGATACGCAAACTCTCATCCACAATCGAGAAACAAGGCTCTTATCTAAAATTGGAGGGCAAAGCTCCGGGGGGAACAACCCCCAACACTTGAATCCTGGGCATGCAACTAAATAGGACGGTGCCCTTGCCTCCTGTGCTGGTCGTAGGTGATAAGAATATATTAATTTATAATTCTAAAAATCACATTTGTATAAATGCTATTTTTATAGAATATAAAATTTAAGGAAATAATTTTTCATAACATGACAAATAAATAGTTTTTAAAATATGCAATAAATGGTTTAAATTTAGAAAAATTATTTTAAAATAAGCCTGGATGCATTGAATTGTTACTTACAGGGTGTGTTTGGGAATGAATAAAACTTTTGGTGAAAAATTGTAGAGATGAAAAGTTGTCAAATGATGTGATATAATAGGGGTAATGATGAGGAAT
>JAXCLR010000073.1:23790426-23800755 GCA_035584095.1 Annona squamosa | reverse complement strand
GGGTAATTGTGGAGAATGAAAAATTTTAGATTGAAAAGTTTTAAATTGACAACTTTTTGTTGTTGCCAAACACACCCATACAAAAAACCCAAGCGGCAATTTTGAGATCTCGGTCCCAAGGAGCAGCATTGAATCATTTCCCGAGATTCTACCTGCTTATTACTTTTAATTTAATATATGTGGAAATAATTGATTGCATTATTAAATGTGCTACGGAGGTTTACATATGGCTCGACAACCGCCCCAGGGCTAACGTATCTTCAATTTTTTTTATTATTATATCTATAATTTATCCGAAAATATATTTTTTTTCTATTTTATTCAACGAGTTCCACTCCAAATAAGGAGAGACTACGCTCTTAATATAGATAAGAGAGACGCTGTTCCCCGACCAGAAACTGGTTCAATTAACTCTAGGATTATAGGCTATGGCGCTATCCAGGTCAGCTACGTCGCTCGTGACCATAACTTAGAAGCTAAAGTGAGACACCGCCCGTGCATGATCAATCCCAATTTGACTGTGCAACAGGTTTTCTGAACTCAGCCAGCGATACTGTACGGATGGCACACTTACAATGAGCTCTGCTTGCTGAGTTGCTGCTCTGACTAGGCGGTTAAAAAACGGGTATTTTGTGCTGTGAACCCTTGAACTTTGGCCATTTGCCTTTTAAACCTTAAAAATTTTCTTCTTTTGCATTTTGAACCTAAGGGCATGATGTCGTTTCAGAACTCACGTATTCCAACCTTTCTCACGGTCATTTTTTTTGTCTTTAAATTGACGAAAATAACCTTCAAAATAACCTTATAACACTCCATACCCATGCAATGTGTTGGTATTGAAAGGCACCTTGGTTTGCATTGTGCTGCTTTTATTTGTGCAATCTGTTGCAAGGTAAGATTCACTAATCAAGATGCTTGTTTAATAGCTCATAAAACTTTGCAAACCTACCGACGGTGTTCAGAAATGTAGGTGATTTTCATACAATGATGATATTGAAAATGGCTGTAGGTAACTCACGATTCTGGCGTTCAATTAACGGCGCGTCCGAATCAGAAGACAATCTTCCGTAATCATATTTATGCAAGTCTTGAACCTTCAAGCTCATATCATTAGAATGGTCACCAACACTTGACCATTCATTAGAAGAAGGTCAACAGATCTAAGGATGGGAATCAGAGTGGGTCGTATTAAGTTAGGATTTACCTAATCTTAATCCTACTGTATCAAAATTGAGTTTGATTCTATTGTTATACTTGTCAGGGACAAGATGGTTTAATCCTCATTTTTTTTATTAGATCTCGATACAAACATTGGATTCGTACAGGACCGGTTTCAAGATAGCATGTTGAATAAAAAATAGAAGTCAAGTAAAATGCTTTTAAGAATTTATATATTTATCAAACATAAAAATATATCTATATTAAATTTAAATGTTATATGCTTTAATATTTCACTAATTATTAAAAAATACAATATTAATAAATAAAACACAAGAAAATATAGTGTAAATTCATTAGAATAGGTTAATATATAATTATACATAATAGTTATATATGTGCAAATTCTTCTTATTGATTATTGTATTGTTTTCTAGATAAATTGATTCTTCTATTGTTGAAAGCAAATAATAATAAAATTTAAACATAGACTTATAATTTTTTCATAAATTAATATATGCGAGGCAATTCAGACTCTTTGAGTTGAGATATAGTTGATCCACCCCAATCCTATTTTTTAATTCGGATAAAAAATATTAATTTTACTCCGTAAAAAATAGATCAAATTAAGGCCGAGTCATGGGTCAATCTGCCCTAATTTCCACCTCTAGACAGATCAACCTCTTAATGCTTGTAAGAAGCACAAAACTTCCAACATTAGCAAGCATGATGTCTTCGATGTGTGTCCTTTCCTCAAATGCAAGATGAACCTCAGTTGACATCTTGAGTTTGCCTCCCAAAGTATTTGTTTGTTCATTTGACTGCATGAGGCTACAAAAATGCAAAGCAACAGTGGAGTCCATCGTAACATTATGGTTGTTGTCTGAGGCATTAGATTTAGTAGATAATCTTCCTGATTGTATAAAACTTTCTGATACAGGCCTAAAAAAATTGTCTTCTACATGAACAAAACAACATAGAGCATAAGGAATTAGTCATGTAAAATGAATAGTTGTAGCAACAAACACATTTATCGTCGCAGGCTATAGTCAGACCTCGCAAATCATTTGAACCAGTAGAAAGAAGACCAATGCATTCAATTCATCATGCCCTTCAAGACCTCTAATGGAAATCAGGAGAAGATTCAATTTTTCCTAAGAAACATAACATTAATTAATGAACTATTAGTCTCTTACCATCGTTCGAGGCTACAAACCCCACTGTGCTTCTAGGGGATGAGAAATCTATCTTCCGCATAAACGGCTCTCGCTTGTTGTCGTCTCCATCCTCATCTTCACCAACATTGTCACGCTCACAATTGTTGCCCTCACAGTCATCACTATGGTAATACAATGATTGGTCCTTCGTCATAGAAGATGTCAACTGTTAGCATCCATTCTTGATCGCAACTTGTTGTAGTATTTCTTTTTCCAAACATGTCTTCCACAATGGGTATAACATGAGAACAGAGTATTTATAAGGTTATTTTCGCTAATTTTTAAAAAATGAGCACGAGAAAGGTTGTAATACATGTGTTTTGAAATGACATTATGCCCTAGGGTTCAAAATGCAAAAAGAGAAAATTTTCAGGGTTAAAAATGCAAATAGCCAAAATTTAGAGTTTAAAATGCAAATGACAAAAGGTAGAGGGTTTACAGTATAAAAAACCCTCTATAAACAGAATGCGATAAGGAATTAGACAATTTTTACCTCTCCAAATTTGGGCGGATAACCCATTGCCCTTCTGTGCGTTTGAAAATGGGCGACTCGTGGGGCCAAACATGGAGTTTTAGTTACCGCCAGAGCAGCCATATGTGCATCCCACAGATGTCCACATGACCACAGCTAACTGCTGCTGGTGGCGTGGATTTCAGAACTCCGTGATCGAGGTGCGGAGGAGGCACCCTTTCGGACCACAGCAGTCCCGTAATCGTTTTGAGTGACCGTGTATCGACCTTTCACTCACCACGAGCACCAAATTACCGCGAAATAAACGCAGTGTCGTCATCCTCCCCTTCTTATTCCCACAACACGCCTCGCTAGCGTGAGATCGACAAATACTCTTCGCGGTAAAACTCACATGTTAGTTCTCATTCCTTCCATCGACGATCATTTCTCTCAATTAAGGTACGAATAAAAAACAAAAATAGAACAAAAAAAAACTATAAAAACATATTTTTCCATTACAATAAATGAGAGAGCTGCGAGAATCGTTTGAAATTGGTCTTCTGTTCATCAGAAAAAATGAATATATCGTACTAATTATTGTAATGAAACTAATATAATGGAAGAGATATGCCATGCATTTGCATTTTCGATATATATGAAATGGTGGAATGGTTTATATTACACGCACGGATATCTGAATGTGTTTGAGTCTGTGATTGTGCGTGCGTGTTTATATTCGTATTCTGTCAGGATGGAGGAGAAACTGTGAGAGAAAGACAGAAGTAGCCATCTTTGTAGAAAAACAAGAGCGGAGAGGGAGGTGAGTAGCCTTCTTTGTAAAAAGCAAAGAGGCAGAGAAAACTCCCAAGCTCCTCACTCAGCAGCCAGTGGCTTCTTCTTGATTCAGTGCATCTCTTTCTATCGCCGCTTTTTTTTCTTTAAAAAAAAAAATTCTTCTTCCATCGAGATTTTCAACCTGTGGAGAGAAAGGAAAGGAAACCAGCTTTTTCTTTTTTCTTTTTCTCGGTTTTTATTAAGATGATGGAGATCGATGGTTTTGACGAAGAAACAGGGGAAAAGAAGAGAACCCATCAAAAAAAAGCAGAAAAGATTGGATTTTTTTATTTTTTTACACCCGCCTTTAATGCATGCATGCATGGTTGTTTTTAATGTCAGGTTCTGTTAATGATACCTTTCTGTATGTGGGTTTTCACGGGAAGGGATTTTGTTGTTGTTGTTGTTGAATCGGAAGTGAAGAATGCGATAGCATTTGTTGCTTTGTTAAAGTTTATTAAATGGGGAGCTTTCGGGACTGATTCTGCTTGTGGACTACATTCTGCATGTTGATATTGACAGGTTTTTATGATTTTCTGTAGCTGTAATATGTAGGAGAAAGCAAAGAAGAACCAAGATAGTAGCGGAATCGTGGATGTTACCCACTCGAAAATTTTGTGTTTTTGGTGTTCGATTTTGTTCACGAGCTATGTGTTTGTGGGCCTCGATGGAAAAGTACTTTTTGAAAATGAACTGATCAAACAGACAGTTTTCCTTGATTCATCGATTGTTTGCCTTCTTTTAGCGTGGGATTTTCACTTGGGCTTTTACAGTAGAGATTAGAATTTTCTACTAATTGTAGTGAATGAATTTCTTTTTTCCATTTCTCGCAATGATGTTGGTGCTCGTTTTGTGATCAAAGTTCGTGAAAAGACCCTTTTTAATTTCAGGTGATCGATTGCTATTTTCCTTTCCTTTCTGGGTTTTGCATTTGGTTCCTGCATCGTGTTGCATTTCGCCTTACCGCAATCTGATTTGGGTCATGTTCCTGCTATCAGTGGCAGCCTAGCAATTTGAAGGCAGGGCACATGCTGAGAAAGAGGTCTAGAGCAGTAAGCAGCAGCAAGCAAGGGCTGATGACTAATGATCTCGGCCCACTTTCATCCCCCACCGACAGCTACAGCAGACCCACCTCTCCATTCTTCAGCTCTCCAAGGCTCTTCACTGCCTTTTCTCCCAAAGCTGGTGCTTTCTCAGACACCGATCAGTCTGTGATGAGCCCCACTTCAATCTTGGACACCAAGACATTCTACAGCATTGCAAATCCTTTATGGGCCGATAACAACCACATCAACAGCAACAAAACTGTGAAACTTGCCGAGGAAGCTTGCAACGAAAACCGCCATCCTTGGGAGAGAAGCGATACGCGAGGCATTGGGCTCGGCATCGTTGACTCTCTCAATCACGAGGATGAGGGCAGCAAGAAATTCTCCAAACCATGTAGCCGGATGGTTTTGTTCGGCTCGCAGCTGAAGATCCAGATACCCTCTCTGCCGTTCCCCACATGTTCTCCAGCGGCGTCACCGAAGCTGAATCCCAATGCTTCAACAGAATATGGAATCAAAACCCCCAATTGCCCTGTTGCCCTGGGGACTCCATCTAGCCTCAGGTCTCCTCGAGTCTTCTCTGGTAGTCTTTCCGCGAGTGAGATGGAGTTGTCTGAGGACTATACCTGTGTCATAGCACATGGACCGAACCCAAGGACGACGCACATCTTCGACAATTTCATCGTGGAGAGTTGCGGGGCAATCGCTTCTCCTTCCATTAGTAAGGGAAGGAATGGCTGCCCTGGGGATCGGACTGGGTACCCTTCAGATTCCTTTCTTAGCTTCTGCTACATGTGCAAGAAGGATCTTGGGCAGGGAAAAGACATCTACATGTATAGGTGAATTACCGTATCTTGTTCTGAATTATCCATGCTCTCTTTCTATTTTTTAATCACTGATCATATAGTCGAACTGTCTGATGGGCGAATGTTTGTTTGATGAATTTCTATTCTAAGTAACATCTCTGCTAAATCGGTCAGCGCGTATGTTCCAACTGCCTTGCTTGTTAGCTGTCCATGCTTCATCCATCCTTCCGGATGGATGGCTATCATGTTGCAAATGACTGCCTCTGGCAAATCCCCCGTCTTTTGGTTATAGTTTGCCCGTGCCATCATGCAATAATTTGCCAGTGGGGCATGCCTATCAATGATTTTATGATGGTATCTTTGACCCGAAAATTTAATCTTCCTCCTTGGCTGTGAATTCATGTGACGCTATCCTGTCTTTGATGTTGAGTGTGTTTAATGCCTCTGGTTGAATTGTAGCTGTTTTTTCCACTATATCCGCTTTAGTGATTCTTCAAATCTGCTCTGTGGTGAATTATTTTCCTGTTTTGGTACCATATTAATTGCGAGGATAGTGTTTCAGGTCTAATCCTTAAATTAGCAGCATGCGTACTGGGACCTACTTAATAGACAATCCACCAACCACCTTACTGTTGGTCTTCAGTATTTGATGATTGATCTTTTGCCCTTCCTGCTACAGCACGATTTTGTATGCTGCACGTGAAGTACGGGACATGCTGGAGGAATAGATGATTTTTCTAAGACATGCTTCAAGAATTCGTCCAGACTGCAGGCTGATTTCTTGCTAGATCTATCACAGCCATCAATGATCAAACCATTTCTTTTGATTTACCTGTCGGCCTGCATCATAATGACATGAACCCATTTTCTTTGCACTAAAAAATCTTGGTTGCGCAAGTTACTTTCATCTTCAAAATTCTGATCGGTTTCAACCCCTTTGATGACAAATCCAAGTTGTCTGCTTGTGGTTCGTTCTTTACGCTGCATCTAAATTGCTTCTCCTGGTATTTCCAGGGGCGAGAAAGCATTCTGCAGCCGTGAATGCCGCGATCAAGAGATCCTCTTCGAGGAGGGAAGGGACAATCCTACATCTGATTCTTCAGCTGCGCAATACACCGAGGTTTTTGATCCCATTTCTATCATTTCTTGATGTCTCCATTAGTGTGTGGTAGGCACCCGGTAGCAGTTTGTGCGAAAAAAGGGGCAAGAATCCGTAGAATAATTATATCCAAGGAATTGTACTTAAGGTTGTCTAATTCTATAAGTTCGGATGCTGTTTCTTGCGTGTCGTTTCTCCTCTTCTTTTTCTATATATAAAAAATTCATTAGTTGAAAAAGGTGGGGTGATGATGATGTATGACAAGCTTTGGATTGTATTTTCTACCTATAAATATGCCAATCACATCTTCTCATGGTGACCCAGTCATTTGCTTCCTGAAAACTCTGCTTCTTTCAGGTCCCTTTCCTTTCTTCGCGCACCAAATACCAATAATTCTTTATTAAAGGGGTCTCCCTCACTGACGCAATTGGAACAAGCCAGGTTCGTGAGTCCTTGTGCTTAAAATAAATAAATAAATAAATAAATAAAAGAAAAAAAAAGACCCATGGTCACCAGAAAACTGATTCTAGTCCAGTCTCTTCCTTTGGCAGTAATCATGTGAATGTGGTCATCAATATTCAGATCTTTTTTTTCATGCTCGGTTCTGTTCCTGCTTTCCTGGTGTGATGTGGGGTCACACTATCTGACAGACAACAGGCAGGCAGCTTGTTGCTGCTGTTAACTGCAGATAATTGCGGAAAAAATGTAGTCCTGTGAAGAGCAGAGCCTCTATTGAAACCGGGGCCTTCTATATGCTAGAAATCTCGCCTTGGGGCAACTTAGGAGGAGACACTGTGTTTTGTTTGCGATTGTGGAATGTGGGTTCCTATAGTTTTACCAACCCAGGTCATGGTCCTTTGCTCGTTGTAATCTGCAGGCGCTGATGTACGCCAGCATGAGATGCAAGCTAGGACAGACTATGATGGCAGGGTTCGAAATATCTGTATAAGTTGCATTCGCGTTTGGTCTAGGGAAAGGAAGACTGATTTTCTCGAGGAACAAGAAGATTACAACCGATCACTGAAAATTGGCTGGTACAATCTTCGTTTTGAATGGGAATCAAGAACGGGTTGAAGCCCATAACAGGGGGGGGTAAAAAAAAAAAGATAGAGAACGGGTTGAAGCCCAAGCTCATACATATAAAGTTGATTTCATATAAATCACATTGTTTGCAGAAATTATTAGTCTGAAATATTGAGATATCATCAGATTCCAATGTAACAATCATTCTTTTGCAAATCTGTAGTTCTTGGTTCTGTGGAAATTAAGTGGGGAAGGGAAAGAAAGTAAAATTTCTTTTATGCGGGTAATATTTGTCCCTAATTCTTTTCCTTATATATACATAATATTTTATAATTTTTTTATATTTATAAAGGAATAATTTTTTTAGTCCTAGTTAATTTTGTTACTCTACTAAAAAAATTTCAATTACAATACTTTTTTTTGGCTTTTTTATATATTTGTTTATCTAAGTATATTTAATATATAAATCAAGTTTTACTATTTTTTGAGATTTTTAAAATATCCATATATTTAAAAATCTTTAAAAAATCTACATGCATATCGAAAAATGGTAATACTTATATTATAAATGTACTTAGATAAACAAACGTATAAAGGTAAAAAAAAAATTGTAAATAAATTTTTTAGGCGGGCTAAGCTAGATATTTGTTTAATTCAGGCTAATAAGATCACTTTTCGTATTTATAAAATTTCGTAATAAATTTCTCTTATGTCCATGTCATCAACACAATTGTTGTGTATCTTATTAAAAAGATAATATTACTCATCTAAAATGTTCTAATTGAGACAATATAACTTTAATATGATTTAATTAATAATAGAAAATTATTAATATATGGCATTAAATGATTCAAGAATTATATAAAGTCAATTTCATATAAATTGTACTACTTGTCTAAAGTATCATGAGATTTGAATGTAATAATCATTTTTTTGTAAAAATTTAGCGCTTCTGTGTAGGGGTGCACCTTGGGTTCACTTCAATCCTAACCCTAATCCTATTTGTAAAACTTCAACTCTAATCTTAACCCTATTTGTAAACCTCAACCCTAACCTTATTTTTGAAATTCAGGCTCGGGTTGACATCTCCTATTAATATGTCTTTGTTACTCATCTTATATATAATTTTTTATCACAAATCTATTGTATAAAAAAGTTTAAAAAATAATTTATTGTATGAAATTAACAAAAATTCAAATGTCACTTAAGAGTAGAAAGAAAGAAACCTGTTTTGAGCATTCTCTTTGTATCAAGTAGAATATAGATTATATGTAAACATTGTCAATAAGATTGTATTATCAATCATTAATTGTATTTTTTTACTCCTCTATCGTTTTAAGCTTATTTTACAACTATAATTTTAAAGTTCTCATGAATTTTTCCGTTGGAAAAAAAAAATCTCAAAAAAATTTAATATTTAGTATCATAGGACTTCGTTGGTCAAAAGGTTTTAGTAAAAAAAGCGTGAAGAGTAAATTTAAAAAAAAAACCGTTGGACTTGTATCATAATGTAAATTGAGAATAAGTATTTTGTTGAAATCACTTAAGACGTTAGATTGTCTCGTTAATGAGCCGTCCATGCCTGCGATATCGTACTCCTGTTGTCCATCATCCATCTATCAGTAATATATTATTATTATAATATAAATTATATATTTTATATAAATGTAAATTTGGGTTCGGGCTTGCCTGAACCCGAAACCGAGACCTATTTGAATTCAGTCCGGGTTGAAATTTTTAGAGTTTCAAAATTGCATTTTTTGAGTTTGGCGGGCTGGGTTCGAGCTAAACCCGGCCCAAGTTGCACCCCTACTTCTGTGTAGGGAGAATTTTTTTTATACCTCCAATGTTTGTACGTAATTTTTATTATATTCATATTTTTTTTTATACCTATAACATTTTACATAAGTGTTATCTACTCTACTAAAAAGATGAATTTATCCCTTTAAAACTTTCATAATTAAAAAGATTCAATCTTAAGATGATTCTTGAATCAATTGAGTAATATGATGGTTTAATTTTCTCAATTAGGAAAATTTGAATGAATAAAATTATCTTTTTAATAAAGTAAATAACGGTTGTATTGATGATAAGGTTATAAGAGAAATTTGTATTGATGACATGTTATGGGTACAAAAAAAATTATAAAATATTATAGGTATAAAAAGAATTATGAATAAACATTGTCAAAAGAAATTTTTCCTTCGACTTCTAAAAAGTTGGGAAGCAGAAAAGTTTTTGAAAGTGAGAAGAGTACGAAGGGTATTTTTTAAATATATTCATTATGTTTGATCTTAATTATAAATGTTCTCTCTGTATATTTTGGACTTCTTAAATCTTGTAATGAAAATAAAAGTAAAATAAATAGAGGTTATTGTAGAGAAAAATATGAAAAAATAATTAAAAATAGAATAATTATACAAAAAAGATGTGGATAAACAAATAAAGATTAAAGTAAAAGTTAGAGAGAAAAGGTTTTGATTGGAAAAAAAGCTTTTCTTTTTTTATTCCTAAGCACATTCATAGTAGTGGTTCCATATATAATTTCTGTATCTTTTGGATGGAATAAAATTCAAAATTTGGAATGAAATTTGAGATTGGAAAAGTAGGTTGTTACATATGGAGCCCAATTCAGTGCACCCGGGTGCATTCAGCCTCAACGCACCCGGGTGCACTGCACCTATTTTTTTTTATT
>JAXCLR010000073.1:23752724-23787577 GCA_035584095.1 Annona squamosa | reverse complement strand
AACATATAATGTTTAAATTTAGTATACATGTGTACTTATGTTTGATAGATATATAAATTTTGAAAATTATCTTTTTTTACCCGTATTTTTGACCCGACCCGCTATCCCGAACCGGTCCGATACCGACCCGAATTTTATCCCTGGACCTAGTAGAAAAAAATAAGGGTCAAACCGACCTTATCCCGACCCGGTATAAAAATAAGGGTCAAACAAGATTTTTGAAAAGTAGGGTCAGGGTTGGGCAAACCCTAACCCGTCCCGACCCGCCCCGATTCCCACCCCTAGTTTAGAAAGTCTTTTTCCACCAATATTAACCACGCAAACTGGCCTCAGATATAGACATTACAAAAACAAGAGAACAGAAGTCTCTGTTGTGGCCAGTTGAAGAATCTATTGCCCTGTCTATAAACTATAGATGCAATCGAGTCACAAGCTAATGTAAAATTTTATACGGGTATCCAAATTAAACTACATTAAGGAGCTGATTATATCAAAAGGTGGCAGTCAAAATGTTTGGATATATGGTCAGGTTTTGTGCACAAACGGAAGGTTGGATGCACTCCACGTTATGATCCAATGGCTTGTACTCTGAGATTTTGTAATAGATGGGATGACTTCAAATTTTGGGTTGTGCACCTAATTTTCTTTTAATTCCTAGATAGCGACGTGGGTTCAATGATTCAAGTACAAGACAACTTTAGAAAGGAAACAAAGCAAGTTCTGAGAGTTGTGTTGTTTTCCCTACAAGTCCTTCATCAGTTGCCTGACATTGACATATCTGAATGAAAAGTGAATAAATTGGCAGAAACAAGTAAAAAACATGTTTCCTGCCACTTGTTTTGGCGCTGAAGTTAACCCTCTTTATTTACTTTGAAAAGAAAATGAATGTTCAAGATTGAAATTTTTTGGAGAAAGGAAATGGCCCTTTAATTAATTTGATCATTCCTTGGCTCAAAAATCACTAATGAAGTGGTAATTCAAGCAAACGGACCTTCACCCAGAGTGGAAATTGTAACTAAAATTGAATAAATTTGAATAACAACAATTTTTTTAGTTATGTTTCACATTACTCAGGAGACTTAAATGGAACGTGAACAAAGATAAAAAATTTATTTTCAAGATAATTTTTTAAATTTTTAATTCAATTTCTTATTTTCTTATACAACTTTTTTACATTTGTAATATCATTTTTCTCATTCTCAACACATATAGTTGCATTCTCACTTCATTCAAGACCCTTTTACACTGCAGAACAGCCCCTTAAGTAGGTAAGATGTTGCTTTTTGCAACATAAATCATGCTATCGTCCTTAACAGCTAAGCTTTTGACTATAATAATTATTTATGTCACTAATTTTAGTATCTTTTGCCACAAAAATAGCTAACCCTTGCTAAAGTTTTGTCATTTTAATTATGCAACCATCTTTGTCTCCATGCAGCCTATATCAGACCAATTAATTAAGTATTTTAGTTGTCATAATGAAAATTTTTGCCTACACTTCCTAAAAAAATCATAATCCAAAAATTTGGAATACATATGTAGAGTTATTTTGGAAAAAAAAAAATTCCCTAAAAGCTGTCCATTTTCACTTTCCCTGACTACGCTATGATTGGTTGGATGGGGTGCTTGCAGAGAAGTGTCAATAATCTGGTCCCACAACCACCAAGTTGCACTTGCTTTAACTCCATCCACTTGATACTTGTGGTTGCTTATGTGAGATTTCTATTTAACGGTCTCGTTGAAATACAATTCCGATGACAGATTTTGATTGAAATAATACCTTTACTCCTTTCTTGATTAAAAAATGCCCTAATTGTCTTATATATATATATATATATATATATATATATATATAATCTCATATCGTTGCACTGGTTCAGTAGCAGTATATAATCGAGTGCATAAAAAGTAACTGGACTAGTGTTAGAGTTTTGCCAATATCTTATGTTAAAAAATCCCTTTATGCAGCAATGAACCTGCTGCGTATAATATAAAAGAGGGATGATCTCGGCTAAATAACATTTTTTTTTTTACAAAACTGCTGATCTAGTTGTGTTTATTATGTAAACTAAGTTTTTTAATTTTTTTTAGATGTGTGTATATTTTTTTACTAAAATACAATGCTTTAAAAGTCCAAAAAATATATATACATCTTAAAAAATGATAAAACTTGATTTATATATAAAACACATTTAGATTAATAATTTTATAAAAATAAAAAAGTTTGAAAAATATGTTATTTGGCGTAGCTAACAAATCAAATGGAATTAGTTGTACGTCAACATTTGCAGCAAATATTTGGCTGTCAAGTGACTACGTATGTCCTTTGGCATGTGGTTAAGAAGAGGAAATCTTGTTAGCCCAGGTTACATAATTCATTTCTTAGCCTAGATAAAAAAAAAAACTATTATATATTTTAATTTTTTTTATAAATTTGTTAATTTAGATGTAGTTTAATATATAAATCAAATTTTAACATTTGTGCAAATATGCGTGTATTTTTTGGATTTTTAAACATATGAATATATTATCCTTTTTAACAATTGAAAAAAGCTAAATCTCCAGTGTTTAAAAATTCATTATATATACACTTTATTCATAAAATATCTATGCATTTAGATTAACAAGTTTATATATATAAAAAAAAGCAAATAAATTTTTTGGCCAAGCTCCTAGCAAGATCGCGCAGGTTCAAACTCCGTCCCTGACCGTGGGAACATTTGGTGTTCCGAAAATAAGTAGGAGCGTTTGGTTTGTGTTATAAAGAAGTGGGAACTTGATGTCTCTGGTGACCTTAATTGTAATATTGGAAGGAGAAGTAATTTGTATACCCAATCAAAAGATGCAGCAATAACTGCCAATGAATTTTTTTTTTTTTAATAAGACTGCAAATGAAATTATGTGTTGTGAAAATTCGTCACACATTTAATTACATGCAAAAATTATGTACAAGGCAGTGTTATGTAATCTTATACACAAATAATCATAATTAAGCTCTATGTGCAGCAAAATTTTTGTTTGTTGTGTTAAGATTATTGCATGAGCCAATTCAGAATTATTCAATAGAATTTGATTTGGATATAGCGGAGTTGTTGTGTATTAGAAAATAAAATTTTATATCGAAATTAAGAAAATAACAATGTTGTGTATTAAAAATAAGAAATTATTGGAGGAAAAGAAAAATAATTTTAGAAATGGAAAAAATTTTGAGAATGAAAAATCTTATCCCCTTCTATCTATGATCATGGACACTTGAAGGGGTGGTTTTGTAGTCACTGCAAGAAACTTTCGTTTTAGCAACCGATTGTTTAAGCTTTTAGTTAATAGACTTTAGCAACGAGACTTGAAATCGTAATTTTCATTGTAAGCAAATATTTATAAATGTATAATTTTCAGCAATGAAAATTTTCTTTCCAAAAGACGATGTTCTTATCCCGTCGATTTTTTTGCATATTAATAATTTCATACCATAGACTTTATGATTTTATATTTTTTTAAATGCACATATTTGAATTTGGCATATTCATCCGACGGTTCGACGCAAAACGTCAGAATGAGTAATATCATTGCTAATATAAGTTAAAACATTAAAATACCCTTTGCAATAGCGTAATGTTTCGATTTTCGGGTCTCTTTTTTCTTTTCTTAGATCCGAGTCGTTGTCTATCAACGTTGTTGTCCCCCTTTCTATTTAAAATTAAAATCTTATGTACTAATTAAATATCGTATAATCCGTATGATTCGAATAATTCTTAATTTTTTCATCAATCAAACGTGTATTCCTTTGAAAATATTATATATCTTTCAAGGGCAAATCGTCATTCTAAACAAAATTTCTGAAATTTAGATTTTATTATAGTTTCAATCGCCAAGTCATTCTCAAAGCTAAGGTCACTTTAAAGAGGTGTGATCTCATGTGTTTGGATGCATGGGATCCTATGCATCTGGCCGTGAAATTAACCCCCCAATAAATATTTTTGAAATTTTTTTATAAATATGTATAGCTAGGTATATTTAACCTATAAATCAAGTTTTATTATTTTTTGATGTTTTTAAGTATTTTTTTATTTTTAAACATAATGATATTTTCATAATTTTCTGACTTAGAAATTACGAAAAATGTTATTTTTAAAAAAAATTTAAAAAATTTAAAATCATCCAAAAATGTAAAACTTAGTTTATAAGTTAAATATAGATATATTACATATTTATAAAAAAAAAATTTAATTTTTTTTTTTAAAAAAAGACACACTGCCAAACGCATGGGTGTCGCATGGGATCAGCCCTCCACTTTAAAAAATTGAACTTATGTTAAATTCGAGGTACAGAAATATAAAGTACACCAAATTGCAAAAGTTGATCTATGTATATGCAAACCCCGTCTTTGAAAGTTCCTTTAAAAAGTTTTCGAAATATAAGAGAGTTTATGGAGGAAAAAAGAGAGAGAGAGGGGAGAGAAATAAAACTCATTAATCATGTGGATGACTAGCTATGTCCCATCAAAAAGATGTGGGCGTTATTGTGCTTCATATTTATAGGTGTCACAGCTAGCTACATTCCAAAAGCAAAGAAATAGCAAAGGATGATGATTATTGAGAGGTGAGCAGTTGTGTGGTCCGATTTTTCTCATGATTCCATGTGGTGGCCCATTAAATAATTCTCACCACTTGTCATGAAATTACTTGGATTTCAATTCAATGATGCATGGCTTGAGGTCATCTTTTCCAGGTGAAAGGAAAAGGGGCTGATCACATACAAACCTTCCATGTTGTTTGTTAGGCCTAGACATCCCCCCATCTTAGGTTGTCCGCACCGGAAAAAAAAAAATGAAAAAAAATGAAAAATAGAACAATGGTGTGGTCCACTATGGCAAATCTGATGGAACCTGTGGTGCAATACGCAGACAATTGCATTAAAGAACCGGTCAATGAAAGAATGAAACAGACCAAAATTCATATCTTTTGAAAAATCAGGAACCCATAGCATGTGACCCACCTAAGGGGTTGCCCAATGTGGATGTTTAATTCATTCTTCCTGCTTTCTTTCTCTCTTTCTTTTTAGATGGCATTATGGCAATTGGCAAGCACTAGTAATTAAGGTTTTTTTTTTTTTTTCTGAATATCAACACTAGTAATTCAGTTGAACACGTTTATTAGGGATTTTTGGGTAGAAAAAGACAAGATAATGCGTTCTTGGCTAAGGTAATTGTTTTTTTTATTTTTTCAGAACATGATTTAACAGTTATCTGTGATACAACTCTACTTTAGCTGTTAAGCATTTTTTAGTCATTATCCGTTAATCTATAAATATGAATTTTATTCATTTACCATCGGTCCCGATCCAGTGCATTTCGTTGCACCCGCCCCGCGCCCCTTTTTTTATTTTTTATTTTTTTTTTTACCAACACTCAAGCATGAACTTATTTCTTATCTATAAAATTTTTTATTTTATCTGATATTTTATTTTGAATTTTAAAAATAAAAATACTATTGTTGCCCCCTTCCCAAGAGTGATTTTTCATTTTTCAAATTTAAAATAAAATCTTAAACGAAGTTAGAAATTATAAAATCACATATATGAAATTTTCATGTTTGGGCTATCGTATGATGAAAAATCAAAAAATAAAAAAATAAAAAAAATCAGTGCAAGCGGGTGCACTAGATACATCCACATCTTTGACTACATCATTGTTTCTTTTTCATTTTTATTTCCCGGCCATTTTCTCAACTAACTAGCTGGCCCTAAATTTTCATGCGATGCGCATATTTTTAAAATTTTCTTTTATGAATTATGTACCTGCGTATCTAATTTACGTACCAAATTTTACAAATTTTAGATAGGCACACTTATTTTTTAAAATTTTCAAAAATAAACCTTTTTAAGGTTAAAATGATTTAACTATCCTCTAAAACTATTGATTTTCAAAAATTAAAATGTACACATATACAAAATTTTCAAAATTAAGCGTATGAATACAATAAACTTGAGCTCATAATTTTGTTAAAAAATAAAAAAGTTTTTGAAAAAAAAAATACAACAACGGCCGAACTAACAGGTGCTACTATCAGCCCAAGCTAAAAAATTCAAAGCCCAATTTTCATTACTTTTAACAACCCTAACAATCATTTTTTGGGGGCATTTGTGGATATAACTTTACTATTTTATCCGTAATTAAATTTTACCAGTATTCTATAATATTTATAAAAATACATCTATTAAATCACTTGGAGTAAAATAATTATCCTCTAAAATAGTTCAACAGATATTCAGATATAATTTGATTGATTTATGAAATAAAAGAATCACGATTCCTTCACCTCCGGAAATTCAATTGACAAAAATTGCTGCAATTGGGGGCCATATAAGTGATTGGAGGCTTGCCGACCAGCACCATGAAGTGGGCCACGAGACCAAATTCAGTCTGGTCACATCAGGATATTTTTGGTTGATGCTTCTTTTTCAAATCTCATTCAACGGCTGTAATCATGTTTCTAAATGAAATAATAATGTAAATGAAACGATGGTTAATAATGAAAACTTTTTTTTTTTTTTTTTACAAGTCAACATGTCATCAATTCAAACCAAAGCTAAAGCTACAGCAACAGCTCATCCCAGCTCTGATGCAAGCTCATCGATTCATGCCAAGCCATACTGTCAATCACAGGGAGAAACTCCTGACAGATTCTCACACCACCTGCCACCAAAGCATCACTGTCTGATTAGATCTCATCCGATCTAGTCCATCGACAACATGCTCTGCCCAAAATCCACCCTCCTCCATCACTCATTAGATGAGCCAATCACAGATGGCTACATTTCACATTTGTATGAGACGTTGACTTGGTAAATTTTTGGACCATTACATTTACCATTTTCAACTCCAGCCAACATACGATGGTAAACCTTATTAATTAAAAGCATAATCACCCTAGTATTCTCTATGCTAAATCATTCAGAAATAATTCGTAAGTAGAATCATGCCTATATCCTTATAAGTGGATATCGTTGTTGAATCTTGAAGTTTCTAGTTTTACAAGTTAGTGTCCTAAGGTTTTGGAGAAAGCGGCTTTCTCTTATTTAATGATCTGTACACAACCCAGGAACTACAACTATTTATATAAAACACTTATCTTTCACATTTTTAATTTAGTTTATTATAAAATTAAAAATTAAAAATTAGAAATTAGGCAATAGGATTTCTACACATAAAAGACTCATACTCTATTAGATGATCTAGGCTTATAAAACCTTATAAGATCACTCTAAAAATTGGGTCACTTTTTATGATAGCATATATATAATTATTATATGTATGTGTACAAAATCCAACAACATAAACCCTTTCTCATCTCTCAGCTGCCAATTCAGCACGATCACACTAAAGAAAGGAAATTTGGGCACTTCCAAGGCCTTCTTTTTTTTTTTTTTTTTTGAGTGATGGAATGCAAGTGGAAATCAAACACAGTTTGATTAAGCTGAGGTTCTACTGATTCATATCTCGACTTGAGTGGAACATCAACAGAAGGCTGCATTAACACAATCAATTGAAATCCATTTAGTGGTTCCAAGGGGTACATCTCGACATATCAACAAATTTGGCTAACAAATGGCTATTTATAAGAATCTGGCTCATCCAATTTTAGAACCCGCTAGGAGAAGTCTTTGCCCCGGATCTTAATGGTTAGATATGAGTTGCTTGCATAATAAAATATGAATGATGTGTGCAAGAGTATGAAGAGTTCGATAGACGAGTAAATGACATTAGGTAGGAGAATCCGGTTCCAAACTACCATCACCCAATCAATGTATAGTTTAGCAAATAAATAAAACTAAAACATTAAAAATTGAAAAGGGACCAGCAATGTGACCCCCCGTCCCCAACCACATTGTCTTATTTCTCATCCCCCAATGCCCCCCCCTTATAACATGGAGCAAATTATGGCTGGTTTTCCTATAACTTCCTTCCCTCCTTCCAACCATATAAAGCCTCCTCCTCCCAAAATTCCTCAGTCTGCCCCAACCATGATTCCCTCCCAATCCCCATAAACTCACAACCTTATAAGAAAAGCCTCAGATCCAATCTTCTTTTGATTTTATCTAGCCACCAGGCCGTCCAATTCATCGGGTTCTTCAGTTCAACAGATCTCTGACAAAGTCATGGAGATCGAATCAGTCAAGTGTGAGTGTTGTGGGCTGAAAGAGGACTGCACTCAGGATTACATACGAGAAGTGACTGCGAAATTCGACGGGAAATGGCTGTGTGGGCTGTGTGCTGAGGCTGTACGAGATGAGCTTAGTAGGAGTACAGGGAAGAAGGCCTCTGGGGTGGAAGAGGCCATGAAGAACCACATGTCATTTTGTCGCAAATTCAAGTCCAACCCAGCTGTTCGAGTCGCTGAAGGGATGCGGCAGATGCTTCGGAGGAGATCAGGAGATCTGTCAGGTTCGTCGTCGAAGAAATTCACAAGATCGACTACCAAGTCACAAGTGGGAGATGATTCCTCAGTTTCATATTTCTGATTAGGAAAGCCTTGGCCTAGGAATAATCCAAGCCATCCATGATGGTTCTTTGTTTTCTTTCTTCATGCTTTGTACAGAGAATGTGATCCCATTGAAGCTTTGGGGTCATTCTGGTTTTGCTTTAGGTGCTCTGTTCTTCTTCAGTCATCATCATCATCATCATCTGTATTCCAATCACAGAGAGGAATCACTGGCGCACGAGGCAACATCGCATGCTTGCGTGGAAAATCCTGATCACTAATCACCTATCAGGTTAAAGATCCTCCACCAAACGGCACCACAAAAAGAACGGGGGGAAAAAAGTGCCAACATTCATTATATGACAAGCAAAAGTATAAGAAAAATTGGAGGCTAAGGAAGAAAATATGATTAATGTGTCATTAATTGCGCATGCCCATTGCCCAGACCACCTTGCTTGGTGGACACCCCACAAATCAATGGGGCCAATTACCAATCATTCCAAGACCGGTGATTTGTAATTGAATAACTAACATGATATCGAAATTTTCAGTTTTATTGATCTTTCCTTCATTAAAAGGTATCAATATGTGAACAAAACCCAGTTTTCAGCTTTTTAAGTATCTTTTGGGCTGCATCATTAAAAAAAGGAGGAACAAAAAAAAAAAAAAAAAAAGAAAAGAAAAGAAAAAATCTTTTGGGTTGATTCTCTATTAAAGATTCTGTGTTTCAAAGAGAAGGTTTGTTTCCAAACATGTAAATTTAACCGGGCAGTTTGTGACTCCAAAAAGCACCTCCCCATGCTGGCTGATGAGCTAATCAGGAATAATTTTGGCAATCATCTGACCTACAATGGAAAACGAGCCAATCTTAATATCATTTGGGTTACCATAAAACTGCCTGCTTATTGTTTGGACTAAATGATTGACCATTCTTTAAAAGATTTAAGACCAGTTGATGAATCTGCTTGCACTTATTCTCCATCTGTCCCTCTCAAATACCAAGCCTCTTCCTCAGCTAATGCTACTCCAGCTTTTGCTTATTCACTGAGTTCTTCTAGCGTGTTAAAAACATAACAAAACAAAACCAAAAAAGAGTATTACCACATGAGGTTGGGCTGTTCAAATATACAAATTTCAAAAGATACAATCCCAAATTGAATTAGCCCCAAAACTTTCAAAAAATGAAAGTAACGTTCCCCGTTCAACCTCTGTTCAGATAGGTGGTCCGTCTTGGCAACCTTACGAAAATCAGTGGCCGGCAAGCAAATTAAACTGCTTGAATTTCCTACTACCACATCAGAGAAACTTTTTTTTTTGCTCATGAATTTCAGGAAGTTTAAATTTGAGTTTCGGTTCATCCAAATATTGATAACAAGCAGAGAAGAAAGTGGATAAATTACTGCATATTAATGAGAGCTTTTTTCCTTCATTGACCATGACCTTGACTTGTTTGATCCCAGCCCCTTTTGAGGCTGGCAAGTCAAAGAATGGCTGAGATCATGATAGCTGCTTCAATATAGATATTCATGAGCCAGATCCAGAGATTTGAAGTCTATGAGGTCACAAATCACGCCTTAAAGTCCAAAAATAGAAGGCAGTAGTTAGCCAACATTTTGAAATCGGGCCATGTGCCTACTGTACTAGTCTTACTTCCAATATGACCAATGTCATGCTAGCATCATACATTCTCTATGTAAAATGTCATTTTCAATAACGTAATTTTGGAGACTGATTGTCTTTTTAACCATACTTTACTACCCTTGCGTCTACCCTTGCGTGTTGGAGAGTTTAAAAACATACCATTTGCGGAATGAAAAATGCTGCAAAATGGATTTGATAGCAACTTTTGCAGGCTAATTTCAGATACGAAATGGATGAGACGTAATTTTTTTAACATTTTGAAATAAATTCAACTATGAAACATTAGCATATCTGTTCTACAAATATTCAAGTCATGGTATAATTTATTTACAATTAGTAAAGCCATTGGGTCTATTTTGAAAGGAAAAAAACAACAATTGTGCTGATTCAAGCTTGGTGGATATAGGTTGCCTACTGTTTATGATTTGATTACTATTGAAGATCGATGACAACATGCACCATTGCTGAGAAGCCTAAATTATAATTGCTTGTTGAGATCAGAAGATCATCACTATTAATGCTCGTAAGACAGGCAGCAGCCTTGAATGAGAGACCATCCGTCATCCAAAGACTCGGCAAGCCAATCTTAGATCGATCCACGAACATGAACAGGAAATTTGAGTGATTGGGCATTAAAACCAACAATCGACTTCTTGGTGAATAGTATATTATGGATGACATGACAACACCATCAACTAAGTCTCAGAGGTGTTGGACAAGATCATTTTTATTTTTGGCCAACGAAATCAAAATTGTGGATTTACATGATGGGTTCAACACAGACCACTTTGTAACTAAACCCCATTTCTAATTTGGGTTGCAAACCCTGTTTGTAATTTGGGTTGATCAAGCAACCTTGGCAACTTCGCCACCTTTTTTTTACCGGATAACGAACCTCACCACATTTTAGATGTCCATTGATTGTAAAATTCCATTTTTTGGCCTTTACCTGTCCACAATTTCATACTTCTACTTATTTTTTCTTCAAATTAAATATTTACTATATTTTTTTTATTTAGACAAGTGAATAATAATTTTTCACTAATAAAAGCAGACCATATCATATTTTTGTAACAAATATACAATGGGAGCACTTCTATAAAAACCTTTTTCTATGTAGCTCCTTTAATATTTAAAATCTTGATAGTTGAATAAAAATCTATTCCATCCGTTATATTTAGCATCATTTAGATTATCATAGAAACTCTTTCATTTATCCGGTATCATTGTAAATGGGTCCCATCCATAAGCATGTAAAATCCATATAATAAAATAATTTAATATTAAATATCACTTTTTAAGTAGTATTTTTATATCTTTAGCATCTAAACTATCTAAAAATCATAAGTATGTGGATAAATAATTTTATAAAGTATTAATATATCCTAATACATATGCGAATAAATCTATGCATTTTTCCTAATTTACACATAAATGTACTTATTTTCAAGCAAATGTGACCTATGCAAATCAAATGATATTAAATACAATGAATGATATAAATAAAATTCGATCAAATTATGTTAAATACAATAAATGGATTCAACTTTTCATTAAACATCGAAGTCTTAAATATATAAAGGAATACATAGAATCGCTTCTATGTAAACTGATTTCATATAAGCACTCCCGAATATATAATTTTGTACTTTCATCCGATGCTAACTCCTTAATGCCTAATTTGGAATTTTGTAATAAACTAGGATAGGATATTATGTAACCTATAGACTAGTATCATTATCAAGCAGCCTACTAAAGTCGAGAATTCATTTTTACATCAATAATTTAGAGAAAAATGATCATATTAATTTGGGCTAAATAATAATTTACTTAACCCACCTCAAAAAACCTATTTAATTTTTTTTTATTTTTTCTTCATACTATTTATCTAATTATATTTAATATCTAAATCAAATTTTATAATTTTTAGATGTATATATATTTTTTAATATATAAAAAAAACATCTCTATTTTTAAAAATCTTAATATATATAAATATATATATACACACACACATCCATAAATAATAAAACATAAGTCATTATTTAACCCTGGCTAACAACATTGTACCTCCAATGTAAACCATCAATCGAGCATTGTCAGTACTATATGCCATGTGGTAAAATTAATAAAACGCCAACTCCTCGCCCTCTATATGTATCATATTAAGACCAAAGTACAAAACTCAGAGCTTAATTACGGTTTCATCTGCCAGCACCGCCCCTTGAACATTTAATTTATAACTTCATTTGCCTATACCAAAAAAGGTTAATGTAAGCATCAAGAGGTAAGTCATCGTACTGAATCAATTTCAATACCACAGTACTAGATCACTTTCGCAAATAAATATAAGGTACGTTCCAAACGTCATGGAATACTCCTTTGGAATCGTCAAAAACACATTCCATCACCATTGCCCCAATCTTGTTATTAAACGGATAAAACATGCTACTATCATTCAAACCATAATCAACATAGCATTAAGCAATTGTGCATAACAAAACACAATGCTATCTAATAGACCCATTGGAATCAAATTCGGACCAGACAAGCCCATCAGGTCAAATCGGTCATACCCCGTTCGCAGCTATACTGGAGAATTCTGATAACACACCAACATGCACCAAACGTCAAGAGAACAAAAGCACGAAACTACTTTATAGAATATAGTCAAAAGCCAGTATAAACAGGCTAGTGTATCACACGTAGAAGTCCTTGCAAGTGAAACACAGCTATTCTAAAACATAGGGCGTTGGCGTTTCAAACCAAACGAAAATATGACCCGGAAAATGGTTCACTGATGGACAAACAAGTCTATCACATGTGGATATTCCTACAGAATGATGAACGGAGCTATTCCGATACACGAGGCATCAGCATTCTTCAAAACAAAACCAGCTTTGGAGATGAAACAATACGCCTTCAACGCCACACTCTGCCAACTTCAAAAACAATTACCAACAAACCAAACAAGAAATAAGATTTCTCCAGGAATCAATTGCAATAGAAAAAAGGAAAGAAATAGAAACAAGAAACAAATACCTCATCGGAATAAATCCAGCAGCCACCAATTATGTCGACTGTAATGGACACAAGACTCGACATCTTCATACAGAAGGCCACTACTCACAAACAAGCACTAAAACAGACGTGGATCAAGAAAGCAACAAACGGATCCTGATGGACCAAAGGAATGATGACAAACAGCTAACTATAACACATAAAAGGAAGAACCTGACACTTTCAGATAATGAAAAGATAAGACAAACTTATAATTTTCATTAGACTCACCCAACCCATCTTTTTCTTTTTCAAAAACCAGAAAAAGTGGAAGGGGGAGTACAAGATGCCTACGCAAAGCATCTGTGGAGACAGGAGTTAGACAAATCAAATGGTATAGGCAAAAAGACGCACACAGACCACAGTAATTGCAAGGGAGAGTAGGGGATGTTAAGATCTAAAGAAGAAAACACATTAACCCAACACGATGACCTGCTGATCAACCTAACCGAAGCATGTGACACTAACATACTTACAGGACCACTATAACTGAAGACCTGGATTAAACTAACAACAGATTAAATGACAAGCCTAAGGACCTACGCGAACTTTAGAAGAAGAAAAACAAAAGGTAAAATGAACTCTACTGGAAACTGGAGCATCCTGATGCTACATCAATTTCCACTGTAGACAATCCAGCATTTCTACCAATTGATTCTCAAGAGCAGCCCTTCAGTTCTTCCACTTATCACGGACACCCCTGCTGTAAGCTTCCCGACCACCGATTTATTCATCCTTCTCTTCCATATGCACAACCAGATTCACAACAAAATACGCCATTTAGTGTGCAGGAGTTGTGAGACCACCACGTCGGACCAGCCACCAAACTCATCCATCTTCCCAATAGGCCAAACAGAGCCCTAAATGAACTTGTAAAGGTCAAAACTCAAAACTATATACATGTCACTAAGAAGATCTACACAAGGATTTATTTACAGGAGCAGACTCTCCTCATAGTTAATCATCAGTTATATCAAGATGGAGAATGCGCCGCAGGTTCTCCGTCGCAGTGGTGTTGAGAAAGATGTCTCGGGATGAACAAGCAGGCTCCCTCAAAGGGGAAGAGGGGGCAGACTTTGTGACAGGCTGAACTTCGAATCCACAAACAGGAGTTGGGGAATCAAGAGAGATACTCCTTTTCTGCCGGAGAGAGAATTTTGGAATTGGCAATGAGCTAGGGGGAGGAGAATTAGAGTATGTGGGCCCGGCCCAGCGCTCGGAGTAAGAAGAAGATGTCGAAGAGCTATCGCCACTGAAAGGATTTTCTATATCAACCAGCTCAGAGCTTATTGGAATGGCAGAACTAGTTCTTCTGCAGACATTATAATTACTCTCCCGAATAGCAACAGTGACGGAGCTTGATGTTTTCGCAGGAGTAAAAGGGAAAGGAGAAGGCAGAATGCCATCACCAGATTGGAAGGTCCGGCAATTGATTCCCCGAAAGCTTCTGGACGGAGGAGAACTAAACCCATCAGTACCATGCAGTTTGCTTCGGCTGTAATGGCGGTTCCGATGCTGCTCTAAGACAAAAAGTGTTTCCATTTTGACGATTCATGCAATTATAGCTGACTTCAAAAGACGCAATTTTTCAGAATCAAGGACAATCAAGGCAGAGATTCGAGACAACAGCTACAGCCGACGCCTAACCGTTGAAAAGATGCATGTTCAAAGATCTTTAGAAAGCGAAGCACGAGCACCCAAACATCAAACAACCAACCAAGAGATAGGGTCAGGATGTGGCTACAAAACAACTATCAACCCATTCAGATCTTCACTTCTAATCAGGCAGCGAGAGTTCTTCGTCGATCTAAACATCAAATGGAAGTCCGTACACGAAAAGCATAGCATCGCCTCAGAAAACGCTTAAAAAGTTCCGACATTTGAGAAAAAGAGGGAAATCGCTGTCTTCCTCGGTCTAGGAAGCATCCAGACGAAGAAGGAAGGCCAAAACGCTAATCTCGTCTGGTGACAGTAGGTAATCCCTCAAGCAACAAACCCATCTAAAGCAGAAAAGCAGAGATTCCACCATTACTCTACACGAAAGCCTCAAATCCGTCGAATCCGACGTGAAAAAGAAGGGAACAGAAAAAATAAAGAAAGAAAACAGCTCACCCATTCCAAGATCTGCTAGAGAAGAATCAAAACTACTCATCCATTCCAAGATCTGCTAGAGAAGAATCACTGATTCGAAGAAGATGAGATCCCGATTGCCAGCAGAAACAGGTGAGAAAAAGTACTAGATTTTGATCAGGAGAAGAGAAGCAATCTAACGACGGCAGGTATAACAAGGATTCAGAGGAGGAGTATTGGAAGGATTTCTGGAACGGGAGTTTTTGGGTCGTCTAAGCTCTTCTCGCTTGGGTTCTGCTTACCCTAGCCAGCTCCGGCCGAAAGCTTGAAGCAGAAATGGCGGATCTGAAAGGATCCTTTAGTCCCAACAGTGGATTTAGAAAAATGCTTTCCAGTTACAAAATTGCCCTCGGTCTTCGACCAAATAAAGCCGAGTACCGATCTTTTACGAGTTTTCGACCGATCAAAAAATATATTTTTTTATTTTTTTTAAATATTTTTATAAACATATTAATTTAATTATATTTAATTTATAAATCAAGTTTTATCATTTTTAGATATGTATATATATTTATTTTGAATTTTTAAATACTTCTATATTTAAAAATTCAAAATAAATATATAGATATATCCAAAAATGTTAAAACTTGATTTATAGATTAAATATAATTAGATTAATATATTTATCGGAAAAGATCATTCGGCAATAAAACCTGCCCTAACAAGGGTTCCCACCTCCCGACTTTTATTCGCCTACCCTTGCGAGGAGGATGAGCCGTTGGATCTGGGTGAAGGCTTTTGTGAAAAAAACATGCGGTTAGGATTTTACAAAATGGTAAATAACATTCCAAATTGCAAATTCGACATTCAGGCTTAGATTGTAAATTGTGTCAGAAAGTTTCAGTTCGGGAACAATCCAATCTTTATCCTAATTATAAGAACTTTATGTCGTATCTTATCTTACGTTAGATTGCTAGGCTGAGTTGATTCAGTGTCTATCGTTTTTATTTTTTTTAAGGTCAGGTCTATTTCGATTTTGATGCCAAATTGGGTTTTTTGAAACAGTACATACTGTTACGTCTTTCTTTCATTTTGATTCATAATGAAGGAATACACAACTCTTTTTTTTTTTTTTTTTTGCTCATTATGAATGCCTAAGATGTGTAGATTCAAATAACCGATTTAAAAGGGTGAATAAAGTTCATTTAGTTTCACATTCACCATTGAATGAGGGCGTGAGTGCCTTTGTTTGGAATTTTGTGATGGATGATAACTTGAGATAGAGTGGAAGCAATTGCATAGGTTCATTATATGATTCAAATGAGTAGGCAACATCTAATGGAGATTTAAAGCTAAGCGATGTTTAGAATAAAAGTGGAAGCTTCATCCCAAATATTCCATTCAAATTAAAGCCAAGAATTTGTATAGAGGTGATCTCACTAGAAGATGAATTCACTTTTAGCTTAATAGGTTTCAATGTTAGAAAAAAAATACCCGTAAAATAAAATCCAAAGCCAGTTTTAGTTATGTACTAAGACGCTCCAAAGTTTAAAATTGGTGGAAGCTTGTAACAGGAAATGAAGTCCCCATCTTATCACTCGTTGTTGACGTCTAATTACGCTTTCTAAATATGAAAATGCAACAAAATGTATGTAATATTACTCAATTTATGGAGACATAATTAGACTCTTTGTACTCTCGTGCAAAAAGCTCACAAAAACAACTTAAATACGATTATAAATTCAAAACTGTGTTAGTGTAGTATATCTAATTAATTTCTTGATAGCAAAGTAAGAAGTCTTTTACATCTTAATTTCTCAAAAAGAGATGCCAATGAAGAGAAAATAACAAGATATGTATAGCATCAATGCAAATGATCCTTTGCACTTTTTAAGGTAAATGAGATACTAATTGATGATAAAATGAGATTGATATTGTGTTTTTAGATAAATAAGAAATCAAAAGAAGCTTATGTGACATCTAATGATGTGGTGTGTTTTGACACAATATAAAAAACTAATGATAATGATATATCATTTGGTTAATTTGTTGGTATTAATTAGCACATATAAATTGTATTATTTGGCATATAACTACTCTTTAGCAAGATGATTGATGACTTTGTGACTATTTCAAATATGCCTTAACGCAATAAGTAGTGCCAAGCCAAGACAATCATCAAGTCAAGAAGCAACTATTAGAGGTGCAATAGTAATGATTATTTTTGCATGCTAATTATCTTATGCTTGTAGGCAGTATAAGCAGCCAATGCAAATAATATGACAATATAAATCTCGACTAAGCATTAGAGAAGAACCCCGCCAATAAATTGTAGATGTGGTTGAGAGATAAATTAAGCAAAAGCTAGTGTCTATGATGCATTAAACAATGAATAAAGGCAAGGAGCCCAATATAGGTGATGAATAGATCCCGCGATAAAAAAGAGAGTATTCACGGTAATTTAAATTTAGATAATGAAATCAACAAGATACAATACATTTTAAAAACTATGTAACTATATGAGCAGCGAAGTGGACAATATCACACGATAAGAACACGGGTCAAAAAGTTTACAAACTATCCTAGGGCATTACTCATGTCTATTGATTAGCATGATAACTAAGTTATAATTTGTGCCATTGTTTTAATTCGCCTCCACACGATAAAGACCCAATTGTACTCAAGGAGGACAACCAGGGCAAGAGATCGAGACAAATGAGGCACTAAAATTTAGGTTCTAGTTATATGCTCATTTTCTTTTATTTTTTATCGAAAATTCTTTTACACAATTGTTAATTTAAGTATTTAATACGTGTATCAATTTTTACCATTTTTAGAGATTTTTAGATTTTTTAAATTTTTAAAAATCAATAGCACTTTTAGTAATTTTAAATCACTAAAATGTCACTCATTTTTAAAAAGCAAGAAAAAAATATCTCAAAATCTGCGAAAATAGTAAAAATTAATACGCATGTTAAATACTTAGATTAATAATTATGTGAAAGAATTTTCGATAAAAAATAAAAGAAAATAAGTATATGCACCTAAGAGCTCGAGATCCCTGCAATTTTGGGTCAAATATGCAACTTTGTACGTTTAAAGACCCAAGTGTAGTTAGGGAGGACAACCGGGCAAGAGATCAAGACAAGCAACACGCTACATATTGGGTTAAGGCTAAATGCACCCGGGTGCACTAAGCCTCTGGGCACCTGGGTGCATTTAAATCATGTTTTATTTTTTTAAAATTTTTTTATACATCTATTAATCCAGGTGTATTTAACACATGTAACAATTTTTATCATTTTTGGAATATTTTAAATATTTTTTTATTTTTGAAAATCAGTAGTATTTTAGGTAATTTAAAATTACTAAAATACTACTAATTTTCAAAAATAAAAAATAAATATCTAAAATACTCCAAAAATAGTAAAAATCTATACACATGTTAAATACATTTAGGTTAACAGTTGTATAAAAAAATTTCAAAAAAAATTTTAAAAAATATCTTAAAGCACCAAGGTGCGCTGCATCGGCATCCCTACATATTGGAGTCAAATACACAATTTTGAGGTCATTTGCTACTTTTTTAACGCAATCCAACGGCCTTAAAATCCAAGTATCCAACACCGGGTTGATCAGCTGCAAAAGATATTAACTCCACCTACCAGAGTACCAGTTCGTCCCCATCCATTTCGAATGTCTCCTTTTACGCTTTTCCTAGGCAGGGATGCGCGCTTGGCGTCTGTACGCTCTCTTCGACTGATCCGAACGGAACGTTGCGTCATCGTCATGCTTGAGTAGCTATGTTAACCGATATTTCAATTCATATGTTTGTTTTAGGGCCCTAAAACAAGCTCATATGAATAGGCATTTCGCTTGAAATGAAGTACAAAATTGATTCGCGAGAATTCCCAGTGCTCCACCAAGTCGAAATCCTCGTGATCGTCACCAACCTTTTGACCTTTGACGTGGAAACGGCATAAATTCGAACCAACACAACCAATAAACATGAGCCGTCGATATTACTGCTGCTGCTGTTGAGCCGTTTTCCATCGCCAGTAAAGGAGTACTATCAATAAAATAATCGCGCATATTTGCCGTGTAAACGGTTAACAATCCATCGTACGTGGACAGAAAAGCACAACTTTGGCAAAGCACCGGGAATAATGACACCATGATTCCAAGGAGAACCGATGATAACAATAATAATAATAAGATCCAAGAAAAGAAAGCTTTTTTTCTTGCAATTTCCTTTCACCAATTTTGGACATTAATAGGATAAACATGGTCGCAAGAAAATGCAGAATTGACATTGCAAACTTCCGACCTTTACTTTAAAACATCGGAAATACATATATGCACGACCCTTTTACAACATAACCCAAACTTTCGGTTTCCGAAGTTGGAAGGACGAGAGGATGGCCCTGTACAAAAATTGCCACTGCACGTCTTATCGCTGCAGGGCAAATATAATTAATAAATACACGAGCTAATGACCCGTCTGCTGTTGCATTTTCTTCATTTTCTTTTTCTCTTTCTTCTTTTTTTTTTTTTTTTAACCTTTCTCCTTTTTTTTCACACGTTCTATGAAATGCAACTGTTGCTAGTATTCACAATTGTATAGCAGAGATTCATGGGGTAGAATTTACTGAGATCTCTTGAGGGAAGTGGGAACTTTGAATATCCTGATGGGATGGAATGGCAAGCTGCTGCAGCGGCTTCAGTGCAGAGGTGAGCTGTGCAAAAGATGGCCGCAGGTTTGGATCGCTGAAAAGAAAATTATAAATGTTTTTATTAGGCTGGTGAGAGGCATTAACAGAAAAAAGAGCCATGTTCCACCATGAGATGCTGCTCGAGACTGGCATTGTTGTACTTTACTTACGTCTGCCAACATTCCCATATTATCCTGGCAACCAGCGGATCCACTTCCTTTGGAATGTCAAGACGACGATTCTGGAAACCAACAGCACCTACCACCTGCATTGGGTTCATCCCACTCCAGGGCATTCTCAAAGTTGCAAGCTCCCAAAGTATCACTCCGAAACTATAAACATCACATCTGGAAAGTGTCCAGCCAAACTAAGTCAGCCACTGAATCAATCTGATAGGCAAGCGCAGAATTCTGAGTTTTTAAGTTCTAAAAAAATCAATTAAAGAGAACTTCCCCTTTGACACTGCATACCAACTGCAACAAACAAGGAGCTTTTGAGCTGGTTAAACAATTCATGCATGCAACAATAATTATGGCATCTGTCCTTCAATCCAAACTACATGGGGGAGACATGGTACGCAGACAATAACATCACAGGAAATTTAGGAGAATTCAATTGATTTTACATAGAGACAAATACATAACTGTTAGACATGTTTGTCACCAAAAGACAATGTCCATGCCAGATCCATGAACCTACACTTGGTACATCCAAGTATGGCACCAACACCAAACCAATGCAACTAACCACTTTCAAAATGTTATACTCCATGATGTTCTGGCTGCTAATTTGAGTCAGTCATGATTGCAAGTCTTGCCCACTTGATTTTTTTTTTTTTTTTTTCTTTACGCTCGTGTCAAGCTTTTCCTAGAACATGTTGAGGTTGATTAACTTTCTTAACCCATTTAAGCACATTATGAAATTGGTTATCAAGCTAAACATATTCTTACCATTTGAAAAAACAGCTCAAGAACCTTTTTTTTGAAAAAAAAAAAAATCAAACGAACAAAACAAAACAAAACAACCTCAACATGCTAAAATTGTGAATGATCCAATCAACTCTCTCAGAAAAAAGATTCCCAATTTAATAGATGAGTGCATACATGTATGTGCCTGTAGGTAAAACAATATGCTAAAATTGCTGCTACATTAATCTGACCAACAAAACCAAATGTTGCAGAGAGCTCTGCAAATTGGAAAATCAAGAAATTTGAAATGGATCTTGACCAGATTGCAAGTGGAAATGCGCATGATATTTCTACTGGAAGAGCAATCAAAACACATCAGCAATAAAATTTGGTACTCAAGACCATGAAAAAAGCTTCCATTAAGACTTACTTCTCATTGGATGGTTCATTGCGGAGAACCTCTGGAGCCATCCATTCCGGCTAAAAGACACAAGAACATGACATCAGAGGATTAATGCTGTGGGAAAATCATTTAAGAAAAAGCAAACAAATCCATTTTTTTCGCTTACAGTTCCAGCAGTGGATTTGGACGACAAGAATGTATTATGCTTCAAGCGCGATAACCCAAAATCACAAACCTGCACATTTTCCCGCCCACATATGCCACCATTCCATGGTTGGGCAAAGAATAAGGAACAAGACTGTAAGAAAATTTTCAAATTAAATTCTTTTCTACAGGAAAATTACTAATGTATCCAAAGATATAAGAAATAAAGAAGAAAATCCAGATCAAATCAATGGATTCTCAATTTTCACTATAAGAATCATCAGTAACTGGCAACCAAGAAACCAAATTGCCATTTTGAAACAAGAAATAAAAACTAGAGTATCTGATGTAGGAAGTTTCTCAAGATACAAGGGGAAATGCAACTATTTTCAAGATTCATGGGGAAATGCAACTAAGTATTTCATAAATCAAATTCAGAAAGGTATTGATAAACTGACTGGTGCTTAAGACTATTAACTTAATAAGACGTTCATATGGCTAAGGCTTGGCATATTGATATACCCGCTATCTTCTTCTCTACTCATCATGCATTAGCCACATTGACAATTTACAAAGTCATTTGTCTTGTGAAAGGAGATGTTCTTATGCTTGCACATTACTGCTCTACCACAGGAACATGCACCTCCTGAGGTTTTCAGAGCCCTAATGAAAACCTCCAATAAGAACATGGTGAATTCAGGTTCCACTAATCAATTTCCCAAGAATCCAGATCTAAAGAAAGGTTTCAGTGGATAGTACATGGATCTAAAGAAAGGGTTCCAATTACCGTAGGGTAAAATTTTGTCCAGTGCCAATGCTATTCCATAACTGTTTCCAAGATGGACCATCCTGATTTCCAACAGGCACTACTTACCAAATAACTGGGATCCAGCAAAAGCCTTTTACATGCACTTGATATGTATCTACACATGCAACCACAAATTTTCCCTAGTTTGACAGTATATAGATAATCAAGAAGATCATAGTAGTAATAATTCTCAAAAAGATAATAATGGTGGGCATTCGGCAGCATGCAGTACCTTCACATTCCAATTTTTATCAACCAAAAGATTTGGTGATTTCAGATCACGATGAACGATTGTTGGTATGCTAGTGTGCAAGCAATTCATACCCTTGGCCTGCAAAGAAAAAGGAATTTCTTCTTATGTTGGATAAGACACACTAATAGTAACATAAAGATGACATTTCCATACCACATCAAGGGCCATTTTGATTCTCCGCTTCTCATCAATTTGACAATGAGGGCGATGAAGAATGCGGTATAAACTTCCCCTAAAGCAAATTTCATTTGAATTCATCAATAACTTTACAGAATTAAAACAATAAAACAAAGGTTTATACCAAACATCCCACTGTGCTTAACCTAAGACCCAAATTACACTTATTTCAAAATGTCAAATATACCTACACCATTAACAGTCCATTACGCTGCCATTAAGCAGAAAATAATGACTGAGTAGGCTACTTTGGCCTCAAATATTAAGCAATGTGATCCTCACTTGAAATAACCAAATGAACATTTCCATAATGAAACTTCGAATTCAGTTAGGGTGTGTTTGGGAAATGATAAAACTTTTGGATGAAAAAGTTTTTACATAAAAGTTTTTGAAATGTAATAAAATGATGCGATATAATAAAAGCAATGATAAAGAGTTAAAAAAATAAAACTAAAATAAACAGGTTAGTCGAATAGGTAGTTTGTATAGAAATGATTAAAAAATAAGACAATTGTATAAATAGATGTAAAGAAATAATTAAAAATAAGATAATTGTGAAGAGTGAAAAGTTTTTGTTGGAAAACTTTTTTATGTTGCCAAATATGCCCTGAATCTTCAAATGTTCCAGCCCCAGTAATACATGGTATTAAAAAAGAGCGCAAAGTTGAAACTGAACCCACTAACACTACTTAAGTGGAATCCCATTCGACTTATTTTTATACAATTTAGACATATCATTTGGGCTGGAAAATTTTTGAAGATTAAATTCTTTCAAGGTTTCTTTATGGGCATGTTCATTTGGTTGCATCAAAAAGATGATCTCATCGCGAAATAATTAACACCAAATTAGCCAACTTTGTCAAAATGTTCAACTTGATGGGAGCTAGATGTAGGGTCAGGTTCATCTTTGGGCTCTCACTTTATACCCTTCTATACTTCAGGCCAATCATATGTGGTCACCCTCAGTTGCCCTGCAAATACCATTTTTTTTTTTTTTTTGTAAAACTGTAATTTATATTTAGGGAGTGTTTAGTTGGGGTACAACTTTTTGATTAAAAAAAAATCGAAGTAAAAGTAGTCAAATTGACAGAAAATTATCTGATATAACCACGGTAATGATGAAGTGTAAAAAGAATAAAATTAAAATAGATAGGTTTGTTGTATGGATAGTTGTGTTTACTAAAATGCCACTAATTTTTAAAAATCGGAAAAAATATCTAAAAATCTTCGAAAATGATAAAAATTGATATACATGCTAAATGCATTTAAATTAACAGTTGTATAAAAAAAATTCAAAAAAAATATTAGTTGTATGCATCCGAATGCATACAACTGCACCCCAGTTTGTATAGAAAAATGTAAAAAAATAATTTAAAAATAGGATAATTATGGAGAGCAAAAAGTTTGTCATTGAAAAGTTTTGGTTGACATTTTTGTAGCCCAACCAAACACCCTTAATCAATAAATCAAGTTTTCATTACCCAAAAAAAACAAGGTTTACTATTTTGGTTAAAATTGACTAAAATGCTCATGTTTAACAATCCCAAAAAATATATATTTACACAACCAAAAATGACAAAACTTAGTTTATAAATTAAATACACCTACACTATAAAAAAAAATAATGATAAAATGGGTTATGCGGCAGGCCTAAATAGGCAGCCACTTAAGCTGGCCGCATGGGATATGGCTGCTTATACTTATTGTTGGATCTGTAATATTTGAAAATTAAATACTTTCGAGGTTTCTTTATGGGAATACTCATTTGGTCATTCCAAAAGATGATGACAATGCTTAATATTTGAGACCAAAATAGCCTACAGGGTAATTATTTTCAGCTTAACAGCATCTTAATGGAAGTGTAAGTATATTTGGAATGTCAAATATTTCAGGTATACTCAACATTTTTGAAAATATGCATATTTGGTTTTTTGGTCAAATATAGTGTCTATGTGGGATAAACCCATAAAATAGCATGATGATATTAGTGCAAAAACAACTTCCCACACAACGGAATAATCAAATGATACAACTATATTAAATCACCGCTTGTTATTCAAGATAAACTGCTAAAGTAACAACTGATAGTGACATTATCTGAGTAACCCTATCACTCGTCACTATTGATAAGGAAGCATTAAAGGTGAGACAATGGCAAGCTCAAGGAAAGAAAAAACCCACTACTCCAGCTGATAAAGAAATGCCTTCGTATAATTGGGGATAATAAACAGAAAAGTCATTCAGATAGTGTTACTATTTTATCATATTGAACCTTATTATTTTATCAAGGAAAGAAAATCCACAATTTCTTCATCTCCTGATGCAAAAATGCCATCATGGATAATAAACAGAAAAACAAAAATAACAAAATAATAGTTGTCTAGAGCGGGATCCTTTTTTCAAGAATACTGGTCAAAGTAAAATTATTTATTCTGAACCCTCTTGAGGGTGCATGCGTCCAACCAGGCCCTTAGGTTATAAAGCTTCAGTATCAGATTTCAACATTTTCACAGCTAAGCCATGGTTACACCTCGAGAAAAGCTAAATTTTTCAAAATAAAATCTACAGAGAATAAGGAACAGCTTGAAAAGACTGAAAAGTCCGATCATGACTTCAATGGAAGAAAATTCTCTAATTAGGATAGAACATTGAAAATACATGCTCAAAAATGTTTTTCTTAGGCGATAAGCTCCATCTAGACAGAAGTGTTCCTCTACGTAATTAACCTAGTCATATTCAACAAGATAGAAGGTGAGGTATCTTCTACATAATTATCGCAGTCAAAGTTAAATACACAGAAGTTGGATCTTCTACATAATTATCTCAGTCAAAGTTAAACACATAGAAGGTCATCTCAACATACCTTGGAAGAAATTCGGTCACTATGGAGAGGTGAGGAGGACGGGTAACAGCCCCCATAAAAAGAACTACATTTGGATGACGCAACCGTCTCATTATTCGCACCTGAAATTAAGAACAGAAGTTTCATCATAACCAACAAAGATGCACCCAATGCATTGGGTAAGCTATGAAACTTGTCTACTCATTCCATTCTATGAAATCAAAGAGTGGAACTATCAGATAAAACAGTGTATCAAAACAATTAGCAGTAATTTAATTACCAAAACTCAATTTGTCTTAAAGAGCGACAATAGTATGCTCCTGCATATCAAAAAGAAAAGAAATTCCATCCTAGAAATGTAATGCTGAAAGGAAAGATTGCACTCACTTCACTTTTGAACTCCTCTAAAGCATCTCCAGAGAAGTCCTGTTCTAAGAACTTCTTCACAGCTACTTCCTGGAAGAGAAAAAAAAAAATCACGCATCAGAAAGCAATGAGAAGTATAACTTCCCCAAACAACCTCAACAGGGTTATACCAAGTTCGAACTTATACTAGTGCTGGTAAACAAAAGTAAAATGGAGCTACCAACATGGCTGATTGGACTTCCAATGGAAGCATAACAATTAAAATTGATAACCCAATTCACATCCAAGAAAGATGTTGAACAAGAAAAGCATGGTGCTTTATAATGGATAAAGAACATTTTCTGATACAGAAGCAAAGAAGTTAAAATAAAAATAAGCAGAAGTATGCAGAAAAGCTCAGGTAAAACCAAAAAACAAGGGGGAACACAAAGCGCTAGTAAAGATTTCTTTTTGATGATGTGGAAAAGGTAGGCATGTATGATCATGATAAAGACAATGATAAGAAGAATGGTAACATCAAGGAAATGTCCAGAAAGGTGAAAAAGAGGTTCCACTTGCAATCTTGTAAGTCATTCTAGTATGGTATTATTTACAATAAATTGCAAACATACAAAACCAAATGTGCAAACATACAAAACCAAATGTACAAACACCGCACACATGCACAGTGCAGACAAAAAGGAATGTGAATAAAATCAAGACCACAACACAACAAAGGCATTTGCAGGGGCTTAAAAAAAATTTTCCAACTGCAACGGTAATGAAAGAATAAAAAACTCACTGTGCCATTCCAATCAGCATGATATACCTCTCCGTAGGAACCTATATACAAACCAGAGATGCAGACGGATAGTTAATTATAAATAGCTAAAATAAATCAATAATTATGATGACAACAAAAACTAAATAAATAAGAAAAATCAAGACCACGCATTTGAGCCCAGTCATCAGAGTTAAACTTTGCCAAGCAAAAAATTTTGAAGAGTTGTAAGAAGAGTTCATAGCATGAGAAAGCTAACTTTCGGAGTCATGGCCAAAGGAAAATCAAAGAAATCTCATAACCTGCATGCTAAGTAGATTCTCAAGGTCATTCTACCATCCATAATGACAGTTCTTAGAGCAATAGATGGAAACTAAATGCCTGAAGGAAAAATCAAAGGAATCTCATCATCTGCATGCTGAGTTGATTGTCAAGGCCATTCAAAACATCTAAGATGATGTTTTTTTGACATCTCCAACTTTCTACCTCAAAGACCATCCAAGGTTGATAGTGATTGATAAACAAACTACTACAAAGGTTTCACTTAGATAGCCAAGCAGTAGATACCAGTGTTTCCATGCCATGAATTAAAATTGGTGTCAATTGAGCTTTTGGCACATGTGCCTATCAACTAATAGGAATGCAACCAGCATTTTAAAGGATGATAAAAGAATTACCTAATCCAATCCTTTCACCAAGTACAAGGTCTTCCCATGGGATCTCCCATTCAGACACATCATCAAGCATCGGATCAAGCCTGTTTAGGCCAGCATTAACTGGGTTTTGATCTGGGTTTCGCTCACCCGTTGACAATGTTCCTGTCTCCATGAATCTGTCATGGATGCGCTTCCTCCTGTCTCGTTTACTGTTAAAATATTCATGCTGTTCATTGTCATTAAAAGCATTGTTTCGCAGAAGTACTCCATCTCTACCATAAGCATTTCCACATGCTTCCTTTGAAGACTGAATTTCTCCAACAGCTTTATCTTCTTGAGAATCACTATCATTAGAAAAAGATTTATTAAATTGATCCATGTCTGGGGCTGTTAGTAAATCACCACCAACAGAGGACCTGGAGCCAAAAATTCCAGATGAAGTTCCTTTCACCATCCTGTCCACATTATGGATCCCAGAAGGGTGTGGAATAGATATAGAATTGCTGTCAGTGACATTCGGAGTTCCTGGGTGGATTTTCTCCGAGGCGGAAGAGGTTGAAGGGGATGAAGTGGAGTGAAAATTTTTAGCATCTAAGTTTTTCCTGGGGAAAAGCCCCTCAACAAATTCATATTGCTTCGTCCTTGGAACCTCATTGCAAGCAGCACGGTTTTTCCACATCAATGGCAAAGGGGGTCTTCCTAAACCTGAAGCAGTGTTTTCTCTGGGCCTCTGTTGTTCATTAACCTTATTCTCCAATACATTGTTCTGCAAGTAAGTTTTGCCACCCCCAATCATCTGAAATGGGTTCAGATCAGCAAAAAGGTTCTTGGGGTCCACACTATCTTGTGAATAAGGTGTTGCGTTCAGCTTCTCCTTGACACCATCACCACCTGCTGAGAAACCATGATTCCCTTTCTGCTGGGAAGAAGTTGTACCTGTTGCAGGCAAAAACTGATTCAATTGATTAGATGGAATTGAACTCCTTGAATTTCCACTAGAACTGCTAGCAAAGTTTCCTCCATTGCTTGTACTTGCAAAAGAAGGTATGAAAACTGCCTTTTCAGAACCTGACGTTCTAGTTGCCATACCACTGTTGTCTTTGACACCTTTATATTCACCATATACAGGCTCCATTTTAGGTAAACCAACACCCAACTCATTAGCTGCCCAAGGAGTCAAATTTTTGCTTAATCTTTGATTGGAATTCAAGGAAGTGTCCCTTGAACTCAGGATTTCAGCCGGAATCAGTGTCCCTGGTTCTGCCATAAGATCAACCAAAAACTCCCTGGATAGAATCAAAAGAAAAGGAAAAAAGAAAGAAAAGAAAAATCATTGAGTAAGAAGTAAAGGAAAAAGATACATGCAACTTGAGACATACAAATTAATGAGGAATTCAATTTAATGCAGTACAAGAACAAAATATGACAAGTAAGAACCTTTCATTCTCCAACTTAATGATGTTTACAGCATCATCATCAATGCCAGTGTAGTGGCTTCCTTTCACTAGTCTGCAAGGAATGTTGACGTTATCAGCTAATACCTGCATTAACAAGCATTAAGACAATGTTACCATGTTCTAAGATATGTCATCTTTGATAGAATTGAAAATTAATTTCAAAATGTTGGGTCATGATGAATCAAGAAGATCAAAAGATTGTTAAGTCATTGAAACAAAAGATATTGCTGAATTTTCCAACTTGAAACCAATTAAATGAAACCACAAAACCTTGAAAAGAAGAGCCCGATGTCGAGATAGACCAATATTTATGCAACCAATCGGCAATACACTTGTTTGAAGAGAAGTTCTCAACTCAGTACTTCTTTCCATCCACCTCGCAAGCATATCATTGGCATCCTTTACTGGGCCACCCATATGTTCTGTGACAAGATCAGAAATCCGTTGCACCAAAACGCCAATCTCAGCAACAGAGCAGTCGAGTCCAATGCAATGTGCAACTTGCAAGAGCTCTTCTAGGGCATGATCAATTGCTCGATTAACTATAATAATTTCAAAGCCCAGATCCCCAAAGCTTGTTTGGAGATCTGCAACAGAAGGCATCTTCCCTTGGCTTGCTGGGTCAGTGGCAAGACCATATATGTCATAAAAACCATCCACTATCTTCTCGTCATAATCAAGCACATTGTAATCCTGGTCAATCCATGACAAGAGTAACAAAAGCAAACAATTGTCAATAAACACATCTATTTCTCTTTCTGTAACATTCAGCACAAAAAAAGACCCTCAACCATTTCATGAACAAATGAAAAATGCAATGCACTTGAATCTTTCAGAGAATTTTTTCTTACAGGCAGCCCAAGACAAACATTAGAAGAGACAGTGTTAGAAACACATTCAAAGAGCTTGATGAACATAGACAACCACATCATGATTATTGCCTGCCATTTCGTGCATATGTTCCTTCAATTCATCAAATAAATTTTCACCAACTGCATTTCCGGCAAAATGTGACCATGGAAGTTTGCAACCCCACATATGCCTGTCATTTCAGTGAACGGATCATTTCCTGAGCATCTAACAGCAAATAGTATTATTGTGATTTCATCAAGCCATTGCTAATGCTGAACCATGGACGTTAAAAAGACTGCAGCACATATCGAGGTTCCATCCGAATCTAGCTTGAAGGAAAAAAAAATTTCACTGAAGTAGTTTCCCCAAAACGAACATGCCAAGATATAAATGCAATTTGATCACTCACACTTCCTTGGACTACTTGCGGTAGTCTACGTAGTAATGCCGACCGCACTATCCAAGCAGATAGACCAAAAGCAATTGAAATTAAAAACAAGGTGACAGCGAAGGATTAAAGCATGCATTCTCAGGATATCTCGGGTCAATCGTGCATTAAGACCTTCTGTCCCTGAGGAACTATCCAATTGCTCAGGCACCCAGCTAACAGTTCGACAGCGAGAGAATGCAAACCTGCAATGCGATTTAGTCGGTAGCCTACCCTAATCAGGATGGCCTAATGCCATTGGAATGCACGGCAATTACCCCTTCGCCATTGAGATCCTGGATAAACCCATGAATGCAAACCCCTTACAGTAAAATTCACACCACAAACTCCAAAAATTTGTGAAGAAACTAGCAATTTCAGTAAGAAGGGCAAACCCAATATCTCCTTGACAGTGCTTCAGCTGCTTCTTCCCCCTTGCAGACCGAATCGGCCCTGTGGCCTCCCAGGCTCAAGAGCGTTGCGGCACGGATCTGATCCTTTTCGGGATCATTGTCACGAAAATCAGGATTCGAAGAGGAAGCACTGATCGCTAGGGCTAGCTGGATTTGGAATTCCTCCTCCGACGTGAAGTAATCCGCTCGATCAGGAGCGGAGGGAGTGGAGGCCACTGCAGGCGCCGGGGAAGGAGAAGGAGAGGAGGAAGTAGGGCTTGCCGGAGGGTAGACAACGGCGGCGGTTCGATGGTCCAACCCGCATGACGTCGGCGAGGATGAGACTTCGTTGGACGACGACGGCGGAGACGATGATCTGTGCGGCTGCGAGATGGCTTCGTGGCTGCTGTTGCCGCCGCCGCCGCCGCCGCCGCCGAAGTGGAGCTTCTTGAAGATGTTTTTCATTGCTTCTGCTCTCTCCTCTCTTCTGCTGCTGTCCCCTTCTCTCTTTCTACATGAAATTGTCTTCGTCGAGAAGCATTGGAAAATAGAAATGAGAAACCGGAGGAAATTAGAATATATACGGATGGCCAGGCGGGGTAAATATCTAAAATAAATCTCCAAATATCTTATTAACCGAGCGTTTCGCTTCCCTTATAGGCTTATATGCGTATTTGCATTCATCTCCCCATCTTTGTATAACATTATAATCTCTTCCCGTCCTCGCTAATTACTCTAAATTCGAGAAAATGACACATTTTATTTGCAAATCATTCGTATCATTCTGACGGCAGTTAATAGTTGACTGATAAAAGACGATTGTAAAATACAAAAGGTTGAGGAGCCAAATGCAAAAAAATGGATGTCCGATTAATTTTTTTGATCTGGCTGGTAGTAATATAGTTCTCTACCGACACGAAAACAAGATTTATTACTTGAGTGTTGGATCCAATATGTGATTCATTTATTAGATTTTATTTTCACTGTGAAGATTAAAATAATTAATGGAAGACATTCTAGTTTCTTTAAATAAATTCACTTATTAAAATAATAGAGTTGTAAATATATTTAGCTTTTGATGAATACTGGGGGCGGGATAGTTACGTTGGACTTATTAATAATTTTATAAGTGTATATATATATCATGACTGCCCATATTGCAATCAAGAACCTTAACACAACAGAAGAACTTGAAATATTTTGATAATATACTTTATGCTTTAATACATCAAGGCGTGAGTCACGAGTAGGAGCTCGGTGGTCTTTGGAATTTTCGAAGACGTTGAACTGCGGACACGTGTGTGGAATGTTGATTGTTCAACCATGCCCCGAGAGGCTAAATGGAAAGTGATTTTTCATTAAAGAAATTGTAACTTTTTAATTTTCAATATAATTTTTTATTTTTAATACAATTTTTTATACAATATCATTTCAATCGTTCTCTCCATGCATCCCAATGTTCTCATCTGTTTGACCTCCACATTCAATCCGATTTCTCCGTCCCGTTCCATCCGATCGAATTCTGGACGGCTCTGCGCGGCGGATGGCCATGCGAGACCAGGGTGAACTTGTCAAGGACGTGAAAATTGAGTAAAAGCACATTGTTATCCCTTTTTTAATGGTGTGTTTATTTATTTATATTTATTTCGACAATAAAAAAATTTTATTTTATCTTTACATTTCGTGACAATTATTTTTTTTTGTTTATTTTTATGACCGTAGAAGCAAAACTACCGTTTTGCGGGAATGAAGGCAACATTTTAATGACCTCCGTGTATTTAGTTTTGCAGTAGTGATACTGAAATGAGATCATCCTTCCTGTTCACAGCCAAAATCATCCAGAATAAGATGATATTGAAATGGATTTTTATATTTCTCGATAGGCCTTAGTTAATTTTAATATATATTTATTCAATTCCAATACATTTTTTCTCATTTTCAATACATTTCTATCCAGTATGCTCACACCCCGCCGGATAAACTAGTATAGGATAGAATCTCACATTTTGTAAAAATACTTTTCTCATCTCTAAAAATAACAATTTATATTTTCCATTTCAACTATGATTTTACTAAATCTCAATATACGCGTACCACCAACTGAGTCGTGCTCAGTTGGTGGCCATAGCGGTAATAGGTCATTTGCAGAGCTGTGGTCAGGGGTTCGAATCACATGTTGGGGTTTCGGCCCGAAAAATGTTGTGGGAGCTGTAGTCTCCCTTTGGCTTAGCGGAAGCTGTGTCTTCCTAATTCTTTGGTGGAGCTGTGTCTCCAAATTTCTTTGGTGGAGTTATGTATCTCCGTATTTGTAAGAATGTCTCAGAATTTCAATATAATATGTGCTGAGATGTATGTAAATATAATCATAAAAAATATATATATACGCGTACCTATTCTCAATGTGTTTCAATCAAAAATTTTCATCTCATTCTTATCCAATCCTCATTTCGTCTAAATTAAATTTTCATACCATTCTCATCTTATTAAATCTTTGAACATAACCAAAATATTGTTTGTTTGGAAAAATAAACAAAAACGGTAATAAAATTCTAACCAAAATGTCACTATATCAGGCACAAATACTGCTAGCTGTGATGTAATTGAAATTATAAAAAATAATGATTATTAAAATATATTGAAAATTATCAAGACAAATATATTTCAAATATCGGTAGATCCCATTTTCTTTTTCCATAAGCAAATATCCATTTAATTATTTTTATCTCAATTATTGATAAATCATATAATCATCATATTATATTACTTCTTTTATTTGAGTAATTCTCTCGTGGAAACAGTTATAACTCGTGACATTCTAGTTTTTCAAAATTTTGGCAATTGTATTTAAACTTGATTATTTCTTGAGTTCGTTCGGTGCGAAGTAAAAAATAATTTAGTAAAAAACTTTAAAATGAGGAAAAGTAACGAGATACGATCAGGATAATAATTATAAATAAAAAGTAAAAAAGCATGTAAAAAAATTTAAAATATAAATACAATTGTAGAAAAAGTCAAAATGTTAAAATGTTTATCATATTGAAAGATATATAGTTACCACTCGGATGACTAAGCCTAAGTAGTTGACATAAGTGTATCACTTATTCATCAAATAGACTTAAGGAGTGACATAACAAAAAAGTAAAAGGATATATTGAAATGAGTAAAATATTCTAACCTCAGGACCACGAACACAAAAAATAGATTTATTAAAATCTTGTGTAATTTATAACATTAATTGAGCTGTGTCTCCAGATTTCTTTGGAGAAGTTATGTATCTCTTTATTTGTCAAAATGTCTCAGAACTATAACGTAATATGTGTTGAGATGTATATAAATATAAACCATAAAAAAAATTACAATTATTTTTTTTGCTTCCACGGCTTTAGCCGAATGGTGAAGCATCTAGCACTGTTACCGGGCGAACTAAAGTACAAATCTCGTCATCCCCTTATGGTGGGGCTATTAAATTTTCCATAGTTATAAGGATTGTGTGAGTACTGATTTGTAATATCAAATGGTTTATGTATATAAAATAAATCCAAAAAATTACAGCTACTTTTACAGACATATGCTAGGGTGAACATATCGCAACGTAGTCAAGAGATACAAATGAAAATAGGTGTTGTTTTAACAATGAATTAAAATTTAATTAACTCTATTATTAAAACAATTTTTAATACCGTACTATCACTTATCTCAGTTAAGATTTTTTTGATTGGTTGCAGAAAATATATTTCATCTATACTGCAGTCAAGCGTGATATTTTTTACACAATAAATAATAATAGCTTCCCACCACACACTCCCATCACATTGACGGAGTTCAAACTCACGTCTTCCTGGTACCCACCGACCCCTCTTATCGCTCGGGCCGCTGATAAGTTGCATCTCATTTAACATTTTGAGTAAACTACAGCTTTTTATTTTGCCTTTTGATAGAGAGTAGACTATAATTATTTAAAAATAAATATACACATGGGAAATACTTAAGATCCATTTACAGATGTACTATAATGTTAAAATAATTTATAGAATCATTTACTCAAATTAGAGTGATGTTTTAAGCAGTCAAGGCATTGAATTAACAGTTCCAATATTGATACATGAACTGAACACTTAATTATATTGATTTTGACCAATCAAAAAAAAATTATATTGATTTTGTACGTTTATAAGATAGAAATCACACACATATCTGATTTGGGTTAAATTGTTTTGTAAGTTAAGCAAATATTTTCAAATGCAACTAATGGATTGAATTTTTACTTCATCATATGCCTCATTTCATCTAGTGCACTCTAATTAGGCCACAGTATGGCACACCTTGGTGTATCTCATTTCTACACTATGGGTGTGTTTTGCAATTTAAAAAAGTGGTCAAGTTAAAACTTTTCAATCTAAAACTTGTCACTTTTCATAACTATTATTTTTTAAATTATTTTTTAC
>JAXCLR010000073.1:23638447-23742253 GCA_035584095.1 Annona squamosa | reverse complement strand
AAATAGCGCGCTTTGAGGATCCTGTAGCAGAGGGAACTGGGGTTTGTCGACAACCTCCACACCTGTTTAGCAATGAGAACCATATTGAAACAGCAAAAATCTCTGAAACCCAATCCGCCTGATAGCTTTGACTGGCACATATCTGTCCATGCAACCCAGCTCATTTTACGCTTGTGGTCCTTTTTGCCTCACCAGAAGCTGCTTAACAAGGCATTAAGATCATTACAAAAAGACTTGGGCAAGAGAAAAATACTCATCATGTACACAGAAATGGCTTAGGCAACCGCCTTAATTAGGACCTCCTTTCCACCCCAGGAGAGGAGTCTTTCCTTCCACCCTTGCGCTTTCCGCCAGACACGTTCTTTAAGGTTCGTGCAAAGCTCTCGTTTGGATCTTCCGAGCCACGTTGGAAGCCCGAGGTAGTGGTGGATGTGGTTGCCGTGAGAACCCAGCAGGGTAGTAAGCTCATGCCTTGTGGCATCATCCGTGTTGGAGCCGAAGAGCACCGCAGTTTTGTCAATTTTTTAGTTAAACACTCGAAATTTGTCGGATTTTAATTCCTGATTTTGTTTAATCTTAATTTCTTATTACCGCTTTGTCAAAAAAAATTTGTGGAAATTTCATATTTATGTTTTGAATGCCGCTAGTAATTTCCATTTGGCCCCATTCGTTGAGTTTGTCATGCAATATTTTGTAATTTAGAAAATAGAAATTATGCTTTATATATTCCAAAATATATAAATTAATTACAATTAAAAAGATACATGGCCCACATTTTAAATATCCTCATTGCGGTACGTCAGTCGCAGGTAGGTGCAATTTGGTTATGTTAATCGAAACTAACTATAACATCCTGGTTTTGAAATGATTCAGGTTGATATTATTCTAGGTTTCCGTAATGGAAACTGCGTTAATTGAAAATAATTTGCAGTCATGGCTCAATTAGGTTGAATAACAAATAATATCATTTATTTGTTTATGATATTATCTGAACAATATTTCAACATTTGTAACGTACGTTATGATCACAAAAATACATTCCGTAAAATAATAACGATATATTTTATTTAAAGTGGTGTAGTGTGAAATTATCAGTATGGATTTCTCAAAAAATACATTCAGTAAAATAATATCGGTATGTTTTAATTAAAGTGGGGCAGTATGAAATTATCAGTAAGGATTTTGAAATTATCTGTATGGATTTTTCAACCGAAATGATCAATTTCACTTCCAATACAAATCTTAATATTGTGTTTCTACTGATTTGATTTGATCACTTCCAATAAACTAATTAATGTCGGTACATTTTAATCAAGTGTTGTAGTGCGATATTAGCAATATGAATTTTTCGTCGGAAATGACCAAATTCACTTTCAAGGTACCTTTGGTGACTAATAAAGGTTAAAAAAAAAACTCTATTCATACAATTAGCACGTACATGTTAGCTTTAATCTCTCTCTCTCTCTCTTTTTTTTTACACTAGCAAAGATACGTATTGATAGTTTTGTAAAAATTAATATTTAAAAGTATGACAATTGTATAGAAAGAAGTAAATAAATAATTTAAAAATAGAATAACAGTAAAGATTGAAAATTTTTTTGTGTTAACAAATACCAACTTAATTTTAAAATAAATTTTAAAATTTGGATAAATTTTAGAGCTTTACTTATGTGAAACTATAAGCAATATGTACCCTTTGTGTTACCATTTGTTTAATTTTTTATTGATCCCATTATGGTCTCCTTCATGAATATTTATATGATATGAAAAAAAATATTGTAACTATATTTTTATATAATTCGTCACAAGATTCTTTTAAAAAATTGTTTATATTATGGATTACAGAGGCTTTTAATCAATTTTACTTTTTATTTTTATGTTAAACAAATGATTTCAAATATAATGCATGACTTATATAAAAAATAGGAAACCGATGGGGCACGAGTTCCGTTTCATAGCGTTAAAGACCAAAATTTTATAATATGAATTCTATTTGAATTTACCTTGCGAGTATACGGAAACTGGCAATTGGTGAGAATAAAATGGATTTTTAAAAAAGTAAGAAAATAATGTGATATAATGATGATAAAGTATTTTTTCAAAAAAATAATGTGATATAATAATGATAAAGTTGAAACAAATAATATAGTTGAATAAAACTATGAAAAAATGATTTAAATATATTAGTAAAAATTAAAAAATTAAGTATATAGTTGAATAAAACTATGAAAAAATGATTTAAATATATTAGTAAAAATTAAAAAATTAAGTAGCCAAGTAGTTAAGATATCAAATCTTAGCTAAAGATCGTTGAAAATTAGTGTTAAGCATCCTTTCATTACGAAGTTGGCAAGTATCGGAGGCTGACCAACCTATCAAACTGAATGCACTGCGCACCCCATGCTGCAAACAACGAGCTCCTGTACCTGCAAAGTTAAGGATAAACCTTGATTTGGAGTCGAATCAATTTCAAGATAGCAAATCCGATAAAAAATATTGATCAAATAAAATAGATTTAAGAAATTGTATACATATCGAACATAAAGATACATATATACCAAATTTAAATATTGTATGTCTCAATATTTTATTAATTAATAAAAAATACAGCATTAATGCAACAAAGCATGAGTAAATATAATGTAACTTTATTAAAATAGGTTATTATAACATGTGTCATTTTAGAATGAAATTTTGGCATAGTTAAAATTATTTTTCTAAAGTAATGGTATTTTCTGCAAATGTTCTCCAAATATTGAGAAAAACTACAATATGCATAAAAGTTACATATATGTAAGCAACTTCCTTTTATTGATTCTTATATTATTTTCTAGGATGAATTAATTCTTATATTATTGATATAGTTAATAGTAAAAAGTGAAAATTTTGAAAGAAAATGATAATAAGATTAAACATGACTTATAAATTTCAAAATATAAATATATGCATGGTGAGTCCGATCCTGGAGACTAGGACATGGTCAACCCATCTGACTATATTTTTGAATTCAGTTAAAATTTATGTCTTATCCCCATATCGGGTTAAAAAAATATTAATTTCATTTGGCTAAAAATGGTTTGGTTAGGGATAGGTCATTAGTTGATGCACCCAGATTCTCATCCTTGTGTAAAAGTATTTTCACTACAAGCCTTATAGTAGTTCATGACTTGGACAAGGTACCATATAAAGTAAATTTTCTATACCACATCCTCTTCCCATCATCTCCCATCAAAGTCATGAACAATCATTCCTCTTGATAATAGTATAAAAATCAAATACATATTGTATTTTTAAAAAATTACTTTGTCATATTATCAAAAATTAATGCAATTGGAGTTTCTAGTAGTTGTAGCTACTTAAAATAATAATAATATAGATTGTGAAAAACATTTATATTCATTCATCCACATGAGAAGAATGTTTTGAATGATTTAAAAGTTGAGCTAACTGTTTTCTAGCTAAGGTGGCTTTGTTTATATGGTGATGGAAATGGAAGAATGTGAATGAAAAAGTTAATACTTAACTACTTTACTTTTTTGGTTTTTAATTCTAATTATTTTCTTATGTCTTTTCAATCATTTTCTTATTGTTAAGTAATTTTCATACTATATATTTAGAATAATATTTCAATAAAAGTATGATTAAATGAGATTATTTGAGTCAAAGTTTTATGAATTTAGTTTCATTTAGCACAAAAAACTCACTATTAATTAATATGTGCAAAATTAGGTGAAATCGGAACAAAACTAATGCAATTCTTAGAGGGTTGAAGAAAGATAATCATAACCCACTTAATTTGATTTATTGAATAATTAAAAGGAGACAAAACAGTAATCAAAACAACATAAAATGTGTTATGAAAGTTTCAATACAAACCGAGACAAATCAGGCATTGAAATATCAAAATTGTGGAACAATTAGTCACCCACTAAAGCCTAGAACGACCTAGGCCGTGTTGGTAGCTAGAGACATGCGATGCATTGCTTTTATGCAAGTACCTATGAAAACTTTATATAAACACCCATTATGAACGTTATAAGGTATCTTAGAAAGACATTCTCAAGCTTGGTTTGATATTCAAGAGCAAGAGAAGCCGAAGTATTTGAGACAAGAAGCAAGGCGAAATGTTGCTTGGAGTTGTTAAGACACTATTTAAGTTTCCAATCAATAAGCTTTTTTATTATTTTTTTAAAATTATATTGTCTTGTTTGTGATAAATTTGAAATATAATTTAATTTTATGTTTGGATTTGATCGTAAATATGCTGAGCTAAACTCTTAATATGAGGTTTAGGATATAATATGTGGATTATATAGAAGATATTATGGTTTTATTTATTTATGAAAGATATTATGCATTAATTTAATATATTGTAAATTTAATGCTTGTTTAGTATTTGAGCTTGTATTTTGGCAATAATTTTAATATATTAGGCGAATGAACTAAGATGTGGAAGTCTAATATACAACAATCAATATTTAACATAAAAATCTAGATCATAAGAATAGGAGTGACAACCTTGAAAAATTTCACAAACTGCCACAAAATGTAATAAATTCTAATAAACTTGATCCCATGAGAATAAGTGGTTAAGAATATTAGGGTTGTGCCTTGCAAGTTCGGAAAGAATGTGTAAAAATAAGTTCGGATTATTTCTCATTTAACATGTAATATTCAGATTAAATTAACATATCACGTATCCGTTGCAAGCGTTCCATGTGAAACCCTAGATCCTAAGTATTCACATCCTTTGATTTCTAATCCTTATTTTTTGTTCTTGAATTTTTGTTCTTGTTATTCTCTTCTTTTTATCCTTTCTTACTTACTCAGTGTTTTATAAAAGTATTTAAATTTAATGTCTTAAGTTCTAAATTCTCTGTGGAATCAATATTTTAAATATTATAATTCATAAAACGTGCACTTGGGAAAAGAACTAAACACCCATATATTTTTTTAACCACTTTATCTATTTTTTCTCTATTCTCATTTTACCATCATTATAATTCCAGATTTCGATTCTCTTTATCCCAAACATGTCCACTTGAATGAAACAATTCTATAATATTGATTTTACATTTTTATTAAACATGATTGTGCACACTTTAGATTGATGAAATTTAATTTTTTTAATTAAGTAAATAAGTTTAAATATAATGAATAAAATGAACTTTATATAATTATTAAGGTGACCCAAGAGGGATGGGTTAAATAATTCAAACTCAATAAAAATAGTTACATAGGAGTGTCACCTAACAAACACTAACACCAATTAGTTATTGCTGCTAAATCATCTTACAGTTTACTTTTAAATTTTTTATTTGTTATTGATTTAATTTTTTTATTTTTTTCTGTCTTTTGATTATAAAGTGAATAAAATAAAATTTAAAATATAAATAGTAAGATAATTATTTAACACATTTATGGAGTGAGCTTCAGCTCATACCAACATTACTTGGGGGTGGGGATAGGCAACCATATAGAAATAAAAATTTCACGACATGCTTATTTGTAATCTGGTTACATAGAAGTGATTTCGTGTAACTCTTTCCATTTTTTGCATATTGATAATTGATACATAATCAAGTCCATTACTATATTTAATACCATTTTGTTTATGATAAAAAGTTTCATCTAAATCTAATATGTGTATAAGTTACATTTAACAAAAAATAAGTACATTTATGTATAAATTAAGAAAAATGCTTGAATCATTCCCAGATATATTATAATGTAATATTTTTTATAAGATCATTTATCTATTTAGAAATAATATTTTAGATAGTTTAAATATTGAAAATACTACTTAAAATTTATATTTAGTACTAAATTATTTTATTAAATTGATTTTGCACATTTATAGATGAAGTGCATATACAATGACACTAAATAAATAAAAGGATTTTCATAATAATACTAATGGTGCTAAATACAATAGATGGAGTAAATTTTTCATAAATTATCAAAATGTTAAAAATTGAGGAGAGTAAATAGAGGAAGGGTTTCCTAGAAGCAACTCCAATTTTTAAGTGGGGATGTTTCTATGGAACCCCTCCATTTTTAAAATCTTAATAATTGATAGAAAATTCACTTCATAAAAAGATCTACTCCATCCATTGTATTTAAAATCATTTATAGTATCTTGAAAACCTTTTTTATTTTTCTAATTTCACTATATATGGGTTCAATCTATAAATGTGTAAAATCAACATAATAAAATAGTTTAATATTAAAATATCAACTTTAAAGTATTTTTTAAATATCTAAATTATCTAGATATCTGTAATATGTAGATAAATGACACTATAAAATATTGTTATATTCTAATACATGAGTGAATGGATTTAAGCTTTTTTGAGCAAATGTGGTCAGTCCATATATTGGATTAGGATGAAACTTAGTCTCCTAGCTAAACAAGTAGCGTCAAATATAATAAATAGATTAAATTTTCCATCAAGGATTAACATTTCAAAAATGAAAAAAGTTTCACGAAATCACTTCTATGAAACTTAATTTCATAGAAGTATTCCCAAATTTTAAATATCTTAAACTTTTCTCCATTTGACTTATTAGTGATACATATGGGTCATGTCTTAAGTTATTGTATTTTTAACTTTATTTTTATATGGTTGCACATACAACATACACATTTTTTCAATGGTGTAAGAAGTAATAAAACTTTTGAACAAAAAAGTTTTAGTATACAAGTTGTTAAATTGATTGAAAATTTTGTGATATAACAGTGATAATGATGAGATATAAAAAAAATAAAGTTAAATTAGATAGATTACTTATATGAGTAGTTATGTAGAAAGATTAAAAAAGGATAATTGTATAAAAAGATCTGAAATAATAATTTTAAAATATGATATTTATGAAGAGTGAAAAGTTTTAGATTGAAAATTTTTTGTTAGAAATAAAAATGTCCAAATGGTGTGTTTGGAAAGCGATAAAATATTTTAATAAAAACTTTTGGTGTAAAAACTATTGAAATGATATAAAATAATATGTTATGATAGTGGTAGAGCAGTGAAAAAATAAAGTTAAAATATATAGGTTAGTTGTGTAAAAAATAATTGAAAAGCATGATGTTTGTGTGAGAAGATATTAAGAAATAATTGAAAAATATAATAATTGTGAAGAATGAAAAAGTTATCAATTGAATGTCTTTTAATTTTTGTACATCAAAATTTATTATTTTTGAACTTATATATTTTTATAGTAAATTCCATTTTTAGTGCATAAAAGGGTGACATCATTCATTTTAAAATTATAAAAACTTAAAACAATAAATCTTGATATATATATATATATAAATATTTTCATGAGTCCACATACAAATGAAAAAAGGTGGTTTCGGTAGTTATATATAGGGGTACAACTTGGTATCATGTTGGTCTGAACTCGGCCCGACCCAGTTTCAAAATTAAGTTTAGGTTTTATTTGTGAAAATTTTCTCAAATTAAACCTGATTTTAACCTAACCTGAGAAAATCTGAAACCAATAACAGGTTTGTATCAACTTGATATCAAAACACAACCAAGTCCAAACTCAATATTCTCCTTAATTCATTAAAATAACAATATTAATTTATATATTAAGTATTTCAACTATAATTGTGATAAATGTTATTCCTTAGAATCATAATCTAATTAAATTATAAAATATTTATTCTAAAACCTAAGTGGTGTATACATTTGTCCATAAAAGTTCAATATATTAATTTTACATTAACTTTATTTATTGATAATTATAAATATAATCATGATACTGTACGATATATTGTATGTTAGTTATCGTACAATATTCAATTTTTTATTTTATTTTATTTTTTGATTTTTCTTCATAAATATGCTTTCTTGAGTGTATTTAAAATAAAAAATAAATACGTAAAAGTATTATAAAATGACAAAACTTGGTATATGAATTAAATACATTTAAGAAAAAATTAAAAAATTAAAATAAAATGAAAAATTGAATATTGTAAGATAAGCTACTATATAATATACTCTTTGCGGATGATACTCTCATCTTTATTTGGGTTATGAATCAAGATGTCAGAAATTTCATAATCATCCTTTTTTAGGGGTATATTTACATACATCTCAATACATATTACATTGTAGTTCTGAGACATTCTTACAAATACGGAGATACATAAATCTGGAGACACAACTCTACTAAAGAATTAAGAAGACACAACTTCCACTTAGCCAAAGGGAGACCATAGCTCCCACACCATTTTTTCCGAGCCGAAATTCCAACGTGGGATTCGAACTCACGACCACAGCCCCGCCAAAGCCCTATTACAGTTGCAACGCCTCGGTTGGTATAATCATCCTTTAACAATACTCTGATTCTTTTGGACAGGTGGTAAATGTTGATAAAACATCGGTATTTTTTAGCTCCAACACAAGGGGCAATCGTTGTGGAGAGATTACTCAACTTTTGGGATCTATGGGCCAAAAGCACCGTAATTATCTTGGACTTCTAGCATGGCTAGGAAGGTAAAAAAAAAGGCATGTTTAAAGGTCTAAAAGAGCGAATATGACAAAAAGTTCAAGGATGGAAGTGTTGTTTACTATCCTTGGGTGGAAAGGAGATTTTAATCAAAGCCATTTTAATATGCACTATGCGTATCTTCTTGCTTCCAATGAGCTTTTAAGCAGGTTCTAGTGAGGTGAGATGAAAAATAAGCGCAAAATGAGTTGGGTTGCTTGGAAAGATATGTGTAAGTCAAAGCTCATGCGTGGGCTTAGGTTTAGGAACATCCATACTTTTAACTATGCTCTCATTGCCAAACAAGTGTGGAGGTTAGCAACTCTCACCAACTCTTTATGTCATGAGGTTCTTAAAACAAGATATTTTCTGCATGGAGATATATGGAATTGCCAAGCGAAATCCTCTAATTCTTTCACATGGAGGAGTATTCTGAAAGCAAGAGATGTGGTGCTATAGGGATGTAAATGACATATTGAAAATGGCGAGCGGGTACAGTTCTTTAAGGATCTGTGGCTCGACAACAGGCTAACCCAGGTTGGTCCTCTACCATCCTTAATGCAGGATAATGTGATAGTTAGTCATTTCATCAACCACGGAACCAAGTCGTGGAACAAGGGTCTCGTTGTGGCTGTTGTGGGGGATACAAGCTGGCAAGCAATCAACCTTATTCCCATCCCACAAACAACTGAAGAGGATAAAATGTTTTGGCAACATGAATCCAATGGAGCTTGCACTGTATACAGGATCCTAAGTGGTAATCTAATAATTCCTATAGTTATGACATTTACAAGGCTATTTGGAGGACCAAGCTCTCAAGTAAAGTCCTCATTTGTGGGTGGAGGCTTTTCAAAGATGTCCTACCAACAATGCAAAATTTGATAAATAGGGGTATTGTGGTGGATCCTCTTTGTCTTTTTTGTAGGAATGGTGTTGAGGACTCAAACTATATTTTCATGACGTGCGCATTTACCAAGGCAATCTGTCAAAGAGCTACAAGATTCGCCACATTAAGGGGGCACAATACAAGATATTTTGAGAACTCTAGCCCAGACAAACAGGAATGATAATGTTGCCTTTTTCATTCTTTGTTGTTGGAGAGTGTAGTTCCTGCAAAATATGCTTAGAAAGGAGGGAGCTCAACCAGCATTTTCTCATATTCTTGACTGGTGTGTGGACTTTATGGATCGGTACAGGCGGGCAAAACTTCTTATTCATACTAGCATGGTTGATGGGCCGCTTGTGTCTAGATGGATTAAACTATCGAACGGTGCTTTCAAGATGAATGTGGATGCCCAAAAACATGGTGAATAACAGTATTTGGGGTTTGAAGCTGTCATTCATGACACTCGGGGTTTCTTCATTGCTGCGAAGGGGTAAAGATGAAGGGACACTATGTAGCCTTTGCTTATGGAGGCTACCGCTTTTCTTATGGGAGACAAATGGGCACTTCAGCTAAAATTAAGTCATATTCAATTGGAGTTTGATTCACTTAGCCTCTTCAACTTTCTGTTGAATGATTGTCCCATCATCTCCCAGGTTGGAAATGTGATTGGCGAGATTAAATTTATTCTCTCTTCTTTCAGCAATATTTTAGTTTAACATGTGTTGAGTCAAGAAAATGCGGTTACTTATTCCTTAGCTGATTTTGTTTCTCTATCTTTTTTGGATAGTTATGTTTGGTGGGGCGATCCACCTCAAGTTACAGTGGAAAAAATCTGTACAGATAATTTGTTGGCAATGAAATTATCGGATCACTCCATCCTTTATCCCTTTCATATTCTAAGGGAGTAGAGATATGGTCTTTCCTTTAAAAAAAAAATGTATATTATCATGACTCTTATAAATATACCAGCTCTTTAAAATTATTGCATATATAGTCTCATTTTTATTAAACTTTAGATAATGGTTTCATGTAATCTCATTTACTTTCTTATCTTGATTGTCATGTGTAAAATCATTACGTATAATTGTATTCAAAATTATCTTTTAATTAAAATGCCAACTTCCATCCAAAACAAAGATATCATAAGTTATATAAATATATTATGTGTAAATTATTAATACGCGAATGTAATAATGTTCAAAAAACTCGTTATATCTATCAACAATTTTAGCTTTTATTGGTTTAGAAGTAACTTGAATTTCAATCCGAAACTAATGTCAACTCCGTTTGAACCTAACTTGAACCTAGATTTTAGTATTAGGGTTTAGATTTGAATTCAGCTAAGGTTAGTAGACTTAAGGTTTAGGTTCACTTGAATGGATACAACCTTACCTGAGTTGCACCCTTAGTTATATATGCATATATTATTATAAAGGAAGAAAATTAAATCAAATTGCGCTAAAGTCGAATCCACGTCTATGATCCACGCACGGGAAGTGGATTATTTTGGACAAATTTCCAAACCGAGATGGAAAAAGGTGAATTTCATCGGAAGAGAATTTCCTGATTACCAATTTCCCTCCGAAAACCGGAAAAAATCCCGCGGGGAAAAAATTATCGAAGCAGCCAAAAGAGCGCGTTCGTTCCGCCAACGTCGCGACGGTAACGACCAGCAGCGACAGCCGCAGAAGGCGAATGGCAATTTCCTGCAATTTACCTGGGAACGAGGGCCTTATTTCTTACATCCCCACTCCCTCCTTTTTATGCTGTGGAGCCTCCTCGCCATCCTCTCCCTCCCTCTGCTCTCTGCTCTCTGCTCTCAGACCCGGCCTCTCTTCTCGATCCCTCTTCCCACGCTCCACACAAAAATCAGAATCTCTTCCCTATTCCCCGAGGCCCTCGATTTCTTCCTTTTATTTATTTCTCCCTACGCCTTTCGAAATCTCGTACGCTATACTCGCGCGAATTTCCACATCGAATCGATTCCGAAAGCCACTCTGGAATCTGTCGTCCGGCTCTCGCCTGTCCTTCCTCTTCTAATACTTCTCCTCCTATTCTCGCTCCCGGCTCCTGAGAATCCGTCGCCTAGGGTTTCCGATCCCCGCCCGAGCTTCTCCGCCGGAGCCATGAAGGTCCACCCCGTCCCCAAGAAGCGGAGCATCTCCACCATCCGCTGCGATGTCGCCTCCCTCCGGCAGAAGAAGCTCCGGCGTCTCCCCCACATCTTCAGCCGCGTACTCGAGCTACCCTTCCGCTCCGACGCCGACGTCTCCGTCCAGGAGACTCCGGAGTCGTTCCGCTTCATCGTTACCAGCGACGATATCACCGACGACGTCCAGGCGCACACGATCAACATCTGCCCCGGCGTCACGAAGATTGTGATTCGGGGGCGCAACGTGTTCGACATGCGTTTCGCTGGGTTGGAGCTGGATTTGTGGAGGTTTCGGCTGCCTTCGACGGCCCGCCTGGAGCTCGCGAGTGCGGCGCATGTCGACGGGGACCTTGTTGTGACGGTTCCGAAAGGGGACTGAGTCTGATGGTTCCGACGGCGGGGATGACGGAAATGATGTTGAAGTGGAGGGAGAAGATGGCTTTGTGGAGGGCGCTGGTCATCTTGTCCTTGTACAGTAATTCGCCTTTTTTTTTTTCATTTCTGATGATGCTATGGAAGTTACAGTCTTTTATTCTTCTAAGAATGTTCAGCAGAATTCAATCAGATGTTTGGCTGATTCCATCAGTGTAGTCCTGTCTGTGATTCTGCTGTCTCGATGTGAAAATCTTGGCGTTTGTTCCATGAGAGAGAATCTTGACTTCAAGGGTGTTTAGATTGCATAACATTCAATTTCACTGGCCTTTACTGGAGTCAAGAAATTGAATTTTTATACTTGGTCCATGACAGAGGCTGCTTGGATTATAGAAAATTCAATTTCACCACAGCAAGACATCACTTACTTGATTTGATGAAAATAGGAAGCTAACTTCTCTTCCCCACCAAACTTGCTTGGGGGGCTGATTGGGGCCCTGTATACTCCTCCCTACATACAATTCTAGAGGCCAATGAGCGTTTTTGGGGGAACTTTTGAAATTGGAATGATGGTATCTTCCTGCCATTTCCTCTTGCATGGAATTTTCTGTTTCAGACCCTGCGAATGCGTTATATTTTATGGGCTTACATTTTCTTTGTCATGTTGAGCGAAGCTTGAGCTCCATTGCTTACAAGGTTAAAGCTGCTCCTCAGATTACTTAAAAATCTGAATATTGTTGCGAACATAACCAGATATTTACAGTATGATTACTGGGTTTGAATCCATCCCAGACTCTCACATTTTCATCGCTTTGTTGGAGGCAAACTAAAATTTCCAATCAGCAATCGTTGTTTTAACTAATACTCTAGTTCTTGGACGAAGAGGGATACCCAAAATGTTACATATCTTCTATGGTTTATTTTCATACATTGTTTGTAGGTCGCTTGTGCATCCATTTGAGTTTCTGTTTGATGGCGTTTTGTGGATATTAGAAATTCTTCACAGTTTAATTTTTGTCACTGGATGAGCTCTTTGTTCAGTGAGCAGGATGCTCAATCTGTTCACTTGAGAGGTGTGGCTATGCCATTCTCTATCCGCACAACAGCCGAACTTTTGCTGGTCGTTTAGTTATTGTCATTAACTGGTTGGTCTGTATCCTCTTCCATCTTCAAGTTGTTTTTCTCATCATCATCCAACACAGTTTCACTGTTGACGCAAAACCCTATGTCTCCACTAAAGAGATGACATGGATCTCTTGACTGCTGAGGCGTGCTATCATCAGTTCTTTTGTCCCATTTCTTCCCCAATTCTCAGAAGCTTGGAACATGGAGACGGGCTGCTAGATTTTCGCTAGGCTGTGGACTTCTTATATGGGCGACATGACGATGATCTGGATGCATGGAACTTGGTTACTCCCTTTTTATAGGAGTTGACTTTTCACTCGAGGACTTTCAACGTCCTTTGCACCTTTAGTTCTGTCTCTTGTCTTAACTATTTATGGTTTATTTTTATTTTATTATCTGGCTGGTAAAATGTGAAAAAAGAAAAACTTTTTTACTCCTCTCTCCCTTATAATATAATTTGACATCTTAATTACCAACTCATAGTTTTCTATATTATTACATTTCCATTTTAATTAATGCTTTACATGTTTTTGTGCTATCTCGACTATTTTATCTTTATTTCCTTTACCTTTAATCATTAATTTTATCATATCACAACACTCTCTCAAACGGCCGACATGAGATTGGAGCATATGCTTTAATAAGATCCCTCTCCACTTTGCCTTTGTTAGCATGAGCACGCTCAGTAGCTTCTACTCGTTCTTCCGATGCTAAAAATGCTGGAAAGGCCTCTTTGCTTTTCGGTACACGGAACTGTCCCAGAAGTTTCGTAGTTTTTTTTTTTTTCCTTGGGTTCGTAGCGCTGGTGGTTTTCCTGGTGACGCTCTAAGCATGCAATTTTTCTGAGAGGACTTAATGGCCATTTCCAATTAAACAATCATTAAATATGTTTATCAGTTTGTCACAGACTACAGAGTCCTACGCAGGGAAGATTACTAAAAGCAAATAGCGGTTGATCCAAGAAAGCCAAGTCCGAGTGGTCTCCATCGCATGCTGACCTGGATTGCGAAAAATAGATTTATCTAATTAAAAAAGTTTAGGTTTTGTTTTTCAGAAGAATACCTTTAAACAGGGTAAAAGATATAAATGCTTGATAAGGAAAAAGGAGAGGATAGAAATAGTCTTCCACCTTTCCCAATTCCGAAGTCTTTAAACATTATTCGCGTTTCATGGTCCTTACGAAAAGCTTATCGGAAGCCATTTAAAAGCTAACAAAAGGAATAACTACATTTTCAACACCTGACGTGGAACATGACTTGTTCTTTATGAAAAGATTGTTAGAGACATGGCCAGTTCTCTGATTTATTCCATGCGCAGCCTACTTCAAAAAGTATGGACTAAAATCCTTCCCTTTCCTTCTTTCCCGATTTCCAAGTCTCTGCTCATTGATTTCCATACGAAAGTCCAAAGATGCTTCAAATCAATTCCTAACTCCTAGAGCACTAGCGATCCAACTTCTCGACGATATTTCCCTACGTGCAAAGACTTCTATTCGTGACTCTAGCGTGCAGATGGGCCAACAGCAAGCATGCATATCAAGTAATCTAGTCCAATGGAAATCGCCGATATTGAAGGCCTTTTGTTTTCATTGCCCGCATATTCGTCCTTTTCCCAGTCGCCAAAAATCCCTATTATAACAAGCAATACGTTTGTATCCCTGCCTACATTTCAACTGATAGCAGCAGCTCCAAAATTTAGAAAATTTAAAACCGCCGACCACTAAATAGCAATCCCGGCTGATGCTGAGAAAGGGACCTCTCATCGTAAAGACCAGAAGGTTGCACAAAAGATGGGATTGGAAATCAAGACATGCGTTGGGATCCAATGCCTTTTCAATGCACATTTGCGTGCTCGGTTGAAAAAGGAAAAAGGTAAGTGAGAGAAAAGCCAAACAGGAGTTGGCTTGGGTGCTGGACCTAATTTCCTGGAACAGGATTCAAGATGTGAGGACGAAACAGAGAAAAGATAACAACCCAAATCGCATTACTCACATCCTTTACGTGATGTTGCCAAAACTAATTCAAGATCACAAAAAGCCAAAACTGAAACATTTCGCCAGAAATATGAGGTGGCTACAGCTCTGAAAACTATATTAGGAGAAGCACACCAAGTTGGCTGACCAGGTTCAATTCGACCTTGAAGGTGAAAACTAGTCTGTCCAACAATCAATTAGACCAGCTACCCCGGTTTCGCCTGGAGGTGACAACAGACCACCCATCGTTTGCTATTGCTGGCTGGTTTTGATTGGGTTCATCCACTGCCATCTTTGATGACTCTTCTTCAGAACTCTCACTTTCATCTTCATTTTCATTAACCACCTGCTATACCGTCAACAAATATGAATTCAAGTCACATAGCTTCATTTACCAATGTCTGGACCAAGAATTTGTTAGGAAGATTTCAAAATATTATTATTATTATTTTGTAAAAAACCTATGTGAAACAAGAAAAATGAAAATGTGAAAAATACGAGATAACAAACAAAAAAAGAAAAAAATGGAACTTACCTAAGCCCATCCTTGTTTCAACAAAATACTAACACAAATGTACGATGCATAATTGTTATCCAAGCCATCCATCTGTCGGTTAAATCCCATCATCTAGATGGGGCAGACATGGTTTATCTAGTATGTACGGCAGATGTTTGCATAAATTACTGGGCAGACACCAAGTCCAATGATCTTGCACCTGTTAGTGGCCAACAATTTACCATGAACCAAGCTGATTCTTGGGAAAGACAATAAAAATATAATCCCTCATGAATGGATTTAACGGTGTCAAACACACACATATGCACTCATAACTGCTTCATATGTTGCCTTTTGCAGGTCACTCCAGCAATTTCTGGGAAAATATTAAAAGCAAGGCTTAATGCATATAAGGTGATGGACAATGATGCTGGATTTTTACAATTATTCAGCATTACTCAACCACAGAATTTAAGGCCACACAAGCACTCTCCCTCTCTGCAAAAGAGTGTATATAGTTGCATGTGATTTTACTCTGGATTATTTCACAAAGTTTTTCTCTTTAATGCATCGTTTGTAAATCTTGTTTTTTTAACAGCTATTTCACCCATTCCTCTGCATTGACCATTTCCAGCATGCTACAGCTGTAAACCTATGCAAACTGCTCTACTCAGTTTCATGAAGCAGTTTCAGACCAAGGGATCAGTCATTCCAAGAATGGTACACAAACTGTGCGATGTCAACAAGATGGGAAATGCTCTCTCTTATAAAGTGAGGGTTTGTGGGTGGGTGGGCAAAATAAAAATTATATGATGAGATAGAAAAAAGTAGAGTTTCTAGGGATAAAACTCCAGGGATAAGCAGGAGCAGGTAAATACAGCATCAAATCAAGAGAAAAAGGAGGAAAATTTTGATTACCTTTTATATCAAGCAAACACACCGGAGATTGCATGAGTGAGACAAATTATTTGGATTAAAGCATATCTTGTGTGTGCTACTTTCAAGATAAATGACGAATTTATCGAGATTTGAACTTGGAAGCTAAGACCATGTCATATATATTCAAAATAAATAACCTAACACTTCTTGAATGAAGCACTACCATATCATCTGCCACTTTTTTCCTTTTCCCACGGCCCTTACCATAAGTGTGGAGGAGATCCACAGCAATCCATCCAAGAGAGAGAGAGAGAGAGAGAGAGATTCTTCTGGACATCTTAATTTTTAAAGGAGACCAGATTGCCAGTCAGGAAAACTGTAGAAGTCACTTAAAATCCATCCAAGAGAGAGAGAAAGAGAGAGAGAGAGAGAGATTCTTGTGGACATCTTAATCTTTAAAGGAGAACGGATTGCCAGTCAGGAAAACTGTAAAAGTCACTTTTAAATACAGATGGATACCATCAGATATAGTGTATGCATGATAAAAAAGCTACCAAAGTTGAGGTTTAATATTATAATTACCTGTCTACTTTGTGAAGCTGCTTGTGCTCCGCTGCTTAATTTTCTTAACTTCTCAATTGAGCCATATTGGCCTTGAAGACATTCTTCATGCAGAGTCATCATTTCTTCAGCCACCTACATAGCATCATCAATAAGAACAAACAAGCTATTAGAAAACATGATTCAGACTTCTAACTTGGTATGCATTATGAAGTCTGATACCAAAGCAGAACTTCAAAACTTGAAGACTGGCCAAGACTCTGCATTAACACGACAATATCGAACAGGAGATGACTAAATGATTTAATAGAGGAAACACCTAGCGAAGCCTTTTGGATTCACAATCATCACTTCACTGCCATACCAATTACCAAGTATAACAACACTGATTTTTTGGCAACATATGCAGATTCGCAAGGTGCGTACAGTTGCGCATACTACAAATTACTGCATTGAAGTAAAAGCAGACCTTCCAGATCACATTCAAGATATTTCAAGCCAATTTTTGCTTTCTGTCATATAACAGTTATTTCCTATGATTTACATGTGCAGCTTTGCTGGGCAATATATACTAAAAACACCCATATACAGCCATCCAGATGCTACTCTGATTGCTCCAAACAAGAAAGTAGCAATGTTCTTCATCTTTTGTTAATTAATTTGATCAGGTTTGCCCCCATGGCAGGCATGGAGATGTGAAAGTTTGAATCACAGTGCAGATTAGTGTGGACACCTGTGGACTAGGAATAGCACATAATATTGATCTAGTTTCAGTGATTTTTGCGAATATGAAAACTTGATTGGCTTCAGTTTGCTCTCTCTCTCTCTCTCTCTCTCTCTCTCCCCCTCCCTCTCTCTCTACGTATGGCTGAAAACATCCAAGTTCTCATTCTTTAATCTTGTTGTCCTCTGTAACAACCTATTCAAATCAGAATACAAATTTCTGGAGCTCCTAAAATCTGCTGCTAATAGCATATAAATCAAAATGCAAATGCAAAACTTGCACAAAGCCATTCAGTTTAGAGTATAAAAGGAGGCCAAAATATATCAGATAGAGAATTCAACTAGCAGAGATTGCTAGAACTCACAACAGGTTATTTCCCTGAAATGTGCACATAGGAACCAAAGACTTGTAAACTGGCGTACCTCCTCAATGCTTCCATCCTCAACCTCTGTGTTAAAAGAGAGCAGCATTGTTTTCTCCAGTACGTCTTCTAAATCATCAATATAATAAGGCTCTGTAGAGCAAACAGAAGAACATGAAAAAGACGGCGGTTGTCATACTTCTCCTTGAAATCAACCTAAAAAATCCCGGAAAAAAATCCACGCACAGTCTGCATACTACAACAAAGCTGAGTAGAAGAGGGATTATGGTTATAAGCATTTACTGGTGTATCCAACTCACAGACAATTGCATAAAAATTTAAGATCAACGCATCAAGAACCAGTTTTTGCTTTCCAGAGAGAAAGAGAACCACTACAAAATCACTCTGAGATGCCCATTTAAACCCAAATTTTGGGAAACTAAGATGGATATTCAGTTATTCATCCAATTAAGTGCATATATCAGTTGAATTGCGTTCATTTCCAACGAAAAGAAAACAACTTAATGAAAAAAGGGCAAAAGGCATATTACAAGAGCTGAAACTGAGGGAATCCGCAAGAGACTGCAGGGATGAAAGCAAGCATGCGCTTACTGACCTTTGGAATCACGGAAGTAGGAAACAACGTCAGAGAAGAGCTGATCTAATTTCTGGCGGGAATCCCGCCCTCCCCATTCGTTCTGGACAGCCATCTGGAGAGCCGTCCATCGTGACAGCACCAGCCATAGCCCGTCCGACAGAGCTGACAGTGATTCCGAAGTGTGAGACTGCTGAAGTAGGGATGGACCAGCTCCTCCGCCGTTCATGGCAATCTTCCGCCGGTAATACAGGCTAATAGAAGAAGCAGAAGAAGAAGAATCTAAATCGAAGGTTTTAGGGTAAAAACTCAAAGGCAATTTGTGCTGGGCCGCTGGCACGCGAATAAGGCTATCGCCACAATCGGGTTTGGGTGGATCCACCTCGTCAGATTCGGAGTACAGCTAAAAGCAAAAGATCCTAATCCTAATTCTATTTTATTTTTAAAATATCAATTTAACATTTCACTAATTTTCTCTAAATTTAATTATTTTATAAATTAAAAAGTAAATCTTCCAATATTTTAATTCATTTTACCTTATTAACTGATGTTAGTTCTATCTTAAATGTTAAACAAAACATTGATACATATGGAGTTATATTAATTTCAGTGCTTTTCACATTTATTCTTCCATACAGAGTTCTGCAATTTTGTTAGTTTCTTTGAGACTATTCGTTTTTTTTATAATTGAGACTTTTTGTTTTTTATTTTATAAAAAAAATTCCTGATCCTTTTGGAAATATATGAAAAAAAATCCACTTCTTCTCTTTATATATGATTTAACATCACAACTACTTACATATCTTACTTTTATTTATTTTTATTTTTTCATTTGAATATTTTTATACAACTGACTTCTCTAATCGCAAAAAATGACGGAATAGAATCCATACAACTGACCCCACCTAGGTGGAAAATGACTTATGATGATGATATAACTAATTTATTTATTTTAATACTAATAAAAACCTATTTATTTTAAATTTATTTTTTATTATTATTATCCATATCATATCATATTATCATATCACATTATTTTTATTTTTACAAAATTTTTTTCTTCATTTGTCTCATTTTTATGAATGCGCGCGCCAAGGGTGCCTTTGACAAAAGAAAAAATCTAACTTATATATATTCATATAATTATTGTACTTTATGATAATTTTTTGATAATTTTCATATATCTGCCTAATTTATTTTAACTTTATTTATTTTGCTCTCAATCATTATCTATTGTTATTTTATTTATTTAAATTTGCCATCATATTTTTTCTTTCCAAAACACAACCTAAGTAGGTTTAATTTTTGAAGATATAAAAAGAAAATAGGAATTTTTTTAAGGGGTTGTTTGGTAACAATGAAAACTCACAAAGTTTTGTAAAACTTTTCAAACCTTGGGGTGCGGCTCAAAAAATTATCATTTTCAAAACACTGTTGGCTAATGTACATGTGAATAACAACGCTATTGATGCTGAATATGCTCCTTTGCAACCTAGTGACAGGCTTCAGCGAAATGACATACACAAGTATTGATGAACAAAATTGATGATCGACATTTTTTAAGCTGTAAACACGTCAAAAACTTTTAACCCATGCCAAACAGTCTCTAAAAGTAAAAAAAAATATAATATAATAAAATAGATAACTTATTCATATAAAAGATATGTAAATATTTAAATGAAGAGAAAATAGAAAAGATAAGATAATTAGGTAGTTAAGTTGTTAAATCATGTCAAAAGCATGGTAGAAAGGGATGAAAAAATTTTAATTTATTTTATTAATTCCCAAATCAACCCTTCGAGGAAATGCAATAATATATTTTTTATTAATTTCCAAACGAACCTTTAAGGATAATTTATTTGAGTGGATGAAGAAAAGATAAGATGAGGATGAGATTAACATTTTCAAATTCCATTAAGTATAACCCCTTAAGCTAAATTGGTCGAAGGGATGGGGCGGGCCAGTTGGCATATGAAGGCCCGACAAGGTTGGGTTACTATAGGAAAGCATTCGCCATGGTCCATTCCACAGAAAAAGGCCAATGACGCCAGCCACGCCGTTTTCGGTTCCTCATCGCTGCTAACAGTACAGCAGCAGGCGCAGAAAAAGTCCGATACGTCGCATGAACTGCAATAGGAGGCAGGTTTCTTAATAAACTCCGGCGATCGGATTTCTTCCGCACTCCGCAGAGACGTCGACGAGATCGTCTTCTTTGTCGTCGTCTTCTCCCTCTTCATGGTCTGAAAAGCTCTCTCGCTCGTGTCGAAGCCATGGCTGCACCATTCTTCTCCACGCCTTTCCAACCCTACGTTTACCAGGTTTTTATTTTGTTCTCTATTCACGCGTCTAATGTTTGTGTTTTCAGTTCGTTTCCCTCCCATATTGTCTTACGCGTTTCCGATCACAGTTCCGAAATAGGACTCTGCAGGATTCACAATTCCTCATCTATCCAGATTCAGATCCATGACTCTGCTTCTTGATTCTGCGCTACCTCCTTGGGATGACTGCTACTGTTCCTACTCTAGGGAATTTTGATATTTCCCTCTAGTGTCGATTGGACAAAAACCAATAGTTGCTTTTCTAGCTCGAATTCTGCTAGTGTTGCTCTTTGGCGCATTGAATATCTGCAGAAGACATGAAACGCACAGACAGGATTTAGAGATCTTCCAAGGGTGTGCGAGAATGACAGAAGTGGAATTTAGGAAAGCAGGATCAGAGAAGATGCCTTAGTGGAGTGGTGCGTCACCGTTCTAGGACATCCATGATAAAAAAAATTCTGCCTTTCCCTTGTACACAACTTAAATGGAAATGGTCCAGGACTTCCATCTTAATTGGTTTCTTTTCCATTCTCTGATTAACAACTCCTCATCCCAATTCAGAATAATTATTTCACTGTTCACCTATGCCTTTATAGTATTCTAACAACACTATAACATACCATCCTAGAGGAAACATGTGCATATTACATTCTCTGAAGAAATTTTTCTCTGCATCATATTTACAGAGTCCATATTACATAAATGGTCGTTAGTGTTGTTCTTTTCAAGTCTGCATATTCCATTCTCTGAAGAATGCTATCATCTCTGCATCATGTTTTACAGAGTCCCGAAGCTGCTGTTATACCTTTCCAGATACTGGGTGGGGAAGCTCAGATAGTTCAGGTATTTGGTTGATAACAACTATCCCAAGGCTAATGTTGTTTTGATCTTCTATAAATGTGTAATTCATGTTGGTTATACCTCTCCAGATAATGCTAAAACCACAAGAGAGCGTTACTGCAAAACCAGGTATTTTTTTGTTTTGTTTTTTGGGTCTGAAATGAGAAATTCTGTTAATCAGTAAATTGTTTTTTTCCCCTTTTTGATCAACCTGCTATTGCTGGTTTCTTATTTCCGTACAAACACTTACCTTCCCCAAGCATCAATATTAATCCCAGAGCCTGCAAATTTGTCATTCTTTCTTCTGTTTTGGTGTCAAATATGTATTTTGCTGTACACGATATATATCCAATAATTAAGTGGTGCCAGATGATGCACCATGTAATGGTTCCCTCCTTTCTGGTAATATTTATAAGGGTTAATTTCAAATATATACATAATATTTGTCCTGAATTTCAAATGTACCCACCAAGTATGAAATATTTCATATATACCCACTGAGTAAACCCCAAATATCAAATATACAACATTCCGTTACACTCGTTGGGAACACCGTCAATGAGGCGTAGAAATGACAGATGTACCCCATTAGAATCAGGACTTGTTTCCAGCTTTAAATGTCCAACACCACTGTTTTTCTTCCTGTTCAATGATGACAATGGAGATTGGAGCGGTGTTGGCGATGACATGCTAGCAGAGGCGCATCAGAGCCCGAACTTGTGCTTGGCGACAATGGCGAGTGGGAGGAGCATGAAGATCACAATGGAGACTCTGGCACCAAACTTGGCCTGCATGAAATCCTACTTCTTCCTGGAAATTCTTCAAACATATGCTTAAGCCTTAAAAAAATCCTGAATCCTCGTCTCTTCTTCTTCTATCTTCTCTCTCGCTCACCTTATGGTAGATCCTGGCAATGGTGCCTCCAAGCACCATCGGAAGAATCTTTTGTTCGGTCGTGCCTGGTGCTACGAATTTGTCTCCCCTAAGAGCTCCGAGAATCACCGCTGGTCGTTGGTGAAACTGCCCAAGTTGGAAGCCTCGAAAACCATCTCAAATTCCTCCCTCCCCAATTTTCTCATCAACGGTAGATTAGGGGGCGTTGGGGTTCAGTGCATGCATCAATCCATGCTAACTTCTCTCGCCGAGCTGTGTCTCCCCACCGACTTCGATGCGGTGCTTGATCCACTCCCAAAGGTCGTGGAAGAGCCTTAGCTTGATCCAGTGCCTCTGCTTTTGTTGCAGCAGGAATGCAAATTGTCTAAAAACCCATGATGGTCCTTCCCTAAGATCTGGTGCGAGGTCGGCCAGCAGCAAGGGCCCATTGTGGGGCTGCATGTGATGGTAGGCATTCAGCTCCATGTACAGCTCCACCCCATCATGCATGTAAATGCATGACTAACACACAGCACAGATTGTAATTTCATTGTCTCCCTTGGTATTCATCACTGCCCAGTAATTAATTAACCACCACCACCACCACTGTCATCATCACTGTCATCATCGTATGATATGATGCTACCAACAATGATCATGCTTCGTCCCTAGAGCTTCCCAATGTGAATGACATGCCGGGGTGCGTGGGTGACAGCCAAGTGACCCATATTTGCAGGATAGAAACAATGCAATCGCAAGAAGAGGCCCTTAAATTCATTAAAGAGGTAGCCATCCCACACTCCTGGTTTCGGGTCATCTGCGTCAAAAGGCTGAGTTGTGAGATTCGTTTATGTCTTGCATGGGGAGCCTGGCGATTTGTTTCAGCACAAGGACGATATTTCCTATGCTGTGTCTTCCCAGTTCTGGAGACGAGGGATAATCAAGCATTGAAGATGGCCTTGCCCTGTCTTCCCAGTAACTGCGTCTAGAGATGTAACTGAAATAGAATGCAGATAAAAAGAGAAGATTTCCTTCAGTGTTGTTGGCAGCTTATGGGAGTATGATTATTTAATGCAATGACTTAAATTGTGGGCATTTTGGTAAAATGGAAAGGGTTAGTCGATTTAAGGGTAGTGCAGTCATTTGAAAATATTTATGTTACCTGTTTTCTATTGAAGTAACAGACAGTTAGATTTTGGGTGTATTCGATATTTGGGGTTTACTTAGTGGATATATATGAAATATTTCATACTTAATAGGTATATTTGAAATTAAGGTAAATGTTATGGGTATATTTGAAATTAACCCTATTTATAATCTAGATAGCTCTTGTGTTAGGAAATCATGCCACTAAAAGGAAAAAGATCAAAAGAATAGAAAATGATTAGAAAGATTACTGGTAGGACATTTCATTATAAGTTTGATTTGGATTAACCTCTTAGTGTAATAGTTGTCATCTACTGATCTTTCATGTGATTCTTTGTGGAAGAGGTGAAACAATCCATGTTGGAATTCACATCCCATGTCATTTTGTAAAAGAGAACATGTAAGGCGAAAGACAAGGTGGAAGCCAAGGGTTGTTTTTTATGGGAAGTGCCACTTTTTTTTGTTTTGTTAATCATTGGAGTTAAGTAATGAACTTGAATACGACAAAGGTAAGTGTTGTTCTCTTAATGATTAAATGGCATCCATAAAGTCTCTAAACTTAACTGATGAAATTGTAGGATATTGAAGAAACCTCCTCTTTAGAATTTTTACCCGAACTCTTTGAACGAGGCATGAGTCTCATTACATATCCCTTCTCTACATATGCATTGCCATGAAACTATGCTACTCAAATTTGATAACCACACTGGACAATTATCAAGGCTGTAGCATGGGCACCCAACCTTCTGATCAAGTGTAGATTCAGAAGCAATCCGTGCAGCACTTGCATTTGTTTCTTAGTTATGTGTCCTTGTAGGTACAGCTCCTTTTTGGCATGCAGTCTTCATCCATACTTCCTAGATTTGGTTATAATTATAGTACATAAGAGCTTTTGATGCTGATATTACCGTTTTTTCCTATGGACCCACTGGACTGGCTTTTTCAAAATTTCTCTTTGTTTCTGTTCATTGCTGCCTAAATGCTTCTCATGAGTTTGCAATCACTAGGTACACACTGATGATTTTAATGGCAAGAATTTTTTTTTTTGGTTGTCTCTTTTCATATTTATTGCACCTTTGTCATTTTCTTTGTTTTATTTTATTGGTTTTGTGATGCAGAAACTAATGTATTCTGGTTTTTGAAAGAAGTGAGATGTCGTGTCTACAGGGACTTATGTATATATTTGAATTCTTGGAAACTTTCTAGGTTCGATGTGCTATATGTCTGGTTCTATTCATATGGAGAATATTTATGTTACTGAGAATGAAGGAGGCATTTGGCAGTGGCTTTTTGGAAGGAGCATGACTAGCATAACTCTTCTTAATGAGGGTCCTCATGATGGTTTTGTCGGAATTTCTGCACCATCACTTGCAAGGATACTACCGGTATGCATTTTCTGTGCATCTGACTCGATAGCATAAATTTATTCCATTCCCTTCCCATGAAATACAATATAACCGGAGTCCTATGTTCATTTCTATTTTTTGGAAGCTTCCTTGTAATTTTTTATGAAATGCTAAAGTGAAATGAATTCTGAGTGCATTCTTTTCTGAAACTGGCAAACTTATAATAGAGAAAGTGGTCTCCTTTCCAGGGTTTTCCCAAGTCCTAAATGTGTTTTAGTTCTATGATCTATGATGTCACTACTGTTGATTATGCTTCTGATTCACTTGTTCATTGATAGATTGATCTGGCAACCTTTGGTGGAGAGATTTTATGTCAGGTAGATTCCCACCCTGCCCCTCTTTTTTTTTTTTTTTTTTTTTTTTTTTTTTTTTTTTTTTTACAGAATCTCTTAGGCCAAACTTGTAATTCATCTTTTTTCCCCTCCTATTTTCCTCATGAACAAAATGTGATCCCTGTGCATAATATTGCCATTGGGTTCCCTGTTCCTTGCGTTTTCGTGTGGTTGCACTTAACTTTGGAAAAATGTTGTTGTAGCCAGATGCATTTCTTTGCTCGGTCAATGATGTGACAATTACCAATACAGTTGATCAGAGAGTGCGAAATGGTATAACAAGTGCAGATGTGAGTATCTTAGATAATTCTCAATAAGCATTAGGCTTCACTAACTGCAGCATCTTGTTGTTATTCAGTCTTGAATCTGTCACTATTATGCTATTTGCCAGTCAACTGTCTTTTTTTTTTTTATTTTTAAATTGAAATTATGCAACTTCATATATTGATTTTGACTCCCAAGGCTTTGCTGCTACAGGGAATCCTGAGGCAGAAGCTTGTTGGCCGAGGGCTTGCATTCTTAGTTGCTGGTGGATCTGGTATTCATTTATTTCTTATACCTGAGTGTTGCTAGCAGTATACTAATGGGCTGGATGAAACATCATACCAAAAAAGATTATGCTTCTTGTTACATTTTGTGATTCTTACATTTTACTGGGCATCTGTTTGGTTATAATGCCAACTATGGAGTGCCATTCTCAAGGATGCCAAGCCCAAACTTTTACTTTACTGTATTGCGTTTGAACAAGAGTCTATTTACTCATACAAACAAATGGCACTTGCATGGGGAAGAAAGAAGAGATGAAAAGAAAAGTCAGCATGTTAAGCAGCATTATGTAGCCTGAGCTTCTCTATGGTGGATACTGGATATATCCTGATGAATCCTAATATTATTGGAGTATTTCATTAAGTTAGGTCAGATTCACCACAGAGAGTGAGATTGTTAGACCTCAAGTGGAGACGAACTTGTCAGGCTTTCACTTCACAATCAACTAATTCAGCCACTTTGTCCAATTGTATTGATCAGTTCAGCCATTTTTATGGAAATTTTTTCAAAAAACAGTATTATGAAGTATTGGGATTTGAACTGTTAATTGCAATCTAAAGGCGTTGATCTTTCATTGTTAAGCTACATTGCTCAATCCATGCTTTTATTGTGATGCTAATATTTAAGATTAAAAAGGTGGTCCGTACTAGATGAAACACTAGACCAGACTGGTCAGCTGATTAGTTCCTGGTTGAACCTTACAATCTTGTCTAGTTTTTCAAACATAAATGCACTCGGGTGCATTTACCCCATTTTTAAAATTTTTTATACAAATGTTAATCTAAGTGTATTTAATACTTGTATTAATTTTTACTATTTTTTGAGATCTGTAGAATTTTTAAAATCAGTGATATTTTTAGTAATTTATGTTAAATACACAAATTAACAATTGTATAAAAAAAATTTCAAAAAAAAAATAAAAATATGTATTTACAACCGGGTGCACTGAAGCTAAGTGCACCTGGGAGCATATGGTTGAGGTCCCTAATTTTTCGGTACAAACATGGAAATCCATTGGATGAACTTGTTGGATTTTGCTCATGCATTCCAAGGAATGGTAAGAGACTCATAAGACGGTGCCTTTGCTTGGGAGGTTGATTTAGGTTGCTGTTGTTATTATATTATTTGCAATGAGATTGTATTGTGTCTTCGATTGTGCCGTCTATGAATGGTGGAGGTTTTTTAACCACTTTTTTATCTATTTTCAGATGATAGCTTTTCCTTTTTTTTTTAATTTTTTGTTTGTTTGTTTATTTATTTTGTTTATTGCATTTTCTCTGTTAGTTGTGCAAAAGAATCTTGAGGTGGGAGAAGTGTTAGTTGTTGATGCATCCTGCATTGTTGCAATGACGAGTGCAATAGATCTCCAAGTCAAATTAGCTGGCCCCATGAGAAGGGTGGTCTTCGGGGTACGTAATTTAATTTTTCTTCTTTGATTCATTTCTATTTTATTTTCGGGTTCCGTTTTAATGCACCTTGGTGCAAAATTAATTTTTAAATTTTTTTGTTTTTTTAATAAAACTGTTAATCTAGGTGTGTTTAACTTATGTATTAAGTTTTACTATATTTGGAGATGTGTAAATATGTGATTTTAAAAAATATGGGTATTTTGGTCATTAAAAAAGACTAAAACTCTCTTATTTTTAAAAAGAAAAAATATATACACATTGCAAAAAATTGTAAAGCTTAGTTTATAAATTAAATATATCTAAGCTGACAGTTTTATAAAAAAAATTGCAAAAAAAATAAGAAAATAGATTTTGCACCTGGGTGCATTGAAACATTCTCCTTATTTTTATGTTTTTGTGAAAAACCTACTATTTGATGCTTTTGTCTAAACAAAGCCCATCAGATTTGTCATCATAGCTGTGGCTGGGTTTGTTCCGGGAAATGGCATGTTCATTATGTTGCACCTTTGCATCCATTTGTCCATATTTCTAATGAAAACTAAAAAATGTTTGCTGCCTGGCAATAGCTAAAGAGTCGAGATCTGAAACATCTCACAGTGAAGTGAGGCATAACATATACCCATATTTCCAGTTGCCGAAAAGAGGAACGTTTTTTCTAAAAGTGTGTGATAAGATGGGCTTGAAGCCGAGGGTTGGTTTAATTGCTGGTAGGAGTGCACCAGTCAAACTAGCCCCATAATATTGATTTTTCTTTTCTAACTGATGCTGATGGTACTTGCCTTTGCCCAATCTTTGAGGCTTACTCCCAAAGTGCAGTTTTTGTTGCTTTTATCTCCAAGCACCAGTTCTACCCTTTTGCTTGAGCAAAGATTGACATATGCGTCCAAAGAGAATGGCAAATACTTGTATTCAAAAATTGCCAAATTTGGCGCTCTCTGGTCTCCACTCTACCAATTTTTACCTTAGGACATGTTTGGCTAAGTGTAAAACTTCTCAAACAAAACTTTTCATTCTTTACAATTGTCTTATTTTTTAACTATTTATTTACATTTTTCTATACAATTACTATATTTTAAAATCATTTACACACTACTACTTATATGACTAATCAATTTATTTTAACTTTGTTATCTTTGTTTTTCATCATTATTCCTATGATATAACATCATTTTTTTCTATTTCAAAAACTTTTACATAAAAAATTTTTCATTCAAAAGTTGTCATTTCCCAAACACAAGAATTTTGTAGTTGACAAGCATGCACTGTGAAGTTTCTGAAATAAGGTTAAGGTGCTACGTTAGCCCTTACAGAGATAATTTGCCAGTATCACCCATTCTTTTTGATGGAATTGCTTGCACATAGGTTGCCTACATACAATTAGAAATATGACCATTCTTTCTTTTAAATAATTTTTAAATGGAATCGGAATGGAGCAACTATTATCTTCTGGTTGATCCTTCTACATAAATGGTCAATATGGCCATTCTGTTTGTTGGAATTGGTCGAGGGATCACGGAGAGATAAACCAGGCAGGTTTTGATAAGTTCTTTGGAAGTCTCCTAACAATTCTATGGACTGAGATCTCAGGTTTTGAGGAGTCAATTCTTTTTGCGTAATTCTGTTTTCTACCTTGCATGATTCCTTTGTGGAGCTATGATCCCGTCTTTCCAAGACTTCCATACGTATTATTTTGGGTTTTCCATAGCTTTTAATTTGGGTTCTCTCATCTTTCTATTCGTATTGATACGTTGTAGAGGTGGAAAAATAAAACGTAACTCGTTTCCATTGGATGTTTTTGGCTTTTCTCACACCAATCCAGCATTACCACCTCCAAGATCTGGTATTTTCACCATCCAGGATGCAATGCCTCGCCTAGCAACCAGATTGGTGCACTAACTTAGATTAGTTATTTTGTTCAGAACTTCATATACTGCACTGTCACTTCTTTTTTCTTTTTTTATTTTAAATTTAAAAACTTTTTTAAAAATTTCGACATTGCCTTTTTCTCATGCCCTTGTGTGTGTGGAATCCTATATGATCTTGCAGGGTGACAATCTTTTGACGGCTGTTCTAACTGGACCTGGCATCGTCTTTGTTCAGAGCTTACCTTTCCATCGATTTTCACAGAGGGTTGCAAGGTGGGTTTTTGTTTTCTTTTCGAGCCTTGCTTTGGTAGTTTTACACGCTGCTGGCGCGAGTCGGCACAAGCCACCGTTTCAGTCAGCAATTGAAATCTGGAGCTCACTGTTTGCTCTTGCGTCGGGCATCCGATCCCTTTTATGACAAGTCTCATACATTAATACGATATGCAGACGCCTTATTAAATCCCTGAGACGATGATTTCTATTTCTGATTTGCAGGGCTGTCACATCACCGAGCATGAGGGAAAATCCAAAGTTCTTCATTCAGATTGTGATATTCTTTTTTCTAGCATATGTTATGATTGTTTCTTCGTTGATGCTAACTGATGCTTGAGATCCTAATTTTTTTTTTTTTTTAAAAGATCTTTTGGAATTCTATTTCATGCACTTCTTTCGCCCAATTCCCTTCTCGTTTAGCAGCAACAGGCTTTTGTTTCTTTAATTACAAAGTTTAAAGATGGTTTAGTGGGATTTGAGATATAAATGTCCTGTAGAAATTGATGATGTTATTAAGTAGACGATATAAACTTGAAATACGGCAATTACTCGAGAAATCTTTTCTTTGAGTGTTGATGAAACCTCCCTCTCCCTCTCCCTCTCCAAGCACTACAGTCTGAATTCTGAAACCATACAACGGATTACCTGGCATTCAACTTGTTTCAAAATTAGCCGTCTCGATCCTCCGTATCAGCACTTCTCTCAGCAAACATTGTTTCAAAAAATACAGCAGCAAGCTTCGTCGCGGTGGCGTCAGTACCCACCGTCCTGTGTCAGCGTTCACCAATAGATTGTGTTAGGAAATATTGTTAAAATATCAAAGGAAAATTGTAAGAATATCTATATACCCATTGTAATATATATTGGGATGATTGTTACGCAATACTCATAAGACAAAAAAAACTTGTTTAAAAAGTAGTTCGTTTAGGCCAGAAGTGTACGGTTGGATCGGCCCGATAAAATAAGCAAGGCCAAACAGGCCCTAAAAAATGTTTGCAAATAAATCCTATGTCGAATGGTTCCCTTGAATACCATTTCAAAAATTGACATTTACGAAGAAGGAACCTTGGTTTACAGCTTCAAAATTTTCTTCAAATCTTTTAAGTTGCGAGGCATGTCCATATTAGACTGACGAATATAAATAATTAATGAGGCGGTTAAAAGTAATACATGCTTAAGGATAAGTTGAATTAAATACTGATGAGATATGACGTAAGCGAATTAACATAAAAATGCCCTAATTAGATTATAAAGTAATGAATTTAACATAACAAAGTATAAATGTTCTCACAGCTGTTAGATTAAGTCAAGCAATCCATCCCTAATACTGTACATCCTCAAAGATTTACAATCTTACACTCTCCAACTTGTACATAACTTGAACGCGATGGAAAAATCGTAGTCATCCAATCCAAGTCTTGGACTGGCTTAACTTACATGTTCTCTCGGGACCTTATCCACGATTATAAAAATCATCAGGTGGAATTTTATATATTCTAAATGAAAATTTTGAAAATGGAAATATGATGTGTAGAAGTGTTTAATATACAAAAATTATTTCAAAACAACCGGTTGCATATGAAGGTTAAGGAAAATGTCCATCATTTGTCTTAATTTTGGAATAATAAGCATTATTTCCCTATTACAAGATTCGGCGAGCTCCACCGCGCTTGCATGCCATGCCATCTGTTTGGAACGAAGCGCATGAAGTGGCAAAAGTTAATCCACCACCCGTCTACCATCCAAAAAAACATCCAATGCCCACCCCACATGCACTCCGACACGTCCAACGACACCTTGCCACAGTCCACTCCACCTGTCAACACATACACGCCCAACATCCATGGAAACAACCTCCTCCTCCTTATATATTGACGACTCCAACTGCATGGAACGAGCATCTGATCAGTCTTGCATTCTGCGTCAGTTTCAAATTTCCCAAACCAAAGTGCTAGCTAGCCAACCGTTAGCTCTGATCATCCATCGATCTATCCTGATCGAGAGGAGAATATATATTAACATGAGCCAGGAACAACCACGGAGGCCTCGAGACCAAGAAGAGCCCATCAAGTACGGGGATGTCTTCCCGGCCGTCGGTGGCAACTTGTCCGAAAAAACCATCCCGCCCCAAGACGCTGCCATGATGCAGTCCGCCGAAAACACCGTTCTGGGGCAGACCCAGAAAGGCTGGCCTGCCGCTGTCATGCAGTCTGCTGCAGCGCGAAACGAGCGCGCTGGCCACGTCGGTCATCTCGACGTCACTGAGGTTGCGGCGGAAGAAGGAATGACCGTCACCGAAACCGACGTTCCAGGTCGCCGTATCATTACCGAGGCAGTCGGTGGCCAGGTATGTGTATAATCCTCGCCGTCTCCTCATGGATTTCGAATACGTACGTACTAACCAGCGTCGCTGAATGCAAGCAGACCGTTGGCAGGTATGCTGAGCCGGCGCCGGTAACGATAGCGACCCCAGCAGCGGTGCTGAAGAGCGAGGCCATAACCATGGGGCAGGCACTAGAGGCGTCGGCGCTGACGGCGGGGGATAAGGCGGTGGAGCAGAGCGACGCGGCTGCTATACAGGCTGCAGAGGTGAGATCGACGGGTAGGACTGTTCCGGCTCCCGGAGGTGTGGCCTCGGCGGCGCAGTCGGCGGCGACCATGAATGCGAGGACAATCCGCGATGAGGAAAAGACGAAGCTGGCCGACGTTCTGTCGGTACGTGTATATTTATAAGGACTCTTTCCCCCTCTCCTCTTTAATAAGTTTCCCTCTAGACCTGGGATGTTTGTTTGGTTTCTTCATGAATGGAATTGGATCGGATTGATGTAGGACGCGAGTAGCAGACTGCCAGAAGACAAAGCGGTGACTCGGGAGGATGCGGAAGGGGTGGTGAGCGCTGAGCTGCGGAACAATCCTAACATGGCGACTTATCCCGGTGGTGTGGCAGCTTCAGTTGCGGCAGCTGCTCAACTTAATCAGAACCAGATCTAGTCATGATCCCAGGGCGGACCGTCGGATGTCTAAAGCTGCAACGGTACTAGTAATAACAGCAGCTAGGAATAGGAATAGTAGCAGTAGTAACAGTAATACACAAGCTTTCATGTTCTTATTTTGTAAGCTGGAGATGGTTAGCTGGGAGGGCTTTTTGTTTGGTGTACTTCTGGTCACTGGTCGTCACGGAGTCTTTTGTAGTAGTGTTATGTAGTGTTAACGAAGATGTTCAAGTTCGTATGAGGTAATGATGAATCGTTGGGCTATATATATATATATATAGAGAGAGAGAAATATATGAGAGCTGTTCCTGTGCTGTGCAGCCTCCCAAAAATGAGCCCTACATGATCATGATTAGCGTCCCAAAAATTTGCACTACATGATCATGATTTTTTTTGATCATGTAGTTCACCACATGATCATGAAATCATGATACTTCAAATCATGATACTTCATCATTGTATTTATTCTATTACCCTACCAATTTTCATTTATTCTATTACCCTATCAATTTTCATCTCAATCAGATACTTTAAAGTTGTTATTTATATCAAATTATTTTATTATGATGTATTTTATTATATTGGATTTATACGATTTTCAGATTGGTGCCATATACATATCTGATTTTCAAACTATTTTATTATGTTGGAGGATTGATTTTCAAACTATTTTATTATGTTGGAGGATTTATACCATTTTCAGACGGGGGCCATATACATATCTTGGGATGAAAATTGGTATCTAATTGGGATGAAAATTGGTATGATAATAGAATATATTATTTTAAATACAATGGATGATATCTAATTGGGATGAAAATTGGTATGGTAATAGAATATATTATTTTAAATACAATGGATAGAGTAAATCATGATTAAGTAGATTATGATTTCATGATCATGTGGGGCTCATTTCAGCGATGCTGCACTTGATTGGGATGAAAATTGGTATCGTAATAGAATATATTATTCTAAATGCAATGGGTGGAGTAGATCATGATTGAGTAGATTATGATTTCATGATCATGTGGGGCTCATTTCAGCGATGCTGCACTTGATTGAGATGAAAATTGATATCGTAATAGAATACATTATTCTAAATGCAATGGGTGGAGTAGATCATGTGGAGCTTATTTCAACGATGCTGGTCTCTCTCTATATATATAAAAGTAGCCTATTGTGTATCAACACAGTTCCCAGTGATACAAATAAATATAATGATAATGTAATAGAAGGTCAGTTCATGGGACTCCGATATCCGAAGTTTCCTAACCTACTCATTTCCCCTTCAGAAAACCGAAGATCACCCATCTATTCAATCAAATTTGTATTATGAGAAAAATGCTTTCTCAATGCTATAATTGTTTATAAGTATGTTTGGGAGGTGCTTCCACTAACGAATGTGTGGCAAAATTGCGTGCGTGCGTGCGTGTTTTGTTTTGTTTTGTTTTTTTTTTTAAGGAAGGGGTGCAAAGTAGTCGGGTTGACCTCAACGGCGTAGGGTTGGCTTTATGCAAAGGATTCGGGTTGGCTGGGATTGGGTTTTTTATTTGAATTAGATTACAACTCATGTAAACCATCAACGGGCCACGAGGGACAAGGGTTGGGTACTTTATTTGAATCTGACTCTTGCCCAGTAAAATTAATATGTTATAGACGGATTGTAGATTTAGTTCTGTAGATTTGAGTTAGTAAATGGATTAATGCTGAGATATAACGTTGATATTTTATAAATGAAGTCATATTGAAGTCAAGATTTCGAGTATTAGCATTAGGCTCCAATCGATCGTGCACTCGTCAAATAATAGAGGAAAATAATTTAAAATTGAGTTAATAAAAATATAAATTACACATTACGTAAAATTTGAGAAGCAGATTTTATATCATTAAAATGCAAAAATGCAATCCCGCCATTAACTACTTTATTTATATTTATGAATTCATGAATTTCATAATAGTAGGAATATGTCGTGCCAAGATAGTTTGGTTATTTAAAAATAAGACATCAAATCATGGCAGTAGAAATCCATGTCCTGTCGAGATTGTTTGGTTAGTTAATAGTACGAATACTTAATGTACTATTATTACGCATTACGTAAATATTACTAAATACTTAGTACTCTTATTACACAATACGTAAATATTTAAATAGATTTTATATTATTTTTTAAAATGCAAAAAGCTCAATTCTTTTAATTTTTATTAAAATGTTTTTTCCAATAAATCTGTTCTATATGCTTTTTATTTCATGGTTGAAATTCTGTTAGAAGTATATCTATGAAAATGGGTTATGAGGTTATGTTTTCCCTTTTGGAATTCTAAAATTGTATATGTACTTCTAAAACTGAACACATCTCAACAAATTTTATTTTAAATATTGATTTTTGAATCAACATTTAGGATAAAATCTTTCGACACTATGGCCAGCCGCCAGCGTAATGCCTAAAATCTCCCTTTATTAGGTGTAGGTGTAGAGGAGGGAAATAAGAAAGGAAATATTTTTGAAAGGCTCGGGACTACTGTGATAAAAGATAAAAGTAGGAAGAAAAAGATAAAAGTAGGAATAAGAATAGTGTAACCAAATGATTAAAATACTGAGATAAAAACAATAAAAATGATTAAAATATAAAGAGAAAGATAAAAGATAAAAGTAGGAATACGAGTAGATAAACGATAGAAGTAGGAATAAGAAAAGATAGAAGTAGGAATAAGAGTAGTAAAAGATGAAGTAGGAATAACAGTAGTGTAACAAGATAATTAAAATATAGAGATAAAAATAATAAAAAAATGATTAGGAATAAGAAAAGATAGAAGTAGGAATAAGAGTGAAGTAGTAACAAGATAATTAAAATATAGAGATAAAAATAATAAAAAAATAATTAGGAATAAGAAAAGATAGAAGTAGGAATAAGAGTAGTAAAAGATGAAGTAGGAATAAGAGTAGTAAAAGATAAAGTAAGAATAAGAGTAGTGTAACAAGATGATTAAAATATAAAGATAAAAATAATAAAAAATGGTAAAAGATGAAGTAAAATATAGAGATAAAAATAATAAAAAAAATGAAATAAGAAAAGATAGAAGTAGGAATAAGAGTAGTAAAAGATGAAGTAGGAATAACAGTAGTAAAAGATGAAGTAAGAATAAGAGCAGTGTAACAAGATGATTAAAATATAAAGATAAAAATAATAAAAAAATGGTAAAAGATGAAGTAGGAATAACAGTAGTAAAAGATGAAGTAAGAGATGAAGTAAGAATAATAGTGTAACAAGATGATTAAAATATAAAGATAAAAATAATAAAAAAATGATTAGAAATGTAGTAAAAGATGAAGTAGGAATAACAGTGGATAAAAGATAAAAGTAGGAATAAGAGTAGTAAAAGATGAAATAAGAATAAGAGTAGTGTAACAAGATGATTTAAATATAGAGATAAAAATAATAAAAAAAATGATTAAAATATAAACAAAAAATAAAAAAGGAAAGTAATAAGGTAGCTCATAAAAGATAAAGTTGGAACAGGAACAAAAATATAGATATAAAAAAATGATTAAAATATACAAATAAAATTTAAAAAAGAAAAGTAATAAGGTAGTCTATAAAAGATAAAGTAGGAATAAGAGTAGTGTGCAAAAATGATTCAAATATTGAAATAAAAATAAAAAATAAAATAAAAAATAAAGTAATACGAAATCGTTTTTTGAAAAACTTGAAGAAATTGGAAAGCGAGTTTCCCACCTACGCTAACCTTAGTTTTCAATATTCAAAATTTAGGAGGCAATTGCGGCTTTGACTTAGTTGGCTTTTTCTATTGGCAAAAGCATGAATTTTGAGCTTCGCCTACTTTTTTTAAAAAATATTATCGCAATTTGAAGTCGCAATTTCAGATGTTAGGCAAAACACCAGCAAATCTAGAAATGCCTTTCAACTAAAATAGGCACGATTAACACTTGGTGAAAGGCGAAACAGGACCTAAATTGCTTGGCCCAAGGGCCTTTACGTCTAATGAGTCCGATATGGTTTTAATATCACAGCCCCCGCCGCTAAATAAGAAATAAAAGCACCACATGGGTGCTGGCCGGTGACGATGACTCGAAACTCGTCCACGCAAATGGGAGCATTTTATCTCCCTCTTGATAATTGGCTTACATAGCTAAATAAGAGCTTATTGGTGTCTCCAATGTAAGATTTGAACCTAGTTGTAATATTACATAAAATGTAATATTGTATAACCAATAAAAAAATAATAAAGCGACAAAAACTGAATTGTAGTATTACATAAAATCTAATATTGTATAACCAATAAAAAAATAATAAAAGCAATAAAAACTGAGGAACGATAATGCATAAAGCTATCAAACGAAGCAGCAGAGAGATTGCAACTCAAAACCAGTTTTCGCATTAGAACAATGATAGGAATGTGGCTGGCTGTAAATACCATTACAAAGATTGATTCGGACAATGAACACTATTCACACCCGCTCAGGGTCCTCAACAAGAGAGTGTTTCAGCGGCACACTGCCAAGAACAATTTCCTGAGAATGGATTTCAGTCGGTTGTCATTCAAAACTTCAGATTTTTTGGCTTCTTGATATTGCACAAAATCGGCTCCAAACCCTATCGTGTTTCAAGTTCGGGAATGCCTCAACAACAGAAAATCTGACACTCCAAGAAGGCATATCGTCCATGGTACCAGGAACGCATCATAAATCACAAGGTCTCAGACGAAATCAATTGCATCGTTCATGCGTTACCCAGCCATTGTTACTGTTTGCATCCCGAGATCTGCTGTGATGAGTCTAAGTAATGCTTGGACAAGTTCCCTTACCCTTGTTTCCCTGCATACGCATAAGATTGAAGAGTAAGGAAGAAAGATTTCCATACTGTGACTCAGAAATTATTGTCACAATCATAGCCATGGTAACAGTAAGACAAGGCTAAGGCTACAGACCTTGAAATAACAAGCTCGCAAAACGAAGGGAAAAGGATGAAGAGGTGTTCACGTCCACCATGATTCTCATTCCTTGAAAGCGCTTCCTTCAAATATGGTTTCAAAGGAAGTACCGAAACAGTGTCTTTATGAATAATCAATCGTGCTAGCTCTTGAAGGACACATCTCACTTCTTCAAGTCTGACTGTGGGCAAAGGTCTTTCACCTAGAATATTTAAATAGCTGATATTATTGAAAAATGGCACTGAACAAAAAAACTACGAGAAATCAAAGGTGTGTTTAAAAAATGATAAAACTTCTAAATAAAACTTTTTTGGTATATAAGTTGTCAAAATGAAATAAAATGATGTGATATATCAAGGTGATTTGTATAAGAAGATGTGAAGAAATAATTAAAAAATTGGGTGGTCGTAAATAGCGAAAAGTTTTAAATTGAAAAGTTTTGAAAGATGAGTTTTATTTAAAAACAAACACCCTCTAAATGCAACTTCATGAAATGGTCAATGCAACATGACTGAAAATGGATTAATGCAATTAAATTGTGATGCGAACAAGATGATACCTAGGTCATTTTCATCAATAAGCAATTGCTTTAGGATACATTCACATCTATTGACGAGCACCAGGATTGAGATTTTGCTAACTTCTGATCTTGTTTTGTTCCACTCGTTTCCAGGACTATAGCTGAAATAAAAGATAAAGATTAAGAGTAGATCATGAATTTTTTTTTTATTATTATTATTTTTTTAAAGCAAAAACTAACGGTGCATTGGAGCAGGTTAACCTGACCCAAAAGGGCGCAGTAGGGGCCAGGTTAACTCAACACAAATAACCATGGTTTGGGGGTTTTCCTCAAGCTAACTAAAAAAACCTGAATTTGACCATATTTACCACGGATGTATATAACATATACATTTTAGTAGATGCTAATTATAAATAAATATATATGCACACTCATCCTAATATTCAGTTTTCATAAAATTATTATTCACATTTAGTTTTCCAAATAAATTTATGTACAAAAGCTATTTTGTTCTTGAATACTTATAAATTAACTATGTGACACAACTTTTCCACTTTATCTCACAGTTGTTCAGGGATTTAAATTAGGTTGGGTTGACTGAAAACCCAACCCAATTTGCACAAGGGTTGGGTGAAGTAATTTGGCTGCTCTGGGTTCGTTGGGTTGGAAAAGCTAACCTGATTTTGCAATTGGGGTTGGGGTGAACCATGACCTAAACTGAACTGCAGAACTTTATGTAGAAGAAATTACATAACCCTAGCACCCATATCCATTTCTTTACTCTTTTTCCTACTTCATTTTGGGCTCCAAACATCTTATTGTAGGCTTCATGAGCAATACAATTCCAGAATAATTGCTCAAAACGTAAAATGATTTTTACCCTCTTTATATATGGTATTGGATCACTATTGTTTCAAGCTAGCGTCTTATGATTGTTCTATCTCTGACAATGTTACTCTAAACAAACCCAAACCTGAACAATACAGCTGAGGTTTTTGAAATACAGTTTACTAAAAACCAGAACGTCCCAACCTGAGTTACACCTAGCAGAAACCCGTCAATCATGACACAAAAATGACTTGATTGGAAAAGAAACAAAAAGGTGCAGCCCCTTAATCAAAGCAGCATGAATGTCAGATTATCTTTCATATGAATTGTCTACTTTGAACAACTCCCAAGCTGCTCTCTTATGGAATTATACAAAGCAAAACTACAAAACAAGGATTGGCAAGTAACACAGGTCGATAATGCAAAAAGAAATGTGGTACATTATTAACAAAAAATGTTGAGCAGTGCTCCTACTTAAGGATCCATAACAAAGATAGGCTTCTTCAATGATGACAATGAAAACACATCGATTGCAGATCCGTCTCCTATCAGCAATAAGAAGAAGGTAGTCTTATATAAATTTCCTTAGGCAATCCATTGCTTAAAAAGGATCAAACATAATAGATGACATTGAATGAATGTATCAACTCTAGTTTCATATTATGAAACTAACGTAAAGATAGAGAACCTACTCAATCTTTACGCCCTTTATTGAACTAAGAACTATATGCCCATATACTAAAATAAGACTCATGGGTCTCAACTAAGCAATTACATTCTGTATGAAAATGACCTGGCTTTATTTATAGGGTAATGATCTAATGAATCTAGGTTGCATACTTGCATAGACATGTCCATGCAGACCCTTTGCATTTCTTATTTTAAAAATATTCTTCTTAAAATCTAATCCATTCATTTTGTTTATATGCATGTATTTTTTCATGGGGCCAAAAATCACTTTGATTGGAAACTTAAATACACTATACACGTGATGTATTATTTTCAAATTTTAGTAGTTACTTTGAGAGTGAACGTACATTATTAAAATATGAAAATAATGCAGAGTATGTATATAGTGTATATAAGTCTAGGGTGTGTTTGGTAATGAATGAAAAATGTCAAGCTAAAACTTTTCACTCTCCATAACTACCCTAATTTTTTAATCATTTCTTCAATCTTCCTAGCCTACCCTACTTTTCAATCATTTCTACACAACTATCTATACAATTAACCTATCTATTTTAACTTTATTATCTTTACTCCTCATCATTACCTCTATCATATCACATCATTTTCTTTTAATTAAAAAAATTTTCATACAAAGGTTTTATCATTTCCCAAACACACCCTTACAATCAAAGTGATTTTTCGTACCATGAATAGAAACATATGGATAAACATAATGGATGGATTAAATTTGAAAAAAGATATTTAAAATTTAAAATGATAAAGCCAAAGGCTGCTGCATGGATGTGCCCATGAAACCGGGGTGCACCAGTTCATTACCCTTACTCATATTGGCAAATATTAAAAAGATAACTGAAGTGGCATGGCATTGAACCAGTTCAATACCCTTACTTATATTGGCAAATATTACAAAGATAACTGAAGTGGCATGGCATTGAAGATAGTACTATATGAGGCTTGAGTTCAAATTTTCAGGTTAAGTCTACCACAAAGGAAATGAAAAAAGAGTAGGGCTTAAACACTGCATGTCAGAGGTAATACGATTTTTATATCATATAGTTTTATAATTGATATGGTGACTTGCAAGTAATCCAAATTTTCTGGTCACTGACTCCTATTTAATGACGATGATGTTGAAAAAGGAAGCAGATCATAAGGCACAGGCAACCCATTCAGGATTTAGCCTTTCAAAAGAGGGCAAAGATTGATTAGACCAAACCCCCTGCACAGTGGTTGTAAAACAAAATCAGTTTGTGAATTCTCCTGTAAATATGTACCTGGCGAAAGTTGAAACGTGGTCCAAAGAAATCTGGCTCATCAATTGGCCAGATCCAATCACCAGGGTATGAAAAGATGTGTCTACTTAGGTTTTGAGAAATGAGACAACCCACGGATGTCTATCAGAAAGTCTCAAAATCCAGATTTCTTTTAGTGAAGGATCGAGTTTGACGTCTGTGAGCAATGCTGATATGTACTCACAATTAATACTGACAACAATCACTGCACCAGGTTAATTCACTAATGGTGGGCATATTTTCCTTCATTCTTTCCTCTTTTCCTAGTTTGTTTAAACCAGAACTAACGAGAGTGAGCATTGTTCAACCAGAAATGTTGCAGGGAAAACTAACTGCTTATTTCCATATTACTTTACTTATTGTGAAAAAACCAGATAAGACTTTTCTTGTAGAACTGAATTAAAAATCCATATAAAAAATATAACATTTACCTGCACAAAGAAAATATCTTTTGCAAACACATCAAAGAAAATCTGCTACAGTGTAGGGGCATAAGTTCAACCGTCTCAACAGGCAAACAGCTTGTCCGTGATGCGCAACGGTCAAGAGTCAACACTAAACGTTGCAAAATCTAGTGACATTAAAAATAATAGTCAATGCTCCTTCAAGAAATTTTGTAGCATTTTAATGAGAAAACTTTCAGGTGGTAAGACGATTACATCAATAGGAGCATCAATTTGCTTCTTTAGGATTTCATCACCCAGAACATTTAGAATTGTCATCTCAAGGAGCTCATCAGCCTTGAGTGCTTCAAGTGTGAGGGTGTTGGAAGGAAGAGCACGTCCGCATGAACCAATCAGGAATATTTCATAAACATCTGCGACTTCTTTCCACATCCGTGCTCTGGAAGGATCTACACCTTTCTCTATGCTTTGTTTGTTTACATCATTGACCAAGACACGGTTAAAACCTCCAACAGCTAATCTCCAGAGCATGCCATCAGGGTTGTCTCTTCGTGTGCTCATACACCTGCACAAGACTAAAAAATGATTCAGAATGCAACAAAGGCTGGTGGCAGATTACTATTTTGACATGTGATCTCGAATTCGACCTCTTTCCATCGATTCAAATTGGAGGCAGAGAAACCACTTCTGTTTATTAGTATAGGGTATCAACCTACTGCAACCAGTTGTGTCAGTGCAACTGGTTGCTTTTGCTATTTTAAGAAATTATATAATTTTTTTACATTTAAATCATTTATATTATCCATTTGTAAATATCTACAATGCCAAAATCATTTCGATTGGGAACTTTTATACGCTGTATATTCACTTTCAAAATTTAAAGGCTATATGTTGTAAAAATTTAACAGCATTGGAGAGTGAATATGTAGCTATTAAATTTTGAAAACAAATACAATATATAAAAATTTCCCAATCAAAATGATTTTTGACATCATAAATAATCAAATATTGATGAATAATATAGATAGTTTAGATGTAAAAAACTAAAATAAAAATAGAAAAAAATCCTGTTGCAAATTGCATTAGATCACTACCTACTAGCATAACATCATACTAGACAAAAAGTTTCATGTTAGAAAGAGTAACCAAAGCAACTTAAGGCCAATTTGTTCTGAATAATTTCACCTTGAAGTTTTCCATGGATAGCATGACAATTTCATAAACTTGCAGACCAGCCTGCTTTTTATATGGATTACCTAGAAAGAAAATGGAATCCAGGATCTAATGAATTAGACAGGTAGAGTCTTCCTGGGATGAGAAATGAATCACATCCCAATCCCAAAAGTTTCTATAACAATGATATTTACCACTGTCACTAGAATGGTTAATCATGAAATCCAAATGAGAAAGAATCTGCTAGAACACTGAATTCTGCCTTCACCAGCTTTGATTTGTTGGTGATACTTGGGAGCAGACACTAGTTCATATGTCTGTAATTTTATCCTTCTGTTGTCCATTGTTCATTTCAATCTTCCTCATCTATGCATATAACATGACTTGCATTTATTTTACTGTTCAATGTCTTCGTGGCAAGCAGCATTGAATAACATTCAGTAGATAGCTTGCCAAGAAATTCTCAATGTCTTTCTGTTATAATTTCTCAACTACGCATATTGGCAATGAATATTATTGATGAATAATTGGCAGAAACCTCCAACTTAATTCCTTGAATGTTCCAGACCTGTGCATAGCATGAATAATATTACACTGGCAAATGAGTGGGGAATATCACATACACTTGTTCTACAGCATGATGCCTGCAGTCAACATGCCCACAATGACATGCAAGCTTATTTGAATGTCAGTCTTTGGTCTCATAAATAACTTGCCAGTGACACAAAAACAAATGCAGTAATGACATTTGTAAATGGCAATGAAAGCCATAAGTGAGATTTGTACTGGCAATGTCATTACAAGTTATTTGAAAATGAAAAGTTGAAAACAACCGATGGACGTAAATGATGTTATCGAAGGCAATCCTAAATTTTGACAACAACTGGCAGAAGGAAAGCAGTCAAAAAACTCGATGACAATTTTCATCCACAACTGGCACAAGGAAATCAATTAGAAAACAGATACAAGAATGATAATTTTACCTTCCAAGCCCTTGAATAATTTCAGGGAATGCATTCAACTTTTCAGAAGCTGGAGCCTGTAGGAAAAGGTCTACTAGAACGGGTATAAGCTTCTCTGTAAACAAATTATTTGAGAAGCCTGTTTCTTTATCAACTGCATCTCCATTAGATGATGAGGACATCTGTGTTTCTCTTGTAATTGTTTTGGAAACTTCAACTTGGTGTTTTTCTAGCAATGGATTGGTGATTTGGCGATGTGACGTTTCTGCAAGTCTCTGTTTATGATCTGTGTTGGTTTGCACATCTTCTTGCTCACCTAAAGCATCTTCTGATCCAGGTAAGTAACGTAACAACTCTTGGAGGAAGTGGGGCCACATTGAAGATATCTGCTCAGTTGGGTGCAGCAATGGGAGAATTTCCAATATTACACGCTGAACAGGAGGAACAGTTCCCTGCAGAAGTAACTAGAACTGCATCAGAGAATTGCATCCTGGAAAAGTCAAATGAGAAAGAACAAACATATCCTAAGATTGAAGCATAGCAACACACATTGGCTGCATCTTGCCTCAGATGAACAGAATTGTTTCCAGTTCAATTCAATGCAGTGGTAGATCAGTCCTTGCACAGATCAAACTCATCAAACCGTAACAAGTAGTTGTTCCTCCTTGAACAAAGTACCCTATTCCGATTTGATCTTTTATGGCGTTGTAGATTTAATCATTGCTAATTAAACTCAGAAATCGTATTTCATGGTGAGATGCAGATAAGGAAGGCCATATAGCTAGGTCCAAATTAAGTATGCAACTGCAAGAAAAGATGGCAGATAGAAAAGAATCCAATCAGGTCCTATGATGTTTCAGATATTCACGTACAACATCAGTTTCCATGTTATCATTTGTAATCCTTGGCTGTCTAGCTGCAAAAAATATGGTCTCTAGCAGTTGCTGGTACATCTCACCGTCAAACATTGTTTGTGCTTGAACATACAGGTCTCCTGTGGAAATTGACAAAAAATAGTTATATCGGGCTAAAAAAATCACGAAAATGAGGGAATTGAAAGTTCATATTAGCGATTTCATTACCAAGACTATGCAGCATCTCTTGCTTCACCTTCACAAAAGCATTACTTCGATAGTTTGGAGACTTCTTGAGCACATCACTGTAAACCTCCAGTACTGATTTGAGATATGGCATTGGCAGGTTTCCCTAAATTACCCCAAACATGTTGGTCGTGAGATATAAACATGTGCACACAAATTGAAGGATGTAGGTTACAATCCACTAATTAAGAACACATTTAGGAAATTACTAGCTACGACCATCAATGATGAAATACAGGACCAACCAAATAACTATTCTATTCTGTTTTAATATAATGAAAGTCATCAAAAAAGAAACAATTTGAAAACTGAGAACAATCACACAAACTTTAGCAGTAGATCATCATATTCGTTCATCAAAATAATCCTCTAATATTTGCAGTAACAAAGTCATAAGTTGTATCATTCCACTAATTAAGAACACATTTAGGAAATTAATAGCTGCAACCATGAATATCAATTTCCTTTGTATTGACCCAAAATTGTGCATTATTGGACCGAAAAAGGGGAGTTGATTCAATACAACTAGTTACATGGATACTCTTTTTCAATTAAAAAACTTTTTCCCCAAATCTAAACCATTTACCAAGGCTACGATATGAAGGGTTTATAATTCCAAAAATCATATGTACTGAAAATGTTTATATACTACATATACACTACACATTTTTACAAACATTATTAATTTTTGCTCTTAGGATATGCTAATTTTTTCGAAAATATAAGTTTTCAATGGAAGTAATTTTTGGTAACATGATAAAACAAAATGACGCCAAACAAAACAAATGGTTTTGATTTGAAACAAAAAAAAAAGCTAATTTTTTTTGTTCAAAAGTGATTGCATGAGGACTTTCTATGCAACCCAGTTGCATTGAATCATTATCCCAAAAAAAGGTTGATACTTCGATGCATGATCTCACGGGTGTACATACACAAGATATATTTAGGTGTAATCATAAGATATCATTCGATGTTATTAGCAATTTTCACTGGTCCTTACTAACTGGAAAAATACAACAAACAACTATGACAGCATCTACACTCGCCAGATCAAATTTGGTGGTCACCTTTGGGGAGTGAGAAATAATGGTTGTCTGCAGACAGTTAATAGCAGCAAGAGCAACCTCTTTACTGCCATTTGAAATGCTGTTTTTGAGAAAAAGAAGTAAAGATTCCCATCCTGCCAAAAAGAAGAAGAAGATGAAAGAATGAAGAAGGAAAGAGGGTTGCCTCCATGAAATAAAAAACCAGACAAATAATGACTCGGTATTTTCAACATCGAAGTCCTACCTGCCCAGAAGTTGCTTAAGCCCCTAAGAAAGGGGAAAAATGAACGAAGAAGACGTGAAATTCCACCCAACACCAATACAAGAGTTTCATCCCACTGCTTTTGGGCAGTGTTCCGGCTGCAGAAAGAGACAGTCTTTATATTGAATTGAAACAGTTTTGAATGCATTGGATGGATGTCAAAGCTCATTATCGGCATTTATAGGACTTCCAAATACCTATGATGAATAAGCATATGTACTGTTTTTCCTCCTCGTATTCCTAGTTCTTTACCATGCCATTCATCTCTGGATGAAGTTGCTGCCTGCTCAACAAGGATTCACAAACTTATTACTCACTAGAGAAATTACGGTTGTTTGGATATTTTAAAAAAATCAGTAGCAGAAATTACCAAATGACGAACACTGTCTAAAATAGGGAATACATAGTTCCAAAGGCAATCTTCCCACATGCTGCTTGAAAGCTTCTGCCCATGGCTTCCAAGAGTCTGAAAAAGTGTGCGGATAGCAGAGTTCCTCACCTGAAAAAAGCACAAAAAGCTGCATATGAAAATACATTATGGCTCCTCCCCCTATCACATTCTCTTTTTTCCTATTCTTTTATACAAAGCAAATTTACCCCAACTATTTTCTCGATAAGTTATCCAGCTTGTCTTTATTCACTTGATATCTCACATAAATTATTAAACTCTGTTTTGACCTTTCACTTTCACATGCCTACTAAACCTATCAAAATGGAACATATATGATTTACAGATGTAATTGGCGAGCTAAAGAATTGATTTGTGAAAAATCAGTAAGAGAAAAACTGTCCTTTTCTCCTTTGAATTCAGAAGCAAGCACCTTTTATTATAGCCCACCTAGGGAAACAAAAATAGTTATATTTCTTCACTGCACTTTCATGTCCTCTTAATTCTGTGACGTTTTGTCATCTAATAGTAGATACAAAAGCATACTACTTTACAGCATCAGATATTCCTCTGGAATAAGTAACAAACCACCTTTTAAGATAAGAAAAGTAACACTACAAAATCAGGGCTACAAATGCATCAGAGAATTCAATGAAAACCGTCCAATGGATGAACTTCGGATCATATTTATCTTTTTTTGCACATGAATAGGATGTCCCGTTCATGGCAAAATAAATTCAAAATATGTCCTTTTTGCCATTGTTCTCATTATTATGATTGTGTTTTATGTTATGCTGCTTTCAAACTCATGAACAAACACAGAAACAAACTAACACAACAAACTTTCACTTCTCACTTCTAGAAGAAAGGAAGAAGTGCTAGCAAATATGCGTTAATGCCTTTGATTAAGAATGTAAGAAAAATCCATGTACAAATGCTTGCCACATATGCCGCATCAAAACTGAAGTACATCACAGTCTGAGTTGGGTAGTTGTAATGTTTCAGACAGACTCCTTTTGAGAAAAGCCTCCCACGGCTTTTCAAAATTTTCTAGCTCATGTTTGTGTAAGCACACAGACACACAAAATGCTAGTGCTTTTAAACAAAATATAGACAGCTTACTTCTGGCCTCTCATCTGCTCCAAGTTTCTGAAGGATAGAGAAAACCAAAAATAATAACCTGTCCCGATCAACAGTGTTTATCATGTCAACTTGATCATGGACTTCAGTAGTATTGGAAGTCTGTTTGTCTTCCAAGCTTTCAGTAGTTTTTTCCTTCTTTGGATCAAGTTGTTTCTCAGAAGTCATCTCTACAATATTCAGATGTCAAACAGTGGGAATCAGAATTACATAACATATTTGCATCAGGTTATGGGGTTGTAATATTGATAGGTACTACTTTTATCATAGAAAGGGGTATATTTGTGATAAGAACAGCACAACCTGTGTAAATTTCATCATTATTTGCTTGAAACTCTCCCCTGGCTATAAAATCAGTTGCAGTCCAGAGGAGCCCTATAGCTGTCAAGCTTATATTTATCTCTGTCTTTTGTGAACTGTATGCTCCAGTAACTTCTATGCATCTACAGAAAATCATTGAAAGAAGAATTAAATATTACAATTTAGCGAGTTGACCAATTATAATGATAATAGTAATGCGTAATCAATATTTCTTGAAGATGCATGGATAACTAACAAAATGATAAACTATCCAAGGATCAGAAACAAGATAACTGAGAAAAAATGAGAAAAAATGAAGCAAACAGACTCCAAATTGATCAATGAAGGCCATGACTGAAAAAAAAAAAACAGAGGAAACAAATTCCGTATGGGAAAACTTATTGTGATTTGGAAATGACCGAAAAAGAAGTCTAATTTCCTATGATTTGGCAAGGAGAATTTGAACCATTATAGTTGCATGAAAAAATGAAATGGTACTACAAAGAATTATAACTATCAGTAGCCATTATCTGTATATCATTGGTAAGAGGATCACATTGTCAGTGCCTTGAATATTTATTTTAAAGTAATACTAATGCATGTAGTCCAGTTCTTGATAGGTACAAATGGAAAAAGTCTCAAAAGCACTTCAACAGAAGTTCAAAATAGAAAGATTTCATTGGTCAAAGCAAGCAGAAGAAGAAACAAAGTATAAATAGATCAATTGAGTAGAAGGACAGACGCTTACACATCAAGGCAATCAGGGGGTATAGTAGTGAGTCCATCATTCATGATAACTCGAACACACTGCAAAAAGTTAACAACGTGGGCTAAATATAAATAATGAGCTAACTTGTTGCATATGACTGGCACTGAAAAAGGCAAGCTTCTAGAGAAAGTCGAGCAATGGATGTCTTCTGGTCCCTCAATGAAACAAGATTCTGCAACCTGGGATCTCCAGCTACAAATGCTGCACATTGTCATCTACTTGATTGATCACCTATGACCACACTCATTTTCTACACATTACAAAGTGGCATGATATAAACAACTATGAACATAGTTTTGAGGCTCTAGTTGACATTCATTTGATGGTTTTTAAGTTTTAAATTTAAGGTTGACAGGAAATATTGGTGCCTATTTGGAGAATAAAGCCCTATATAAACGGAGATGAATATTCATAGTGTAGGAGAGTCATACTGTACAATGTATGAAGAAATAAAGGAACTTCCAACCTAAATATAAATGATAAATGCAAGCAAATGGAGGCATTAACAGTTACTGAATCTGCCAACTAATGCACAAGATGTACATGAATTGACAAGTATACAGATTAGAGTCATCAGAGATGCTCATAAATTTGTTTAAGCACAAAGACGATGAACTGTTCATCAAGCAGAGTATATCATATTCTTTAAGACCATCGAATTTTTTTCCTACCTGGAACCCCAACGGAATAAGATCCTTTTCTGATGCATGAGCAACAGACCTGAAAAATGAACATAGTTGTGAACTGAATTGCCCAGAACCCTCAGAAACAGATAACAAAGGAATAATACATGCAAGTGTGAACCAAACCTTAACATTTCAAGAATGTTTGGCCAACTGTAATACAACTTCTCTCCATGTCTCTGAGGATCAATTTTGTGGTTGAGGAGAGGTGTCAGAACTATTGAGAGAGAGAGAGAGAGAGAGAGAGAAAGAGATGAATATATTCACGAAAGATAGAACTACAATTTGAACAAAGCTACCTCCAGAACGTGAAGCAAAATTTTCAATGATCCCGCACGAACATCAACATTTTGAGTACATGTGTATAGGGTGCTTAGAGGTGATACAATCGAGCATTCTAAGGACCTCAAATCTGCATGCATGTCTTCCATCTAGAAGAAAGGAAAAACATTTATAAGCAGTTTCAGATCCCCCCCACATATATATCCGGTAGAATTCCAAACTAAAGAACAAATGAATAATGGTTTACCTTGTAACCTGCAAAGGGTTGGCTGGTGCTTTGAAATCTGTCAGAACCTAAGACTGAACAAATAGATTGATCCAAGGCATCAAGTGCCATGTTTCGCAAATGAGGATTAGCATTCTCCACAAGCTGCAAAAAAAGGTTTTACTATATCAGACATTAAATGTTAGAATCATGACAGAAGCACAAGGAAATTCATAAATAAATCATCACCTCAAGAAGATGACCAATGACCTGACCCCACAATGGCTCTACTCCTGATAATACAAAAAGGAGAAATCAGTTTAACAGGAATTATAGCCAAATGATAAACAGGTTTCAGACATCCTGGCTTACGGATGTTGAGGTACCAATTTTTTTCACACAAATGAGGCCATAAAATTATTGTCTTCAACAACAAGAAGAACCAACTGGAAAGGGAAATTGAAAATAACCAGATTTGCATGCACCAATTTTGGAAGGCCCCTGCAATTCCTCAGGAATACCTTTGTGAACCCAATTACATGACAACCAAATAGTATGTGTTCACATTTTCTGGAGACCAGGTAATTGCAAATATTGGAACAAAAGCTCCATTTTTCGTGAATATGAGATCAATCGTAATGAGTGCAGGACCTCCGGTCCAAAAACAGGCAAAGGAACTAGCAAATATTTGACCTCTGAAGAGAAAATTTGAAAAGATTGAGGTAATATACTGTGCAGATTGTTTAGAAGCACTGATATCATCTTTTCCACAGCGAATGCGACGCTTCCTATTTGCTGATTTAATGTTTGGCCAGAGCTGCTGAAATTTCCCGAGGCACACTGGCTTGATAACTGATGCAGTGCAGAAAGAAGAGACTTGACTGCAGATAAATGCATCATTGCCGAGCTCTCGAATAGCTTAAAAAGAATATGGATGAAAGGGACAAAAAATGAAAAAACAAGAAATGACAATTAGGAAGTGCACTAAAAAATGTTCATCAAGAACTTCCACAATGTCATATGCTTACTTGTGAATTCAAAGAAGAAAGGATACTGAATTCACTGTGTTGTCCAGATGCTTCCCTTGTAAGCCTAGGAGCAGCGCTAGGGACTTCCTAAATGTGCAAAAAATGAAGGTAGTTGCAGGATTAACATGAAATTGTTCTGCAAATTTCTAAGAGAATGAAAAACATGCATTTCAATGAAAATCCACAAAGCAAACAATTCAGGAAGTAAAGATAGAGCTATAATTGTGCTTTCTCTGAAATGTAAAATATTTATATTGGTGTGAATTAAAGGATGTATAGTTTATGTTGCTATTGCTAAGTTGGCTAATCAAAAAATTAATTCTGAGAGCTTAAGTTTTATGCACTCTAATCATTAACAGAGTTCATAGAAATATTGCCAGTGACCTCTCCAATCATGGGCAATAACGATTAAACAAAAAATCAGAAATCTGTTGTTTGACCAAAACCTGTGTTGTAGCATGTGGTGAATGGATTGCTCGATCCAAAGCTGCTAGAGTCTCCAACACCTGAAATTCATATGGATTAGCCTATAACACAAGTAACATTTGAATGGATCAAACATAAGAGCTTACCAAAACCCATGATGGACCCAAAACATTGTGCAAGCGGTGTGCTATGTTGAAAAGAGTCCTCAAAGCCTAAAATGACAAAGATCGAAAATGAAAATACAAACCAAACAATGATCAAATTGCAAGTTCATACATCACACAGCTGAAATTAGAAAAGAACTAGAATTAAACAAAATCGATCAGAAATAAATGCGATACCTGCACATTCTTTAGGGTAAGAACAATGTTCTCTCTCTGATCAGAAGTTTCAGAACGTTTTGACCCCGGAGAAAGTAAAACACTGACGTCATTTAAAAGATAAACCAATCAAAATCCCTAGAATCTACACCACAGGGGAACTAATAATGATATGCAAGATGTTAGATTTCTCAGCATACACAAAAAGCAGGAAAACGGAAGGACAAAAACTAAAAATAAAAATAAGCATTTAAAAGATAAGCCCATCAAAGTCCCTAGAATCTACAGCACAGGGGAAGTAATAATGGTATGAAAGATGTTAAATTTCTCAGCACAGACAAAAAGCAGGAAATCAAGGAGGTACACATTTTCACCAAGTGCCTGCAATACTACTCAATCCTAAATCTGCAAGTTCAGAAGCATACTGAACTAGAGCAAGATAGGAAGCTAAGCACTTTTTACAGCAATTGATTGAAATCTACAACAAATTTATTAACATTTATGTACAAATTTATGTTGCCATAACCCACTATAATCTCTATAAGGCATGCTGTTCTTCGCTCCTCACTGTCATCTTGATCTTCATCATCATCATCATAAGTTATTTCCCCATATATGGAATCAGCCGCGTAGATCTTGTTTCATCATTCTTTACAATTATGAATTATGTTTTTAGTAATCTTTAATGTTTTCATATCCTTTAAAATAGCTTTGGTGGTTTTATCATAAGAAAAAAAGTAGTAGATCTCCCTAGAATAAAACTAAATTGATTTTTCGAAACATTGTTTCTCATCTTAATCTTTGTTTAATCACTCTTTCCCACAGCTTCATTGTATGTGTTATGAGTTCTATTCCACGATAATTTGCACAATTTTGAATATCCTTGTGCAATCTTCATTTATTATTATTATTATTTTGTTTGTACAAGGAGTGCTTTGATACATTCTGATGTTACTCGTGCTATAGACTAAACAAACACAGTAAATCCAAATAAAATTTTTTACGTAATCGTTTGCTATAAATTAATAAAAATCAAAACCTTTATCCATATTAAAAATCAGCTCCAAAAGAAATCTTCTAGCTTCTTTTCCAAATTTGTATCCAATTCTATCATCCATAAGGGATCAAGTAACTCTTCATACCATTCCTATTTTATTTCAGTTACTATGAGTGTGGGTCCTGAATCACTTAAACGGCGTAGAATATATTTGTGTTACAAGTATGAAAAAATCTCTTAAAGTGGCCAATAGATTGAAACTAGCTTGCCTATTGTCAATTCTTAACTTAAAACAAGTAGCCAGTTTAGAAAAACTCTTCCCATACCATACTTAAATACAATCCAGGCTCCTAGGCGATGTGAGTTTCTAAACATCTCTCAAAACATAGTAGAAATTGGAGGAAAAATAAAATAAAATAAGCTGGGTCTGGCTTTAGTGTAACATTTAATGGACTTGCTCTACTTCAAAAACCTCTTCTCATACACATAACACAGGTGCACTCTAAGCCCTCCAACATTGTGAGGTTTTTTTTCTGCACTATCACCTCTCACATCTAAGCTTGACATGACAAACAAACAAATGAACTTAAGACATAGGCATACCAAAAATAAGAAACCAACTAAAAATAAAATGATCTTGCATCTGACACCTATAGCAATTTTTTTTATTTTTAAAATGAAGTTGGACACCTATAGCAAATAAAGTAATCCACTTGTACTCCAAATGACCAACTGCTTTAGGAGGCCTCTTCCTACACATATTAACTTAACACCAACCATGTGTTGAACCTAAAGCAGGACTTCTACACATATTAAAAGTTTATAACCCCTTCAATAACAGAAATACACAAGTCCTAAGCATGAACAGAATGGGAATATATGAGAAAAGAGAACAGAATCAGCGAATCAGCTTGGTTCTACCTCTTACACCATGTAAAATACTAGCTGATTCTACTCTAAGACTACTAGTTTCTACAAGAGGCCATTTCCTGCACTTATAAGCCAGATGTACACCAAGTGGCTGAGCAATATGGAACTTCTACACCCCGTAAGAATGTACAATTTTGTCTTCCAACAGCACTTGTCCCAATTGGGCTACTACAGCCTTACCACAAACGCATGCAAACATTAGACTGCAACAAAGAGCAAGTGCATATCTATGACCTACAAGCAGGAAAATTTTTAAAGTCCATGACACTGCTGGATAGTTTCCATTTACCAGTAAATTATTTTGCTTTAGTTAATTTTAAGTCTCATTTCAGTTCTGTTTAAGACAGCATCTTCTGAGCAATTCATATCCAAAAACCACAAGGGTGCAACATAGACTGGGTCACAAGAATCCAATCGGAACAAGAGAATCAAGTAGTTGAGTCCAGATACAAAATGGCAATCCAACTCACATTGCGTTGATTTCAGCAGACCATGTTGTCCAAGCTGAACTAGACCTCATCACAATGGATAAAGCCTAGCACTTCTTGTGACCTAAGCTGACTAGAACTTGTTCCAGGATTTATGATTTCTACATCACTGTTTGCCCAATCTTCCCCTCCCGAAGGAACAACACCCAAGTCTTTTTCCTTTCCGCAGGGACCATTTCCAACAACATCCAAACCACCTAGGATAGAACTTACAAAGTTTTTCCACCAAAACTGTCAACTACACACAGTAAACATAACTTGCCAATCCGTGGTACACAAGACATCAATTTTTTATCATCAAAATCATCCAACAAATCTGGTCATTTACCTTCTCTTTTCAGCTTCATTTGGATAACTGATTGTAAATTTACAAAGGGATGCCAGAAATGAATTAAGCGGTTCTACAGCACGAAGAACGCCACAGGCCTGCAAATTCTTGCTATATCAGTAACGTTTCTGAAAAAACAATAAAAAATAATAATGTTTCTGAAAAAAACAGCAAAGTTGCAAAGTTTAAATAGCATGGGTTTGCAATATCTGCATCGGAAGAAACACAATGCACATCAGGATTTGCAGAGGACTGTTTTCAGCCACCTGGACTTAAAATATGCAGTAGTTATGAAAGAAGAATCTCATTACCTGCGTAAATGCTTGATATCCTTTTAGTATTTCCAATATTATAGCCTCTCCTTGAGACCTTTCAAAAGCAACTAACAATATACATGAGATACAAGGCAAAAGATGTTTTCCTATGATCTTCACGTATTTGCTTAGCCAAGATACAGTACCTTGTTAAAATTAAGGACAACGCATCCAGGATAGTCAACCACATTGAATCAACCATTGCAATACAAAGAACTGCAGTTTGCCCAGTGAATTTTGCAGGTGAATCAGTTTCATGCCTTGGGGACTCAATCTGATAGCAGTGAGGGAGCAAAAAAATCAACTTTGTGTTCACAGCTACATTCCACAGAGAATGAAAAAGAAATGACAACCTCTCCAGTGTCCACAGCTTCATCTGTCAAAGTTGCAACAGTAAATACAACTCCAAGAAGGCCTTCAACTGCCAAAGTTATTGCATGAGCTTCACTGGCAACGACAACAGCAGCATTAGATGCATCATTGTCCAAACTCCACTCAATTCCTGCAGAAACATGCTATGATTACATATGCTCACAAGCTAAATACATCTCAGTTCGCTATGCTTCAGGCTTCCTTTTTACTTAGGAAGGTGATAACTGTATCAGAATATACATAAAATTTCTTTTTGCCTCTCCATATTAAAAATCACGAAAATGATTTACTAGGTACTTGCTATTTAAGAGAACAGAGAAAGCCATTCCTTAATCAAGAGTACAGGGAAAGCTATTCCTTTGTCAATTTCATTTTCACCAGATGCACCTGGGCTTGCAAAAAATGGTAAGCATAGACAAATATGAAACTGTTAAATAATTAATTAAAATTTCACTGTTTGCCAATATATGCCTATTGAAATAATACTGAAATATAGCAATGAACATTCTGTTGATGTGTTAATTCTTGTTACGATTTTGTGTCTTGTATTCTACAAGGGCGCTGATTCAATGCAGCAGGGTGCATTGAACTGGAAATCCCAATTTTTAATATTTTTTTTGAAATATTTTCATGAAACTGTTAATCTAAGTGTATTTAACATGTGTATCATTTTCTACCAATTTTGGATATTTTTTGGATTTTTAAAAACCAGTGGCATTTTAATAATTTTAAATTACCAAAAGTGCCACTGATTTTTAAAAATCCAAAAAAAATCTAAAAATCTCCAAAAATGGTAAAAATTGATACACATGTTAAATACACCTAGATTAACATTTGTATGAAAAGATTTTCAAAAAAATATATAAAAAAATGGGATTTTGCAGCAGGGTGCATTGAAACTTCAAAGCACCCTGCTGCATTGAAACAACTTCCATTCTACACATAGATGAGTTGTATAAGTTCACATATGGGAATCGTGCATGGGTTCGCATTAGTGAACATGTCTATGCGAAAGTAATATATAAACATGCAATCTATGAGTTTAGTAGAGAGAAGAAAGTGAGAATCTGAGAGAGAGGCAATTTGTTACCTCTAAGAGGAAAGTTAAGATTGTTTCTTTGAATAGTAGATTGCTCTTTTCCATGGAATAGGTTTCTAGTCGGACCATATTAATTCTCTACGTTTTGTGTGCGCTTGAATTATGTTCTCAAATCCAATCAGTGGTATTAGAGTGAGGTTTGAAGGGTTTCCAGGTGGTGGAATCTGGAGTACATCGAGAATGAGAGATTGTAAGTTGATCGTATGCCACAGAGTTGATCGACAGTGGAGACTGATCATTGATAGATTGCAAATATGTTGAACAGCTAGGATTAGTCATGGGTTGCTGGTCATTCGTGTGGTTGTTGGGACAGATCTTCATTGGAGGCTGATCATGTAACCTAGATCAATTCGATTTACGAAGATCAACAAATCGTGAACAACTGTGTACAAGGCAGATCTTGTAGCAAGGTTTGATCTACTGTGGAAGGCTGAGATTGAAGTGTCGTTCAGGGGTCGTTGTTGCGGGTTTTCTCACTGGCAACAGAGAGGACTAGAGTTGGTAGATGATGTCTGTGGAAATCCGCAACAAGCAAAGGTGGTTTCATTAGAAATAAGGTAGCTGAGAGGAAGTTGCAACGGTTGGGTTTCTTCTTTGGAGAAGAAGCCCTACAGGTCGAAGGTGTCAGGGAAGACAAGTTGCAATGTTCACCAGTGTCGAGAAGAAGAAAAACAGAGGCCACTAGCACTTGCAATTTTATGCAGACTTGGCAGTTGAAGCAGAGATCTGTGTTGGAATGATGTAAGGACTTCGTTGGTCAAAGTGGATGAGCTGTTGGATAAATGGGCAGTAACATGCGTGAAGGCAACTTTGGGCAATTGCCTGTGGAAGTTGACATGCGGAAGACAATGCATTGAGATAGAGCCAAAACAAACAAACTTTGTAAGGCCCAAGTTTAGCAATCAAGAGGTTTGACTCGGGTGATTCAAGTTTTTTTTTCTTTTTCTTTTTGGGTGCTTTGAATTACATCGATAGTTCAGATCAGATAGATTCTACTTATTTTGGTTTGTTTAGATTAAAGAATGAAAAAGAACACAAATCCACACAAGGTAGAAAAGAGTTCCAATCAAGTTCAAGTTAAGTAGTGAAGAATAATTCCAACCAATCACCAATGTGGACAAGTACGAAGATGACTAGTTTCGTAGTACAGACATTTAATAGAATCATTTTATATCATGGCAGTAATACAAAAAAAAAAAATTTGACTCAAAAAGAGAAGGTAATTGATGAAGAAGTCTGAAAAGCCCCAGAAGATGAGTGCTGATGCTTGGCAAAAGACGAAAATTCTAGCAACCAATATAATTGAGATGTATTTTGCAACAACACTGTTTTTGAGAGGTAATTGCTTTGACTGATGTGAAGGCAATTTGGATTAAATTAGAGAACAAATATAAATCTAAATCCTTGACAAATGGATTTTAACCAAAGAAAAAATTAATCGTCTTCCTCAACAAAGCTTGGAATTTTTAGAAGTACTTGGATGAATTTAATAGGATTGTGACAAATCTAATTGCTTTGGAAAAGAAAATCAAACAAAAGGACAAACCCTTACTTCTATTAGTGTCATCATTAGAGTCACTTGATGATATTGCAACAACATCATTGTTCAGGAAAGATACTTTGAAGCTTAATGATGTTATTGCTGGTTCCCTGTTCAATGAATCTATACGAAAGGCCAACAATGAAAGATCATCTTGTGGTCAGAATACATTAGCTATCACAGGCGGTCATCTGCTAGTCCCAATAGATCTGAGAGAGAGAGAGAGAGAGACGCCCAAGTCAATTGGAAGCATTGTGTTGGGAATATGGTAGAAGAGGTCATATAAAGAGTCCGTCATAGGTGAAAAAAGAGAAGGAAAAAGGAAAAAAGAGGGTAGATGAAGCTGGATCATATGATTATTCCACAAATATTATAGACTATATAGTGATGCTCATGGCAAAAGCAGGTACTAGTAATAATGATTGGATTTTTTGATGTTCCTTTCACATGCGTGCAACTAAGAAAACAATTCAGTATGTACGAAGAGCGCAACGGTGACACTGTTTGGATGGCCAACAAGAGAGCAAGGTTGTTGGTATTGGAACAGCACGGATCCAAGTGTTTGGAGTTATTTGGACGTTGGTTGATGTGAAGCATATCCCTAATCCAAGGAAGAACTTCCTAATTTGAGAATGAACTTGATTTCATTGGAAGCATTAGATTACAGAAGGCGTAGGATTTCTACCAGAGGTAGAGCTCTCAATGTGATAAAAGTTGCATCAAAAGATTAGAAAATTGTACGAAGTGATAGAGAGTGCGAAGGTAAGTGGCATTTATGTGAGATCTCGAGTTACAAGCACAGACATCAAATTCTTTAGTGAGTTATGAGAAGCAGACTTTTACTTCTGTGGTCAATGGAAATCTTTCTAGTCGAGATTGCAGTGCAATGATTAGAGAGGCGATTCAAAATGATTAAATACATGGGTTTTTCTACGAGCTGATATAGTGTGTGCAAAATCCAATCCAATGTGAAGATTTGTTAAGATTTTATGTCACGTATTCTACATATAGGTTATACGTATAAGTTTGTGTAGGGTATGCATATAGAAATATACATGGGTTTGCATACATGAATGTATGTAAAAGCTATAAATAGATATGGTCTATATGAGTGTAGCAGAGAGGACATAAAGGGAGAATATAAGAGCAAGGCAATTTGTTGATTCTAAGAGGAAAGTTATAATTATTTTTTTTGTTAGTAAATTACTCTTTTCTCTAGTGGAGTAGGCTTCTGTTGAACTATGTTAATTCTTTACATTCTATGCGCTTATATTGTGTTCTACCCTAACAAGTCCGTATATACTTAGAGATTTCTAATAAGCACAAAGGCATACACCAATTCCAGTAAATTGATTGCCAATCATTGGCTTGTTTTTTACTGATTCCATCAGATCATTCTACCATAGAAGCGCGTATGATAAATTACATCTGCAAGCGTAAAAGATACACAAATATAATGCATCTTCTTCCTTTTCATGTTCTCTTTTGAACTTCCATTCAGAGTTAAGACAGGTGTGCACCCAAACTAATTCTTAGTAGTTTTTGTATGTTGAAAATTATTAGATCGGACTCAACATCCAATAGTAATTGAATTGACCGATAAACAGCTCATTTCAATTAATCATAAAAAGAGAACACTGAAAAAATATTAACGGAAACAAATACCTTTAGCCTTGCTACTAAACATTCCTGCAACTGCCACAAGGCTCTCCTCGCTAGTATCTGGAACCTAGCACAGAAACCAATGTCTGTCAAAAAAAAAACTTTTTTTTTCTGAAAAAGAAAAATGTTACCATAGGTAGCCTATTTTGCAGTGGGATATTCTAGTACAACTTTGCATTTGTATGGTTTCTACTACTGGAATTAAATTAAAATATACATGTACAAACAACTTTCCATGCAGCAGTCATTTTTTTTCAAGAAAGCCAAAGGACTTCATTGAGATAGATCAACGATTTTTTTCCCATGGTCGTCAGAAAATCATCTTATTTGAACCCACTTTCATGCATAGCAGCTGGAAGATGTGTATTGAGTGATAACAAAAAATGATAATAATAAAATAAAAATCTGATGACCATGGCCTAGATGATCCTACCATGATGTTTGGATAACAACAAAAATTTCATGAAGTGAGAATATACAATAAATCGAGTAGAATAAGCTCAGAGTCCATTAATCAGAACAAGTGACCCAAAAAAAAAAACATCAACATTGAGAAATGAAAATGACATTCTTAATGTCTATATTGAGAAGTGAATAAGATCATTCTTTTTCAATGTGATGATGAATTCTGGCTACAAGAAGATTAAATGAGTACATTCGTCAGTCCCTTGTAAAACTGCTCTAGTAGATGATAGATTCAGACCACTATGGCAGTTTGTGTGGTCCACAAGGTGACCATAAAATCTGCAGATGAGATCCATTTAAACCGTCTAATATGTAGCCAAATATCAGGTATAGGGCTAGAAAAAGTCAGGACAATCATGATGAATGTGCGGTGCAGACAATATAAAGATATGATTCCTCTTTAATTGTTTCCTTTGCGTGCCCATAGAAATAAGAAGACCTCTAATCAGGTGCCTGCAGCCATTGTCAACCTACGCTTCATCCACCAATTTTAGACCGTTGGATTCAGCAGGTGGAATTCTGAACTTTCAATCTCAAATTCTCAATCTAACACATTCAGTCCCTGTGCAGGGCCTGAAATAAGAAAAACAAAAAAGGGAAAATAAAAGAGATTATATGCCAAAATTCAGTACTCACCTGATGAAATCTCCCACTCGCGCAGCTGCATCTCAACCCTTCCAACTATATCCCTAGCGCCACTCTCGTTGCCACTCTAGCTCCAGCAAAGAGCTCTCCTCTCTCCCCACTTCCCGTTTGCAAAATCCCTTACCTCTCCTCCCCTCCTCATTGCCCCATCCAAAACTGATTGGAATAAAGCAAGAAACATGATTTTGTTTTGAGTGAATGAAACAGATCATTGGCTGTGCAATTTTTTCTTCAAAAGGCTTTAAAGGCTTGTTCTGCTATTTGTCTACAAAACTTTTCCCGCTCAATCAGGTCATGGTGCTTTTGTTCACAAATCCATTACATTGCAATTTAATACCCCCATTTTATAAATAGCAGAGATGTAAATAAAAAAAGTTCCCGAAATTCTATAATTACTCCAGCCATTGCAAGCCCAATCCCCTTCTTCATACCAACTCTGTTAATGCCCTCTTCCAGCAACTTATTCACACAAATCCCAGCATTATCATCACCAATCTGTATTAGGATTTAGGATTGATCAGATCCAGCTGCACTTGATTCAGTGCAAGCCATAGCAGCTGCTGGCAATCACCATTGCTAACTCCCGATCAAACTTTATAGTGCCATTGCTGAGTTTCAACTTCTTGCAATGGATGAAGAGGACAGAGTGGAGAGAAAAGAGAGGAAAGATGAGCAAGCTGCACCCACTGCCAAAAGATGGCAGTAAGAGTGATGATAGGGTTCTGGATGGAGTGTGGATGAGTTGTGGCTGCAAGAGAGAGGGAGTCTTCGCCATGGGATTTGGGTGTCTGATCTTGTGTTTGGGGTTTTTTTAATTTTCTCATTCTTCCCTTCATAAGGAATAAGTGTTCAAATTCCTTAAAATACATCACATAGTCAACATTTCTTCCATCTGATCCGACGACCAATAATGGGCAGACGCAGTTTAGCATGACAATGGCCAGACACAAAAAATCAGAACTCAAAAAAGAAATCAGCATAATTTTTGGTTGGAGGGCAAACAAAGAGACCTGCATCTTCTAGTCAGCAAATAATGTTTGAACCTAAGTGCCACTCGGGTACATAAAACTCGGGCTGTATCAACCCAAACCTTAACACTATTTATAAAATCTAACCTTAGGACCCATTTGGAAAGATGTAGAAGTAGAAGTGGGAAAGTAGAAATGAAAAAAAATTTTGAAAGTGAGAAAGTATAATATGATAGGAGTAATGATTAGAAGTAAAGAGAATGAAGTAAAAACAAAAAAAGCAGTTCAAAAAAAAAAAAAATAGAGCAGTCATATGAAAAGATGTGAAAAAATGATTGGAATATAGAGACAATAATTGAAAAAAAATAAATAAAGTAATTCCGTAGTCAAGACGTCAAATCATATCAGAAGTGTGAGTAGGAAAAATGTCAACTTTTACATTTACTAGATGTACCTTTATCTATAAAAACCTAAACCCTAATTTTATTGTTTGGATCCAATTTCAAATGGATGAACAGCTCTCAAATTCTATTGAAATCCAAGGAATTTTAGCAGTTTTAAAAACTGAAACGGAAAACTGCAAAATGAGAACAAGGCTTGAAGACAATTCCACCCCCTCAACAAACCCCTCCCTCTCCTATTTATTGACACAAACACCATCCAGCTTGTTCTAGCTAGGGGTGCAACTTGGTACTTGGTTTCAAAACCAATTTGGGTTTTATTTTTGAAAATTTTTCCAAATTAAACTCAATTTCAACCTGACCTAAGAAAACCCGAAACCAATACTGGATTTGCATCAACCCGCTACCAAAACCTAACCCAGTCCGAACCTGCTATTCTCCCTAATTTATTAAAATAATTATATTTGTTTATGCATTAAATATTTCAACTATAATTGTGATAAAAGTTATTCCATATAACCACAACCTAATTAAAATGTAAAAAAATTATTCTAAAACTTAAATGTTATATATATTTGTCCATAAAAGTTCAATATATTACATCTATATTAACTTTATTTAAAAATAATTATAAATATATTAACTCTTTAAAATTACTGCATATATATTAATTAACTAAGAAATATATAAGTTTTACTTTTATTAAACTTTAAATAGTGATTTAATGTAATCTCATTTTATTTTTCTTATCTTGATTGTTATGTGTAAATTCATTATGTTCATTGTATTTAAAATTATCATCTAATTAAAAAACTAACTTTCATCAAAACCAAATATATCATAGGTCATATAAATATATTCACGTGTAAATTATTCACGTATGAATGCAATAATGTTTCAAAAATATCAATAATTTTAACTTTCATTGGTTTGAGAGTGACCCAAATTTCAATCTGAAATCAAGACTAAAACCAACACAAACTTGACCCGAACCCGGATTCTAATATTAGGATTTGTGTTCACCTAAACCCAGTAGGCTTAGGGCTTAGGTTTACTCAAACCCGGTACAACCCGACCCGAGTTACATCCCTAACTCCAGCCAACTCAACAAATGTCACCAGATTTGCACTCGCATAAGCACTATTCCATTGACCACCGTCCCAGGTGACTCCAACACACTAAACACGACATTCGTGTAAATTGAGTTTAGGCTAAAATTCAAGTCGGAATTTAGGTTGACATGTTTTTTGGTTGAGCCAATTCAAAGGAGTTTAAAATTTCATGTGAAAAAATAATAGTTAGTAAATCAAGTTAACAAAAAAGATAATATACATCCCAACTAAATTAAGAAAAATATAGTAAGATATGGTATTTTTTTAGAAGAATTTCTTTTTTTAATCAAGTCACCGGCTTTGAATGGCCAAGTATCTGACAAAGACATACTCCAGAAAAGGGGTAGTGAGGCCACTACCTCTACCCAACTTTGAATCCCGGACCTCCCTACCTTAATACGTTACACATACTCACGTCACCCCACTTAGGTGTCCAAGTTGTGACTTTTAGAAGAAATTTTAGCTCTTCAAAAATAGGGGAAGAAAAATGAAAATTATAAATACAACTAAAAATAAAAACATAAATGAAAATGAAAATAATATAATGAATACTATAATTTCAACATGATAAATATGTATTCAAACATTATCATAAATAATATAAAATATATGAATATGCAAAAAATGTTATTTAGATATTATACACAATATATTTTAGAGTCTACCCCAAATATACCCACTATGTGTGATCAATATTCCGGATATACCCACAGATTATCAAAAATACAATATACTTACTGAATATTGATTAAATATCACATATACGTATGTCATTAAAGAGGAATGACCTTGTTAGCCCAGGCTGAGTAAATATCTTACTTAGCTCACCTCAAAAAACTCATTTATAATATTTTTTTTTTGCTTGTTTCTTCATACACTTATTTATCTAAGTGCATTTAACATATAAACCAAGCATTTATACACTTGTTTATCTAAGTGTATTTAACATATAAACTAAGTCTTGGTTTATATGTTAAATGCACTTAGATAAACAAGTGTATGAAAAAAAAACAAAAAAAATTATTATAAATGGATTTTTTGAGGTGAGCTAAGTAAGACATTTACTCAGCCTAGGCTAACAGGATCATTCCTCGTCGTTAAAAATGTCACAAAGGCATTTTGCAAACATTTCATAGGTCTAAAATGCCATTATGCTCGTAAGGCATGAAAAGAACACGTGCGACATGACTGTGGATCCTCTTAATAGTCATGAGAAACATGTTTGAACTATAAAGGAAGCCATGACTAAGATGCTAGTTCGAACAGTCAGAATCAATGTTACCAGTGGATTCAATTTCCACTAGCAAAGTTGCAGCCATTTGATTTCTCATCAGAGCTTATTGGCACCAAAGGAGATTGTGTCCATGGTACCTGTCAGCAAAAAGAAAATGATGTTCTTGCTTAGATGGGTTTCTGGCAACGAGGATTGAATAGTCTGGTCTGTCGTTTTTCAACTAGGTCATAGTTGTCAAAGGCGCAAGGCGCACTAAGGCGCAAGGGGTTCCTGGAGCCTAGGCGCAAGGCGCATTATCAAGGCACAGGCCTGACTGAAGCAAGGCGCACCATATAAATTTTGTCTAAGAAATTTATAATTAAAAGTTCTAAAACTAGTGAGCAAAAGTTAGCACCAAAACTCAAAGAGTCAAATAGATGCACATATCTTTCTTTTCAGGACTCACGTTAAAATATTTGCAAATATCTATTAACAAAAAATATTGCAGCAACCAATAATTAACTTGTGTAATCACTCAATCAGAAAGCTCATTAATTTCAAAATAAGAACAAATAATACTTAATTTGCAAACATGTCATATATAACTTAATCACAAACATTAGCATCTTCATATATAATTTAAATTGCAGACAACAGCCAATACAATTTAATTGCAAAGAAAATGAATTTCATTTTCTTAGCAGCAACAAACTATCAACAGCAAAAGAAGTCAACAGCAAAAAATAATAATAATAATAACAGCACCAGGGGAACGGGGCAGGTGGCTAAGAGAACGGCAGCAGATGGAGATGAGGAGGAGCAGGAAGGGGAGAAAAAGAAGCCAATGCAGCAGTTGATGAGGCTAATGGCAGAAAGAAAGAAAGACGCACAGCAGCAGCAAATTCTGCCTAGAAGAAGAAACGAACAAAAGGAAGGCAGCGGCATTATTTATTGAATGCTTGAAGATAAAGAAATAAATAAGAGACAACAGCACTGACAAAAATAGAGAAGAGAAACACAAAGGAGAGAAAGGAGCAACAGTTGTCAGAAGAAAAAAGACGCAGCACCTGCCGAAGAAGAAAGAGGCAGTAGCAGAGCTGCAGAGACTGACCATCAGTAGCTTGCTGGTCGTGTGATGAAGAAGAAAAATAGAAAGAAAAAAACAGAGAAAAACCAGCAGCAGCAGTGCAATAGTGTTCGATTTCGCCTGTGACAACAACGACGAGGAGGAGAAGAGGAGCAGCAGCAGCAGAAGAAGAAGAAGAGTACCTTTCTTCTCCGTAAACAGCAGCGCCGACGGTAGTTTCTGGCAGGAAATGGTGGTTTGATGACAGATCTCCAAGTCGTATGAACTTTCTTCTTCAGCAACAGCAGTGTCTGACGGCAGTTTCATCGATCGGAAGTGGCAGATTTTCTCAGATTTCCCTCTCCCGTTTCCGTTTTTCCCTCCTCCTTTCCCTCTTTTTGTCACAACACCCTAAATCGACAGCTTAACTTTTATATTTAAAGTTTTTAAATTTTATTCATTGAAAAAAAAGTCCCTCTCGCCCACAATTGAAGCGCTCAAGCGCGTGAGCATGCTTTTGCGCCTTAGCATGCGCCCAGTCACGCCTTCTTCAAGCCATGCGCCCTGCGATGGGTAAAGACGCACCCCCTGAGCCCGAGCTCGCCCGCAAGGTGCGCCTTTGACAACTATGAACTAGGTACAAATCTAGCACGGAGGACTGCGATGGATAATGGCTAGATGGCAGCATGCAACATGGATCAATGTTTTGCTAAATGCCATGGTAGGTTTTCCTCAAATTTAAGGAAGATCAAGCATGGGCATTGAAATCATGCAGATTAGAGTTCTCCCATCAATGATGAGTAGCAGCAAACGAATGTTGGATTTTTATTTAAAGTTATAGGAACAGTGCCAAGGTGGAGATCCATTGTGGTGGCGATGGATTTGCAGTCAAAATGGCATTGCCATTCTGGTGGTCAAAGCAAATCCCTTGACAGACACTCACCAACAAGCAGCTATAGGTACAAAGGGAGGATTTAAAAGATGACCCATTCAAGTATGGTACCTCGGCAGCACACCGAATTTTCATACATGTGAGACTCACATTATGATCTAGACCATTGATTTTTTATGACCCAACATAGATGTATAGTTCTCGTGGCAAATTTGAGTGTTGAGTAATGTTGACTTGCAACATGGATCTATCGGTGGGCTGTAAGCATAATGGCAATGTATCAATGGCTGTTGTGGGCCTTACTTGAAGAAGTCACTGGATGTTGATGGCTTTTCAACATGTAGGAGCTATGGCAGATGGGTTTTCTACTGGCAATGAGGAAGAAAGAGGCATCAAAGCAAGTAGCAGATGGTTTTCCATTGGAGATGAAGAAGCAGAAGGTAACAGGTTGCTCTTGTATGATTTCATCACAAAGAAGAAGACCTTGTGTGATGTGGATGCCATTGAAGTCAGAATAGAGAGTGAATGTCATTGATCGGATCAGATCGTCTGAAGGATAGTTGCCAATGGGTGACCACTACAACCTCCTTGGCATTTTTCGATGAGTCTGCAAACACTTTTTCAACAAAGCTAAGATGGAATGATTCAAGGGTCATCTTGGAGTTTTAAAGTTATCAAACATGGTGAGAAACATTTTTTGTGAGTTGACTAATGACAAATGATGGAATGGGCATATGTTGCACTTGATCAATACTTACTGAGTTACTGGGTATAGTGGGTATTTTTAATACCTGATGGGTATATTTGGAATACAGGTCAAACATAGTGGTTATGTTTGGGATAAATGGCATATTTTATATGAAATATAAATAGGGAAAAGAGCCTCAAAAATATATATACAGCAAAATCAGATTCAGATTTGCTTAAAGCCTAACCCTAATTACAAATGTCAGCAATCTTATATGGCCACCCTGCTGCAGTGCATAATACAGACAATCAAACAAATATTTTTTGTTTTTTTTTTTTTTTTTTGTATAAATGTGTCCACCATCAAGGTCTTACTCTGAAACTTGCCAATTTATTAAATTTATTTTTTGATCACCCATACTATGCCCACAATATGGGAACCTATACATGATATCAACCCATTTACAAATTGGATTCCTTCCTCAAACCGGGTTAGGGTTCAAGCTAACATCGCCTAAGTTGCATCCTTAGTTGTCCCAACTATTTTGGACCATATTATCTAGTGCGCAACAGGGTCATAACTAAGCCTGGCAGCCCCAACCCCAACCTCATCCTCGAATTCCATCTAGCCTCTAGGTCAAAGTCATGAGCCCAAGCCCCTTAAACTTAAGGGCTAGGTTATTATGCTTCAACAGGAGCTAACAAATTCCCACCCTTTCTTTTATAAGGCAGATATAAGGCAGAAGTAATTTTCCTTTCTTTTGGCCTACTTCTATCAAAAAACAAAGCAATTGAAGATCAACAAAACAAGCATTAATATGTGTGCAAACCAAAATTCACAACAAACAAAAAGCAAGGTAGTCTTATAGAAACTATTATTTAGTAGGAAAGACGGATAGACTAGGGAGGATAAAATTGTGACCAAATATGATGAAACCAATAAAATACTGCATAATCTCCATCACCTGTATGGTTGAAACAACTCGCGCTAGTGCCTTCACCATGTTCTCCACAACATTAGTGTTTCTCGGGTGCCTAACAAGATAAATAACCAAAAAATGTATGCGTAAACATTTTTGCACATGGTCGGAAGAAAATAAGGAAAAAGAACAAAGAAAAAGGGAAGAAAATTGATTGGTTGAATGGATTTGTTGGAAAATCCATTTTTCAAGGCTTGATTTGACACATACTTCTATAACAATCATGTTATTTTCATCATTACCTATATTTACATTTACTAAAGACCTGTTTAGACTTTATTCACTTTATTGTTGACATTATCACCTATATTGCTAACATCATGTCCATTCTATTCACCAAATCTACACAACAGATCAGAGACCTCAAAGTGGAAACTGCTGCTGGATGCACTGTAATCATCATTAGCGTTCATGATTCATCACCATCTAGCCAGAAGGTGCCAGGAATTCAAATGAGCTATTCACAGATAAAAGCAGAGATCGCAGACCAACTTGATTTTGTGAGGCCACATTTTTTATGCACCATGGGACATCCTGGCACACGTGGGCCCTAGTACATACCACAGTATTACTCTCAGTTGCATCACATGCGCGTATAGAACCCAAATAAGATAAAATACGACATTGTAGTGAGGTATGTTCTGGTCTTTTCTAAGTGTAACAGATGCTGTCTGACAGTGGGAAAGATTGCCATGACCACATCATGGTGGAGTCTGAAGAAGGATACTACCATAATTATGATGGAAATTTAAAAGCTGGATGGTCCCGCAAACATATTCCAGTGGAGTTTTCCTCAAATTTTTTTGAATTTAGATGTATATGCACCAATAGTCTGTGTTAAGCTAATAACACATGCAATCAGCACGGCAAAAGTATTGGAAACGTGGAGAATCATTTGAATGTAAGAATAGAATAAAGCAATAACAAAGTACAAAAGCAGCGTTAATGAAAAAGAATCTGGATAAATAATGAGGAATTAAAAGAATCATGTGAAATGTGTTAAAAAAGACCTATGTAACTAGATGGAGAAGGAGGGGCAAGAAATTTTATAAGAAATAACGCTGATGTGAATAAACATGTCAAAGAAGTTGTGGAAAATGTTTTTTTTTTTTTTTTAGGGGGGAAAGTGTTGATGAAAAACATAAGTCTGAGAGTGGAAAAGGTAGCATTGAACAGAATAAGTGAATGCCCTGTCAAATAAAAACAGAGAAAACTTTAATTTTCTACCCACCCTAAGGCTCTAAGGGAGATGTAAGAAAACCAACATTCAAATAAATATGTATTTCACTGTCTGGACAAACAATATTCAATTTTGACTAATTATGCCCCAAAATATTCATGCTGATAGCTGAAAATACCATCAAAGTAGCACAGATTCCTCCCACAGAAACATGAGAAGTTTCAAAGTTTTACAAGCGTAAACAGCAAAGCAGTGAATTGACCAAGATTTAAAATGGAAGCGGCACTAAAGAAGAACAGTGTGTGTGTGTGTGTTATGCGACATGAGCCATGATCTTGTTAACCGGACATAAGCATGTAAATTGTTGATCAAGACTATCCAAAATCAGAATCAAAGATCCAACCAAATGATCTATCTTTAAGATTTGTGCCAAACAATATTCAAAATGTTGGCCTAACTTACAATCTAAGAAATCAAAAAAACTCAATGTAAAACCAAAAGCAATGGATGAAGAGGCTGCAGAAACAACACATCTATACATTGTATACTAGTCATCAGATTCTCACTGAATCATTTGACCATGGATCGGTTTGACTTCAAGCCACTAGGCTACAAGGCTCTTACTTGTAGGGAGACAAAATCAGCTAGTTCAACCATTTCAACTGTTCAAGCCCATCTTGTGTTTTTAGGTTTATATTTCTTAATAAAGGCAACAAGACCATTCAAAACACAACTAAACAAAATGAAGAAAAGAAGACGCCTTCATGTTTAGCAGTTCAGTTGAAGTGGATTTAATAGGCAGAACTGTTCATTTGATCCAGACAAATTGTCTCACTGGAAAAAGAACAGTCCCTTACCAGAGAAAAACATGTGATAATGATAAACTCCAATTAGATAAGATTTAACAAAATAAACGTAAATTCAGTGTCAGAAAGAAAATGAAGAAAATTCAGTTTCACATTCAACATTGTCAAGAAATATTTGAGAAAGGAGAAAGAAAAAAGACCTAAAAATGGTAATGTGTAGCCCATGGAGAAAACTCAGACAACAAACTGATAGAATAAAAGGAACTTACATATCAAAATTCTGGAAGAGAAGACGCAATGTGCGTACCTCCACACAAAATCCCTGCCAAAAAACAGGATGACTAACTGTAAGATGCAATGAGTAGGACTTGTTTGGTGATAACAAGATAAAATTTAGGACTTCTTCAAATATACTCACTACATTTGACCTTAATTCCGAATATACCCATGATGTTTCCAAAATTCCAAATATACCTGCTACTTTTGCACCCAAAAATGTCCATTTCATCCAAAACCTTACTTAGTTTTTTCTAAATGCCCAAAATACCCCTGTCGTAAAATAATCAAAGATGAAATAAAATAGAAGGAGAGTGAAATTAGGACTCTCCGAACTTAAGAGTTCATGTGTAATTAGTGCGACAGTGAGTTATGACATTCAATTCTTTCAATTTCATCCTAAATTTGATGGGCATATTAGTAATTTCACATAGTAACTAATGACGTTAACTCAAGAAATGGGCATTTTTGGGATTAACTACAAACATTGTGGATATATTTGAGATTTTGAAAACATCATAGGTATAATGGAGATTAAGGCAAACATAGCGGGTATACTTGAGAAAAAACCTAAATTTTACAACAACAATCCAAACACACGGAGTCGTTGGCTCATTGGCTGCCAGCATTACCCTGCACACTTCAAGAACAAGAATACGATGCCATAGTGGCAAGTCAAGGGCAGTAACCTTCACCAACATGTTGAGAAAAACCTGCAATTCATAGGATTTATTAGTAAGGTGCTACTGCATGCTCTACTCATCCATAAGAGTTTGTGACAGTGACAACAAAGTGAACAAGAAAAGAAAGAGGGAACAAATTCATGAAGCAAAAACTGGGAAATAGACTAATAACCAGCACAATAGGATTGATTAGCATCTATGTCCATCGGTATTTGTTTCAGATGAAAAAAGGAGATGTGCCCAAGTTCCAGAGCTTTCTGCATATTTTTTTCCATTAAGGCACCATTTGGAATTGAGGAAAAGGGGGAAAAAAAATTTCCCCCCACTACACCCTTTATTACACAATGTGACACCTAAACTACCTAACTGCCACTTTCCAATCATTTTTTCACATATTTTCATACTACCCTATCCATTTCAACTTCATTCCTTTTACTCTTGATCATTACCCTTATTAAATCACATCACTCTCTCACTTTTCAATTTTCTTTTACCAAAACTTTCCCCATTTTTCGCTCAATACCAAACCAACCCTGATTATGTATATCAGAAGTTGGTTTGTCGATTTATATACATGTACATAAACACACATATGCTTGCCAAATGGTTGGTTATTACTCCCTACTACTTCGCTTTAAAATTTTCCATCATGCAGATAGTAGCTCAACTCAAAAAAATAAAAACTAATATTAACTTTTCCAACATGCCACATGCATTAATTTCCAAAGCGCGCATTATCATAAAATACATAAACAGCTGCCACTAACTGTGCTTGCTCCTCATAGCTGAAGCCAATATAATTATAGTAACTCTATCAACACCACTCTAACTCTGTCCGGATAATTGCACTTGCCAGCACCCTAATTCAAGTAAACATTGCTTATTATTTCTGCTACTGGCAAATAGCTTAAACAAGTGTGCCAACTAACTACTGCTTTAAAATCTCAATTAATTGCCCAAGTAACATCCCTATAATAACAGTTCCTGGCACACTAATCCAAGTGGACTGTGTATTACTTCCACTACTTCCAATCAGCCTAAACAAGTGAGCTAATAAAGCACCTAAAATCTGTCAACTAATTCCTAACTAAACTTTGAATTCACAGACATTGCAACTGACAAGATATTAGGAGTATGGAAACAGAACAGTTCAACAAATATGGAGAACATACCTCGCATTCAGTTACAAGGGATGAACTATAAAGCCTAATAACATGGGCAACTGATCTCAAAACCAAGCGCCGATAAGAGGGCTCTCCTGCTTCTCCCTCAAGCTGATTTATCATCAAAAAGAAAAACAGAGAGTGAGAATGAAGGCTGAATCCATCATCAAAACTTGAACTCATCAACAATTTGACTTAATCACGCGATAGATAACTCTAGGATTACCTCAACATTAGTACGAAGTGATGTCATAAGAAGAGAGCATATCTGATGTCGTAAGACCTGGTAGATACAAATTAAACCACTATAAATCCAAACATAAGGCATTATAATCCTTAACTAAAAAACAATGTTATCAACAAAAGATAATCCATCCCAGTCACATACCTGTTCATATAAAGCCAAGGTCCTAAAGACAGAAACATAATGGGACAAGACAAACCTGCAAAATGGTTAACAAATCAGAGCCGCTCATAAGCAAATCCAAAATGCGCATCAGCAATGCATGATGAACAACCCAACCAAATGACAAGTTATAATTACCTCACTGACTATCATTGTCATCAATAAAACTTTACAAAAAAATGAAACGCTTGCTACCCACCTAACTTTTAGTGTAATATAAGGAATATCTGGGGAATCGAATGAACCAAGAGAGGCAAAAATGAGATGGGAAAAAAAAAAAAAAAAGAACTCCCTCGATAATAATTAAAACGGAAAAATGGAAAACACGTAGATATCAAAAACAGATAAGAAAGAATCAATTTTTTAAGGGGAACAAAACCAAAAAAAAAAAAAAAAAGATGACTTAACAGAAAAAATGACAGGAGATTATCAGCAAAGATGACAAGACACATGAACCAATTCCTAATCAAAAAATAATTTCAAGCATTTTGGCCAAATGGCTGGTAAAAAAATATGATGGCCAAATTCAAAAAATTATTTTCAGTCCATAAGAAATTGTATAGATTTATGTATGGGTAATGACTCCGTGCAACCAGTTGCAAGGAATCAATTGCTTTTTCACTTTATAAATTTCTTTTAAAAAGATTCGAAATCAATATAACATTCATCAATATATATTTATTCTTGATTCCAGAAAATGACATATATTGGAAACTATTATAGTTTATACATTCATAAGCAACCGGTCACTGTCAATAGAAGTTAGAAATCAAATTTCAAAAGCTCAACTAATGTTATTTTCCAGTTGAACAGATTTGACCATTTTGAGTAATTTTGATTCATCCATAATAAGTATTGAACATTACCTAAATGATATTTGTTTGTTTTATAAATTGGATATACTTCGATGGTACTGTTAACATTAAAAATTTCAATGAGCCATTCCCCCTTAGGCCAATATACATAATTAATCCAAAATCTTATCCATTCATTTTGTTTTAACATGGTACCAAAAATCATCTCAGTCAAATTCTTGGGTCAGTCATACCTACTTAAAAATGTGTATAATCATGTGTAAATTACAAAAAATGCTTAAATCCATTCATAGTACATTAGAACATAATAGTACTCTATGAAATAGTAATAAAAATAAGAATAATAATTTATGAAATCATTTATCCTCATAAGAATGATGTTTTAGTTGGTTTAGATGACAAATATACATCTTTGCAATTAATATATAAATCAAACCATTCGATTATGTTGATTTACATAATTTTGGGCAAGGCCCATGCACATCTTTGATTTAGATGAAATTTGATTTTCTAATTGAGTAAATGATTCTAAATGGATTTGGTGCATTAGGTTTTGATTCGTCATCTAGGTGGGCCCAAAATAGGGGCAGCACATTAAAATCTTCAATGGTGCCCCCACCACTGTAGTATTTTCATAAAATATGAAGGGTATGTTTGGTTGCATTAGTGGGGAATGGAGAAAAAGAGGAGGGAGGAGGAGTGGAGAAATTTTTTGAAATTTGCGAGAGTAATATAGTAGAGGTAAAGTGAAAATAAATAGAGTGATTGTGTGAAAAACAATTAAAATATAGGGGTAAAAATTAAAAAAAATAAGGTACTTAAAGTAGGTAAAATTATTGGAATATGTGGGAAAACAAGTTTTCCATTTCCCTTTTCCCCACGTATGTTCACAAACACACCCAAAGCTATGAACTGTAGTACTTCACATCATTGTACATCGTGCCTACGTGCCTTAAGGCTTGCATCTGCCACCTAGTGATGAAAATAGAAAGCAATATTTCAAATCTATCTATTCCAAGCGCAAGAATCTTGTAAAGGGGAAATAATCCTAAGATATCTTAGAGAGATTTTATTTTGCTATTTTTGAAAGATATTAAAAGATTCCTAGGATATTTTAAAATCTGTTTAAAATAAGCATGTATCTATTTTAGGTTTACTTCCTTAAGAAGTTTACTTAAAATATACAATTTCCTTTTCTAGAAAGATTTCATCTTTAATAATTGCTAAGATTAGGTAGTATATTCACCTATAAATAAATCCCTTGTAAGCTCTAAAGGGCATCAGTTTTGAGAATTATAAAGAAGTGTTTCTTTAGTTTTTCTCTTCTACTCCTCTTTTCTTTATCTTTCTCCCTGTTCTTCTACTCCTTCTACCTTCCTTATTCTATTCTCATCTCTTTAGAGGTTTCTTCCTCTTTCTTTTATTTTCTTCTCTACCCATTCTACATCACCTAGGCACAGAAATCATTTGAGCATTTAGAGACCTTCATCTTAAAGAAACATGAGTTAAAGAGGTAGCACCTAAACAGAAAGACCATTCTCTACATCATCTCCTTCGAATAGTTTGACAGATCCACTTATTCTCCAAAAACAAGATTACAGAAAACCATCTAAGACAGACATATCCAACAGATGGATGAAAGTTCTTTCTAGAAAGACTTGACCAAATAGCTCTCTATTTACCTGATGAACTGACAGAGCTGACAGCTTATATGTGCTAGAACTAGAATGCATGTGAAAAGGATCATTTTGCAAAGAAGATGATCCAAGCCAGAAAATTAAGGCAATCAAATTATTCTGAATTTTAAAAAATGTGCTTGTTTGGCAATAATGGGCAGAAAAAAACAAAAAAACAAAAATCCCCCTACTTTTCCATACAACTACCTACTTTACAATCATTTCCTATAACTACCTTATCTATTTCAACTTTATTGTCCTTACTCCTAATCATCACCCCTATCATATCACATCACTCTCTCGCTTCTTCAAAAATTTTCACTCGATGTTCCCCCTTTTTTACTAAATGCCAGATACTTCCATCATGAAAAGGGAGTACCATCATAAACATGAAGCTATAGTATGTGTAGTCAAGGTAGCAAAAAGGATTGTATGATAGTATGAACAAGTAACAAAAAGGTAGGACGGTAACATATACAAATGAAATTGAGTGCTCACTCAAGTATCTCAAGCGCAAATGTTCGATGGAGATAAGTGACCCGCAGCCAGATTGCCTGGTTACGTACATTCACACACAAGGGTGAGGAAACTAGAGAAGTAATATGACTTCATAAAACAGTCATCAGATTTTTTAACACTAGTGTCTGTGCAGTAATATACAGAAGAACCATACTCTTAAACTGCATAACAGAGTTGGATGCCACAAAACAAGACAACAGATAGATAAGATGAATTAGATTGAAAATAAAAAATAAAAAAAAAAAACAGGCTTTGCTTCTATTTAGCACATACAGATCCACCTGCAGCAAGAGCTGTCAGGTCTTCCAGTAGTCGAAGCCCAAGCTTTCCGGCTTGAGTTAGTCCTTCTCGTAAAGTCAAAGGCCTTTCTGATAGAAGGGCACCCTCCAAGGTCCTGCAGCCAGAAAAATCAAGACATGCTTACCTTTGTGTTATGAAAAAGTTTATATTGAAACATTAGCTCCACAGATAGAATACAAATGAACCTACACATTTCTGTTGTGTGCAACTGCATACACTTATTGGCACACTCACCCATCCGCACAAAATTATGCATCACAATCTACAACAACATCTAAGCCATGGCCCATCTAAGTTGTGTCAGGTTTGTAACTCCCGATCTACTTTTCCAGGCTATGAATCTATTAATATCAAAATTGTCAGCAAAACGAGTGGCAGGTGTTGACTTCCAAATGGATGGAGACATCATGGATCCGTCCATTGGATAACACAGGAAAACACATTCTTAAAGGCAAACTAAGCATCTTGATGAGAACTGATGAAATGACCAATATCAAGACCAGGCAATTCAAGTTATACTAGGTTGACAGACACTGACAGCCCAGAGGTAATGCAGGCATGTTGAGTAGAAGTGCAAATTCATGGAAAAGATACTGGATAAAATTGCTTACACTGAACGATTAATGTTGCGACTCACATCATCAGTGACAGAGCTGGTTCGAGAGACATGATTTCCAGGACCCACTTTGCCAGGGGGAAGTGACTCAGCACAAACAACATGATCAAATATTAAAGCAACTGTTTGTCTGAAGGTTGCAGCTGCAGTACTGAATGACAGATTTACATGGTTAAGAAGCAATGAATTGATAAGAACCAGGCTATCAGCCCATTCCATTTTATATTAATTTTCTTATTTTAACTTACTTGTGCACACTGTCAGAAGATCGATTATTTTCAAGAAGCCGAAGGCAGACACCAAGCGCTTGAGCTACATTATCCTTCATTCAATGCATGGAATAGATAAAAATAAGATGCCTTCTTACATTCAAAAACCAGAGGAAAAATATTCAGACACATGCATCATCACTTAACTCCATCCAATACACATGCAAATTGGAGAGTATTCAACTTATAGAAATTGAAAAGAATTGGTATAAGTACTCATCTTATTCCTGCTATTCTCATGGGCCATGCAACTAGAACCTACAAGCTCAATACTTGCGCTTTCTTTTATTTTTGAAAATTAGTGACATGAAGCTTAGGACTGTAAGATACAAATGAACAAACAGTTCAAGGTGACACTGACACATAATAACCAGAATCCATTTATATACAGTATCCTGTCAAAAATCCTAGTAGACAATGGGGATTGTGGCCATAAAACATCATAAATGATCTGGCTGCTCATTTTGACAGCTAGAGAAGATGATAAGATCCTTGACCAATGACAAGTGACACGGACAACATGAACCACTGACTAAGTTGCAACTTGTACGATACGAAGAATCGATATTGCTCAAATTGTTAATACAACTATACCACAAATAGTAATTCAAATTTGCTCTCAAGTTGCAATGGATTGTAAAATGTATGCATATTGCACATTTTTCTTATTTCCTAGAAAAATCCAAAAACTGAAATATGCGCAAGCATGATGCAAAACTAGGCCCAACTATCATTTGCATATGTTTGCATGCATATACATGCATGGAGATCAGCTTGCATGCATGTTTACACATGCATACAGAATAGTTGAACATCTGAATGATCAATAATTTATCAACCATCCACTTTCCATCAGTGTCAAAAAGAAAATGAATGCATTCCATGATAATGGCAATTGAGAACTTGTAAACCATATAAATGCAGTGGTGATATTTTACAGGATCCTTGTATATCAAACAATTTGTCTTACAAAGAATGCAAGCGTCCTTAGAGCTTAGAAGGAATCTTAAAGACAGAAAGAAAAAATTCTAGAAAAGCATGGAACTGAGAGGCTAATACCTGCCTAATATTGGTGAATTTGATTCTGAAATGAGCCAGTACCAGACAAGGAACACTTACAGGAAGGAAATCCACACAAGCAGAACTTGTAAATGATATAAAGTACATATACAGCAATGATAATTTAAGGGATCTTGTCTTTCCATTTTTTATTTGTCATTCAAAAACTTCAGAGTAACGATTACTAATGACAATCAGTATTGTCATGAAAAATAAAAGTGATTTGTTCATAATAAGCAAGATGTGATTCAAGCAATATTCACCTCATTCTCAGGAAGCAAATTTGACTGAAAAATAATCAACAGTGTTTGCAGAGTTTTAAGTTGAACAGTTTCATCTGCCATCTCAGCATGCTGAAAAGAAACAGATAAAAGGAACATTGGTGAGCATGAACATCCACATTAATCATTGAGATACAGAGCAATGTGCAATCTGGTGAATGTGTTGTTCTATATGACAATAATTGACAACTATGGACATAGCGTCTAATACAACATCATACAGAAGGGCAAACAATTATGAAAGTCGCATAGGAATCAGTTTTTCATCAATATCTTGTTGAGTGTTGACTATCAACAACTGTTATTCACTAAAAAAGCTGTGGTAAATTACTGGTTTCCAGAGGATTTTCTCTATGGGGAATTGGGGATCCTTGAGGATCTTTTTTGTCTATCTTTTTTTTTTTTTTTGGTATGGTAGAAACATAGGACAGCACCTTGTCATCTTGGCCTTGCATGTCTGGTTTATGGTAAAACACATAAATATGAACATGCAATCCTCCATTTAGAGTCAGCTGTTGATTAGCATGTGTGGTTAAATTTAAGTGTTTTGGTTTGCCCATCAGGCTTCCCAAGGTGTCCAGCACTCACTGGACATTGCCCCCATCCAAGGCAGTTTACTCCACTCAATATCAGCAGGCTTCAAACCCAGCCATCACGGTGTATATTTTCTGGACCATGGTTTGTGCTTCACTTCCAAATTGAAACTATAAAAGTTCTAGGGTAGACCTAGTTTTCACGAACATTTTCTATAAAGAATAAGCAAAAACCTGGATTTATTACAATCTTTGCTGATGGTGACAATCTGATGGTAGCCAATTCTTGTTCAATTCAAAGGGAAATTTTAAGAATTTAGAGACCTCATATGAAAAAAATAAAAACAAAAACCAGAAGAAAGAAGCATAGTGGAGCAGTTTTTTTAGTTGTAATGCATAAGAAGTGGAACATGTTGGTGGAGGAACAGAAGGACATAGATTGATTCAATAAAGTGGAATATGAGAGAAGCAAGCAAGAAAAATGAAAGAGAATGGAACCTAAAGAGTTATTTGCAAAACAGGAATGATGAAGCTGGAAAAAGAGATCCATGATTCACAGCTAATCTCAACTAGACAGGCTTCTCCTTGCAGGAACATAAGATTTAATAGCAAATCTAAATATTTGACCAACTCACTTGCAGGGTGTGTTTGGCATTCTCTAAAACTTTTAAAACTAAAATTTTTCCATCTAAACCTTTTTTCCCTCCACAACTATCTTATTTTTCTAATCATTTAGTCACATATTCCTACTTTTCAATCATTTCTTCATTACTTTCTATGCAACTACCCTATCTATTTTAACTTAATTCTCTTTCCTCCTCATCATTGCCCCTATCATATCACATCAATTCTTCTATTTCAAACACTGTTCCACCAAAAACTTTTTTTTTTCAAAAATTTTATCGAATACCAAACACACCCACAATTTCAAAATGTAAACACTAGCAATATCACAGGTAAATAACATAAATAAAAGAAAGTTCTGCACATGAAAATTATCATAGATGTTGAATTACTCACATCTTTCAGGGTAGAAAGTATCTCTTTTAGAGCTGTCAATGCAACAGCATCATGCGATATCAGCTTTTGCAAACATGCGAGCCCAATAACACTTAGTTTCACTGACTTAACTTCGCAAGCCATCAAGAAGATGCGTAATATATCATCATTTAATTTAATTTCACTGGGACTTGACAGTGAACGAAGCTGCAAATTGACAAGAAAGCAATCATCATTCTTTCTTTAGCACCAACCCTGTATAACATCCAATATAAAAGGCAATGCCGTGTCCTGCCAAATGCTTAAAATGTTACAGTAACAGAACTAATTTTCACCAATATAGAATATAGGCTATGCGTTCACACAGTATGTAAGTAGACCATGGCTGTGATAGACTCTAGAAGCCATATTAAGATGTTACCATAACAAAATTTCAGCCATCTGTTGGAATAAAGCTTGTATCAATAGTTTTTATGCCCATATGATTTGTTTCGGGACATCTAAGGCTATCGGATTTCCTGTGCGCCAGATTTTGAGCCAGGGCCACTCAAAGCGGGTCCAGCCTGGTAAAGTTATGCAAATGCACTATAAATCCGTACTTCATCCACAAAGGTAACTCTCCGCAATCAAAAAAAAAAAAAAAAAAACTGCAATAAATTGTCTGAAGTCGGATTGATGCAAATTCCTGCGGAGCCTGAAGTGTTGGATGGAAATTCCAGACGAATTTCAATTCACTGGTTTTTTAACTCCTGCAAACTAGTATTATCGCAGGAAAAAAAAAATGTCCCTGTATAAAAGAAAAAGTTCACGTCATGATCCACAGTCACTAAGATGCCTTCTTTTCGAACCACATTGTTATACGCATCAATTTGGTTGCGCACCAAAGCCATTCATCTCTTACGCAAGCTCAACCATTCTCGATTCATTTCCTTACTCATGAACTGCTCAGAGAAAACCCACCATACATCTCATGAACTCTCCAAACAAAAATTCAAAGTTCTGCGTAAATGCTCTTGGAAATTGATTGAATCAGCTGACAATTTACAAAAACAACGAGATAGAATTCAAAGACCAAAACAGCACGACCGAAATCAACCTTCAGGATCGCGTGCTCGGCAGCATCTTTTACTGCAGGGTATTTGCGGCGAGCCTCCAAGGAGAGCGCGCGAAGATCGGATTCGAGAACAGCCATGAAAGCCATCACGGCTACCTTAGATCTGATTCTGAAGCTACGATGGTATGGAACAGCTAGGGTATTTTGGCCGGAGGAAGACCGACGACATGAGAAATGGAAGAAAGTGGCATTTCTTTACGTGGAAGGAATTTCGGGGTGATTGAGTGCTGCAGATAGGCAAGCGACGCAGCTGCCTTGGATCTGTAGGTTGACAGAGCAGAAGTGAGATGAGATGGACTTTGTCTCCGTGCGGGCCGGGCTAGGAAGGCCCTGCGATTAGACGCTCGCTCAAGGGCTCGGAGATCTTCCGCCCAAGCGAGTCGAGCCGGAGTTTTCAATTTGTGCTCCTATCAGAGGCTCGGCTCAAGCAAGTTGTAGCGGCAGGACCCGTTTGCCTTTTCGTCTTTTACGTAGGGCGAATACATGGTGGCGGGCCTGCGGCGCAACATCGACGGCTGGAAAATTTTTTTTTATCTTTTGCCTTTTTTTCTGAAATGCTGCCTGAATAAAGTTATCTCCCTTCAGCAGAGTGCGTTTGTTCCAGGGCACCTCATAACTGACAATATGCTGATCGCATATGAAGTTATTCACTCACTTCGACAAAGAAGGACGGGAAATAAGCAGGAATTGGCAGTCAAGCTGAATATGTCTAAAGCCTATGATCGGGTTAAATGGGATTTCCTGAGTCATATGATGGCAGCTATGAACTTTGGCCCGGTGTAGATTAATTGGATTCATAGGTGTGTGCAGTCTGTCCGCTACAGAATTCTGGTGAATGGACACAAAACCACCCTCCTCACCCCACATAGGGGACTACGACAGGGAGATCCACTCTCTCCATATCTGTTTTTGATTTGTGCTGAGGGCCTCTCTCTTCTCCTTGCCCGGGCTTATCTCCACCAATCACTCCATGGCATCAGACTCTATCCCAAGGGACCCACCCTATCCCATCTCTTCTTTGCTGATGACACCCTCATCTTCATCAAGGCCACTGGATCCCAAGCGCGACAGCTACTCTCCATTCTGCGAACATATAGTGAATGCACTGGACAAGCCATAAATATAAACAAGATTGTACTCTTTTTCAGCTCTAATAAAAACCCGGGTGTGAGAAGCTCTCTTATTAAGGTGTTTGGGTTATGTGCTCTGGAATTCAAATCTTATTTGGGGCTGCTGTTTGGTTAGGGAGAGTTCTCATCAAAGCTGTAGCTCAAGCTATTCCTATATACTCTATGAGTATTTTCTTCCTCCCCATAAACTTTTGTAGTGAAATAGTGAGTATGCTGAGTAAATTTTGGTGGGGTAAGAGCAATGGGAGACGCAAGTTGTGTTGGGTAGCATGGAAGGACATGTGTAAGACTAAGGCTACAAGGGGTATGGGCTTTCGTGACCTCATCTCATTTAACTTCGCGTTGTTGGCCAAACAAGTGTGGCAACTTGTTTCAAATTCTGATTCCCTTTGTTACCATGCTCTAAGGGCCAAGTACTTTAGTCATAAAAAATCTTTGGGCCTACAAGGCGAAGCCAACTGACGCGGAATCACTATGGACACCTCATGCCTTTTCTGCAAAACGCATACGGAAGACATATTTCATCTTTTTATTAACTGCAATGCAACCAAGCCGGTCTATCATACAGTTGTGGGTGATCTACTTCCCTCCATGCAGGGGAACTCCATTTTGGATATCATTCGGGTTTTCTTCACGACTAATCGTAATGATGTTTTTATTCTCTTTCTCCTATATTGCTGGTGAATTTGGTACATGCGTAACCAACTCCGGGTGGAAGGCACTCCATCGGTGTTTTCGAATGTGAAGGAATGGTGTATAAACTTCAGAGATCAGTATGGGGCGGCAATGGCAAAAAAGGGGGCAACTTTTTTTAGAAATCCCTGGTTGCTAGATGGACTAAGCCTAGCGGAGGCACATTCAAAGTCAATATTGATGGGTGAAAGAATCTCCACAACAACTGCACAAGGTTGGCAGCGGTTATTATGGACTCCAATGGCTCTTTTGTTGCGGCAAAGGGGTGGAATAGGCGTAAACATCTAGATCCGTTGATTATGGAGGCCACTGCTTTATGTCTGGGATTAAGGTGGGCTTTGGAGGGCCATTTCAACAACTTACAGGTGGAATCTGACTCATTGACTCTTATTGATTTTTTGGTGGACGATCGCCCCATTAGGGCCCTTGTGGGAATCATTGTCTCACAAATCCATCAGATTGCCCTACAGGCCCATTCTCTGTCATTTCACAATGTGCTATGTCGGGGAACTCCGTGGCTCATCTTTTGGCTGATTTTGCATCTTTTAATTTTTTGCTTGGACAAGAATGGTGGGGCAATCCACCCTTTTTTCTTCAGGAAAAACTATATACAGACAATTTTTTGTCAATGATATACGATGATAGCCTTATCCCTTCCACCTCTGACCCATCTCTGGTGCAAAGGTTGGCGAGATAGGGGCTCATCTTTTAATAAAAAAAACATATGGATTTTACCTATATATTTTTATTATAAAATTTAGTAATTTTATGATTTTATTAATTATTTTATTTTATTTTTAAAATTAACAGAATGGGTATAAATATTTTTCAATAAATTTATTTAACGTTTTATTTTGAACTTTCAAAATCCAACCAGCACAAAATTAATCTTTTTTTTATCTCAGTAGAGGCTATCTCTCTCATTCCGGTTCAAGCCCCTAATCTCATATACACATATTCACCCGTATTACTATCATGCATCCACGTAAGTAATCTATTTAGCGTAAAAAGTATTTTTACAAAATTAATATTTTCATAAGTGTGGCATCTATGTAAACTACTATGCAACATATAAGTAATTTCATATAATTTTATTCATTTTTTCCTTTTGATGACTGATAAAAAATCTACTTGATTTATTATATTTAGTATCATTTATTTATCTAATAGACCAATTCTCATCCAATCAAAAATAGGCATTGAAATCCCTTTCTTATCTGGTGATGAACTTCTAGACTGTCATCTTCCATTGTGACCTTGCAGGGCGTGGTTCGCTGGCAAGCCAGAGAGAAAGACTAGGTTTTCTCAAGCGTAAAAAGGGGAATTTTCATAGAAAGCATGTCAATGACAAAAGCAAACTTGCTTAGAGAGGAGATACAAACTTTGAAGATAGATAGCAGCACTGCATGCCAAAAGATCATTCCAAGTGAGAAACCTAATGCAATTTGCTCGCTATGGACCCGTAAGTATTACATACAAGAAGTCTTCAAACCCACAATGAGGAAGATCTCGAAAAAGAAAGAGAAGTTCCTCATTGCACAGATGGAGAACAATCTATTCTTACTGCACTTTGAGTCAATCGAAGATAGAGTCGCGGTGTTAAATGGCAAATCATGGATGTTTGACAGGTAGATAGTGGTTATGCAAGGTTTGCCAAACTTAATTAGTATTGGGGAGGTAGTTATGGTTCGGTCGCTTTTTATGGATTAAAATAAGTAATGCACCACTCGACTGAATGACTCTAGGAGAGATGATTGAAGCCTCCTTCAAACAGTGCCTTCAAGTGGAGTCAATAGAACAACTTATCAAAGTCAAGGTGATTGTAGATCTAAGGAAACCTCTCCGATGGGGTATTTTCAAACAAATTGATAACTGAGACAAACAGTGGCTTACATTCGAATAGGAGAAACTTTCCACATTCCGTCATGCGAGTGGTCGGATTAGACATACTTTCAAAGAATGCGATGACAACAATACTCCATGTGAAAGAAGAGGAACTCCCTTATGGCAATCAATTGAGAGTTGGATTCAAATCGGTAGGTTTGATAATGGGGGGAAAATGAGACAAGGCCCTCCTCATTTGTATGTGGCAAGCGCTGATGTGCCTACCACCCACCTCTAGATGAACCAAGTAGCGAAAATAGCCAACCCGTCTCTCGTCAAAGGGAATGAATGTAGCGCCTTCAAACACCCATGGCTTGCACTGCTTCAAGTCAATGGTCAAGTGTTGCGCCTCCACCATTGATAAATGCACCTCACCAACCACTTGTTAACGCCGACAACCATGTTCATGGCAATCCAGAGTGCTCGTTCTCATGGGCTCTTAGCAATAGAATTGAGGTGCAACCTCAACACAACACCACACCCATTGACAGTCTCTTTCTCATATCCCAGTAGGATTGTGCTCGACAACTGATTCCAACAAAGGAGAAAGAGTCGGATCGAGAATTACAGCAAGATTGAGAATTGGAAAATCTAGGCCACATGTTGTCCATAGAAGAACCCTAACAGTTAATGACGCAGTCATGGACTATTGGTGTTGCTATTGAATCTCAATCGCCCAATGCTATTCCAAATGGAAAGAATCATATACCTAAGGGTAAATTGAAATGTGAGCAAGGGGGAGTGCAACACCAATAAGAGGAACACAATTTACACATTACATTACAATCGCCCCCACAAAAAGACCTCTTATGGATGCACCAAGAGAGCAGGGGACCTCAATGTGATACAGTCAAAGAAACGCAAAGCTATTGCAGTTTTTTAAGTGGAGGCTGAGGGAAAACCTCAGCTCCACCCCAACTAAATGACTTTTCTTATTGGATAAATAATAGAAGAGGAAGGCAGTGGGTGGAAGCAAGATTAGACAAAGGCTTGGCATCTCTGCAATGGTTAATGATGTTCTTATTCGCAAAGATCTATCATCTCTCTACAGCCTCATACAATCACCATGATCATTCAACTAGTTCTTAATTCCATGCAGGATAAGAAAAAATCAAATCAGGATTTTAAGTATGACCTATTATGGGCCAAAGATAAAGAAGCTCACACTATTATTGATCAAATATAGGCCACAAACAATGGGGTGGGATCCCTGCCATGTGAAAATCTAATGAGGAAAATTCAAAAGTGCAGCACTGAGCCATCTGAATGGAGTAGGGAGAAAAAGGGTCCTTTTAGCCAGGTCATAACCAAGAAATAATCCAATATACCATCTCAACTCCCAGACATGATCTGATCAGAGGGATGAAGTCATCAAGAAAGTTCATCAACATATTCATTTTTTAACATGAAAAGATGCTATGGAGACAAAAAGTAAAGGTTCACTGGCTCCAACAAGAGGATGGAAATACTACTTTTTCATAAAATGAAATCTAATGGAAGACGATGCAACTCTATTGAGGCCCTCATTGATGGAAGGGGAATTCAGATAACTTATCAACAGCAAATACTTGCTCTCACCTTCTCACATTTTAACCATGTGTTTTCTAGCTCCAGTCCATCAAATGTTCTCAAGATCGTAGGGTTAGTCACGCGAAAAATATCTGATTCCAGGCGAATCTTATTAAACCCTTATCCATGGACGAAGTCTTGAAAGCAGTAAAAGCTAGGAATTAATCCAAAGCTCCTGGTCTCAATGGAATGCTTGTCGGCTTCTACCAAACACATTAGAATATAGTTAGTGAGGATCTCTTTATGGTCTATAAATCTTTTGATGGAAGCTACAACCTCACCAACAGTGTCAACAACTACAACATCTTAACTCCGTAAATATTCTTTTCATCCTAAAGAAGCCTGGTGTAGAAATACTCTCCGATTTCCACCCCATCGGTTTATGCAATGTTGCTCATAAAATATTGGCCAAGGTTTTCGCAAACAAATTGAAGTTCTACCTCTATGTAGTAATATCTCCTCAAAAGAGTGCTTTTGTTCCTAGTAGCCAAATCATGGACAATATGTTGATTACTTGTGAGGTGATACACTTTCTCACATGGCGAAAGGCGAAAGAGGGGCAACAAGAAAGAGTTGGAAATTAAGTTGGATATGTTTAAGGGCTATGATTGTGTGGAATGGGACTATCTCAAACACACGATGACCATTATGAACTCTGGCACGGTATGGATAAACTAGACTATGAGTTGTTTGTAATCTGTCCACTATCGGATTACTATCAATGTGCATAAAACAAATTATTTTAACCCCCAAATGAGTTTGAGGCAGGATGATCCGCTTTCTTCATATATTTTCCTTCTTTGTATGGAGAGTCTCTCACTTCTTATTTCTTAAGCGCAGCAACAATGAAATCTACATGGCACCAAATTAAGCTCCAGGGAACCTATTCTCTCCCATCTTTTCTTCGCTATGATGCCCTCATTTTTGCCAAGGCGGCCAACATAGAGGCAAGACAGTTGTTTAACATCCTCAAGCAATACAATGAGTGCTGAGGATAGATAGTTAATATCGATAAGACTATTTTGTTCTTCAGATCCAACACTAGCCAAGCTATAAGGTGTACCATTGCGGAGGTGCTTGGCTCCTCTGGTCAGAATATCCAATCCTATATGGGGTTTCTTGCCAGGCTAGGGAGATAAAAAACACATATGTTCAAGGAACTGAAGGATCGAATATGGCACAAGAGTCAAGGTTGGAACGGTAGATTGCTCTCATGGGGTGGTAAGGAGATCTTCATCAAAGTCATGGCACAGGTTAGTCCTACGTATTTTATGAGCATCTTCCTCCTTCCCAAAAACTTTTACAACGAAATTAGAAGCATGCTCAATAGATTTTAGTGCGGTGAAAAGAATAAAAAACATAAGATGAGCTGGGTAGCATGGAAAGATATGTGCAAGGCTAAAGCTGCAGGGAGATTAGGCTTTGGGGATCTTATCACTTTCAATTATGTCCCTCTTGCTAAATAGGTGTGGACACTTGCCACAAACACTGATTCCCTCTACTACTCCACTCTAAAGCCATGTATTTCAATAATAAAAATTTATGGACCTGCAAGGAAAGGACAACTAACTCCTCCACATGGAAAAACATTCTCGAAGATAGAGACGTGGTTTTTCATGGATGCCACTAACTCATTGAAAATGGGCAATAGGTGGCTTTTCTGGTGACAGATAGCTTTCTACCCCCTCCACAAGGCTGGTTATCAGCACACATTCCCAATGATGCGAAGGTTAGTTTCTTCCTTGATGAGCAGACTAGTCAATGACATAAAACTCTTTTGCTACAAGCAGTGGGTGAACATGGGCAAGAGACCATTTACTCAAATACGCCTCCAATCACAAAAAAGGATGAGTTTTGTTTTTGGGAGCATGAACCTAATGAACAATATTCTGTGAAGTCAGCATATAGGGCCTTGAGGACATCTATTAACCACCCATTGGGAGATCGAAAAATGGACATCTTTTTGGATTAGAAAATTTACACTTTCATCTAGAAAACCAAACTACTAAGCAAGGTCCTAATTTTCGGCTGGTGGTTGTTCAAAGATGTTCTTCCCACCTTACTAAATTTGCAGAGTCGAGGAATTCCAGTAGACACTCATGCCTATTTTGAAAGAAAGAGGCAAAGGATATATTCCATCTTTTTGTTGCCTGCGAACTTGTTCAGTTAGAGTGCTATAACATCATCGGTCACTGTCTTCTTACGGTGGTAGTAATAATTTGAATTTGATAACATATTTTGTGGACATTTTTTACTAATTTTGTGGGTAATTAATTAATATTAATATGAAATGTGGTTTAAAATATGATTTTGCAACATTTTGGTATTAAATATTAATTTCAAGCAAATTCAACAATTTTTATAATCTTTTGGCTTAATATTACATTTTATTTGTTGCTAAATGGGTTTGAAATAATAATTTTGACTAATTAATTATTTAAATATTTTTATGCAGGGAAAACAAGTTGTACCAAGTGAGTCCCACATGGAAATCAAATCATGAGTCATCCATTTCATCACCGGCTAATTAAACAAATCTCCACCATTCATTCCATTACATAGCTGTCTATCCTTTTTCATGTCTATTTCACGTGACAAACATTAAACATAGTTGTCCATTAATCTTCATAACCAGATCACGTGAATTGCTATTTTACTGTTGTCCACACATCATATGATCAGCATTTATCAGCCATCCATTCACCGCCCAAGCTGATCTCCACCATAGCCGTCCATCTCTAAGTTGTCCACCAATTTTTCAGTATCTAGCAGCAATATGTGCGTGAACAGCATTCATAACCCCACATCCATTTTCATTATTTAAATACCACACCGATTACTCTCATTGCCCATCACGTGAATTCATGAATCACCCAGCAGCAATATTTTGTTGGACCCCACGTCCATAAATTCAGCAATGACATATTGCAGCAAATCTATTCTTTATTGAGCTGGACCCCACCTCCATAAATCCACTCAATGCATTCATATGACTAGCCTTCGAATCCAATACAGCACCGTTCAACATTCACCAAGTGGACCCTAGCAGCATTTATGCAGCAGCATGCATTTATCCCATTAGATCCAGCTCCCTTTTCACATGAATAATAAAACAATGCATTCATTATCCATTTCATCGGTTGTCGATTTATTTTATTCACGTGATGGATCCATGATGGTCATTTAAGCAATAGCTGCATGTAGACCCCACATAAACGATTATATAAGAGGAGGAAGCACACAGAGCAGGAGGCAGACACAACATCCGGGAGCAGACGGCGCATTTTGCAACCGAACCAAGGAAGCAACCTACAGAAAAATCTCTGCAAAAATACCACTGTAAAATACTTCAGCAGAGATTTTAGAAGAAGAGTAGAGCAAAATTTTGAGACAGAAAGAGAGCAAAAGTAAGGTAGAGAGCACGGGCAAAAGGCGAATTTTCAAGTTGTGTGGAGCAACCGACACACCATTGGGGCTTCAAACTAATAAGCTTTTCTATCTTTTCCCTTTTTAATTTTAATTGTCTTGTTTAAGATGGTTTGTAATTTTAATTTTATTTTGAACTTAAACATGTTTGGCTAAATCTTAAATCTGGGATTTATGACGTAGCATGCGTACAATGTAATGTGGTGCGGATTTTTAATTTATTTATGATGGATATTTTTGTTAATTTAATATCTTGTGATTTTTATGCTTGCTTTATACATGGGCTCGTACTTTTGCATGATTTCATATATTAGGTGATGGAACCGAGAGATGGAAACCTAATATACGATAATCAAGATATTAAACCTGAAAATCAAAACCATGAGAATAGGCATGATAACTTTGAGAAAATTGTATAAACAAACCACAAATCTTAATGGATTTTAATTAACTTAATCCTATGAGAATGTGTGATTAAGAAAATTAGGATACGCCTTGTAGTTTTCAGAGAATGTGCAAGGATAAATTGGAGTTTATTCTCTTTTAACAAATAATATCCAAATTAAATAATTATACCATTACTCGTTGCAAAATACGCATGTGAAATCCTAGGCCCTAGATACTCGCACTCTATTTTTTCTCTACTCATTTTAATTTGCAATTTTCTCTTCCCATTTTGTTTATTTTCTTTCCCTTTTATTTATTAAATTTGCTTCCTACTTTTCTATTTTATTTGCAAATATTTTCTCTATAGCCGACACGAAAGTATTTAAAAACAAAATTTATAGTCCTGAATTTTCTATAGAACGATAATTTATATACTACAATCTACGACCCGTGCATTTGCGGTAAGATTGCGAACAGATAGGATATCTATCCAGGGCATCTTTCGAGCATTCATTGCTACAAAAGATATGGACGAGTTTGTTCTCTTTCTTCTCTTTCGTTGGCAAGTGTGGTTTTTTGAGGAATCAACTCCAAGAGGAAGACTTTTACCCCATGCTTTTAGATGTGAAAGATTGGTCTATAAATTATTAAGATTAGCATCAAAGGGCGATTGACCACATGGGATCAAGTTTGCACGATAAACCTCTTGCTAGCAAATGAGTTAACATTGATGGAAGAAGGAACCTCTACAAAAACTATATAAGGTTCACAATGATCATTAAAGATTCAAGGGGTTTCTTTATTGTAGCTAAAGGATGGCATCGAGCAGGCAGCATGGACCTGTTAATAATGGAAGCTACTACAATATGGCTGGGGGTGATGTGGGCTCTAGAAATTCAACTTCAGCAACTACTAATGGAATCAGATTCATTGGTACTCGTCAATTTTTTAGTAAATGAGAATCTCATTTGTGCCCCGGTGGGGACGATTATCTCATAGATATGCTTACTAGCCTCAAAACCCCATTTCATTTCTTACCACCATGTCATGAGGATGGAAAACTCAATTTTTCATCTTCTTGCTGATTTTACTTTATGTAATATTTTATCTGAACAGGTATGGTGGGCTAATCCTCAATATTTTCTTCAAAAAAAACGTTGTACAAATAAGTTTTTGTTAACAATATATGTTGACTGCTCTAACCCCTCTCCCATTAGCTTTCTTCATACACAAAGGTTGGAGGGATAGATGTCATCCTCTTTTCCATTAAAAAAGCATCGACAACATTTACTAAAAATATATATTTATATATAATTATGAAAAATAATTAAATTTGTTCACGTGTGTATTGTATGTTAGAATGTAATGATATTTTATAGAATCTGAAAATATAAATACAAATTTAATATTTACTATTGAATTATTTTATTATGTTAATTTTACACATTTTTAAATGAATTTATGCACACTCATCGTAGAAAAATTATTAGATTTGCATGATTATACAAATTTTGTTAAATATAATAGATGAAATGCACATGCACCATTAATTATCAAGGTGAAAATTTGTACGGGCTTACATGAATGTAGGGTTTCAGAGAAAAAAGTTCTTTTAATGCAATGTATATTAATTGATTATTTAGTTTGTGATAATTGAATTTTTTAATATTTAATAATATATTTTTGTAGAAATTTTTATGATATTTGCAAGAAAGATAATAATTGCCAAAAATAATTTTATTTGCTCACAAGTGAATTTTCATCATTTATTTAAAAACTTTAACCTTCATTAATAAAACTCTCATGAAAGCCATACATCTGTAATTTCAAGTAAACTATGTTGATATGCTTACAACTTTTCAAAACTAAGGTATATGCATGCAATTTCAACCAAAATATGTAGGTATTTTGAAATCCCTTTAGAAAAAATATTGTTTTACAAAAAAAAGCCTTTCTAAATTTACTTTATTTTTAAAAATACTTCAACAAATTTTACTACCCTAGCAAAGTCAGATTGCAATCTAGCCCACTTAGTGTAAAAACTTATTTTTTTATACAAATCTGTCACTAATTTTAAAAAAATTTGTAAACTTCAAAAGTGATAAAATTTATATATAAGTTAAATACATTTAAATTAAAATTTGTGTAAAAAATTTTAAAATAAAAAATTAAATACGCCAAGGTACATTAAAACTAAGTACATTGAGGTACATTTAAGAATGTCCCCACAAAGTCAAAGTTGTGTTCTTAGAACATGCTTTATCCCACTATTGGAGGTAGTCACGCTTTGACTTTATATTCAAACTCTAATGGTCATTGTCAGCTAAATATTCTTATAAACAAAGTCGATGTCTCAAAACATCTTTATGGAATTGAATGTTATGAGTAAAAATTATTGTCGCAAATAGACCAATGTGGGAATAAAATGTTAATATGTTTATCTTCAGCGTGAAATTTTCATGCATTTTTCCCAAGTTGACAGACCACTATTTAAATTCGACTAAGAACCAAAAAAATTAACAATAAAAATTCCTAATTTTCTCTTGAAACTTGTGATCATAATTAATAAGATCAAGTTCACTTGATCTACATCGTTGAATTAAATTATAAGATTGAAGGCATGGCTGACTGCATATAAAAATTTTTAAAACTCTTCAATTTAAATTTTATTACTGTATGCAATTATCTAATTTTTTAATTATTATTTCATATCTTTTTGCACGTTTATACATTAAACTAACATAATATTTTGACTTTATTTTCTTTATTCTTGATCATTATGTCATCATATTATATTATTTTATTTCATTTGAAGAATTTTTACAATAAAAACTTGTCTTGCAAAAAAAATTTTCACATATCAAACACATCCTTAAAAATATATAAAACATGGATATGAAAGCATCCCTGTTTCAATTTTAGAGCTAAAAGGATGGCAAAGTGTGTAAGTAACAACCCATTTTAATTTCTCGCCGTAGAATTATCCAAGCATGTTTCTAGATGTTCGACTAGTTTACTTAATTAAAATAAGCTATTAAAAGAAAATTTTATCCAATGAAACACAAAAATGGATGGTAGGTGGCAAAATGAAGACAACGTGAAATCAAAGTTAGCATAAGATGATGTATTTAAGATTAATGATCGAGTTCAACATCGAAACTCAAAAGCAAATAAAAAGAAAATATCGCAAATAATAGTCAAAGGAAATAAATCTAAAATAAAGAACATAAAATATTTATAAAAGCGCTATAGCAAACCTAACACTAAGAAAACTTTAATCAAATAAAAATATGTATGCAAATCACAAAAACTGTTAAAAAGGTGATTTACTTAAAATGGTAAATTTAGAATTGATTAAAAATAACAAAATCAAAATTTACTAAAAATAAAAAACAAAATTCATAAGATTGTCGTGATGTTAGGCTTGAAAATAGCTTTCCTTTTATATCTTATGACTTCTGTAACTCCATCCCAATTAAAAGTTATAAATATTTGAAATTATTTTATTTTTTTTATTATGTAAAGATCTTGACACTTTGCATCTCAACAGTCCTACCTACTCTGGTGTCCATCCACTTGATTTCGTATATCATTATTCTTCAAAAACTTTCACACTGAACCTTTTTATCTAAAAATTTCATCACTTACTAAACACTTCTTATAAAAACCTAAAGAATTTCTATTTAAAATAGAGCTCTTGACAAGTCAAGACGATAGGAAAGATTTTATACGTCTTGAGTTCAACACCTACCCTATGCAGGTTTGTTGTATTTATTCTCTTTTAATGAAGGTAATCAATTATATACTTGTATCCATTGAGTGCGACGATATTTATATAAAATGTCTCCATAGTGAGGATTGTGAATTTGTCTGATCTATAATATCGGAATTGCTATATATGTAAAACTAATAAAAAAAGAACAGGTTTTCTCAAATAATCCCACTATATTCTTAAAATCTCAAATATATCCACTATTTTTGCATTTAAACCCAAAAATAACAATTCCACTAAAAATCGTTGGTTAAACTTTTTAAATACCCAAAAAACCCTTGTTGCAAAATAATAAATGATGAAATGAATAAAAAGAAAATGAAATTAAGGCACTTTAATATTAGAATTCATTTGCAGTTAGGGCAATAACAAGTTATAACATTCAATTTTTTCAATTGTGTCTTAAATTTAAGGGGCATATTAATAATTGCACATATTCTCTAATGGTATTAACTCATAGAATCAGTATTTTTTGGATTAAATGCAGATGTAGTTGATATATTTAAGATTTTGAAAATATAGTGAGCATATTTGGAATTAAGGTCAAACATAATATGTATATTTGGGAATAATCCAAAAAAGAACTAAACAGACATCAAAGCTTATGTGCAACTGCCGTTTTAATTTCTCATGATAGATTTTTGCAAGCATGCATTTAGACATTTGACTGGTTTACTTAACCAAAATAAGCTATTAAAACACAAATGCCTTCAATGGAACAAATGACTAAGTTTGTTTATTTTGATTGAAAAAACTGCAAGCATATCTTTTCTCTGATAAAAAGAGATTATAATTTTTCTTAAATTATTGTAAGATAAATTTAGAATTTTTCAATGTAATCCATAAACAAGGCCCATTTTGATAATGAAGTAAAAATTCGTCAATTCTCATTATTCAACATTACTTGTTATTTCATGCCAAAAAAATGATTTTCCATTAAAGTTTTAAGTAACATCAGCTTAAAATATTATATATAAAAAGTTTTGCTTCTATGTAACAACATAGTTATGATTTATTAGTTAAAGCTATATATAATTCCTTTAGTTTGATATATGTTAGTCATTGATATCAAATCTAATTCGTTCGTTATATTTAAAATCATTTATTCCGCTAAAAGACTAAATTTCATTCAAAACAAATATATGTATAGGCCACATTTGTTTAAAAAATAAATATATTTACATATAAATTAGAAAGAATGATTAGATCCATTTACATATATTAGAATATAATAATACTTTATAAAATTATGTATTCATATAATATTGATATTTTAAATAGTTTAAATGTTAAAAATGCTATTTAAAAATAATATTTAATATTAAATTATTTTATTAGGTTGATTTTGTATAATTGTAAATGGTGCTTATGTACAGTTGTACTAAACAATTAAAAGGATTTTCATGGTAACATAAATGATATTAAATATTTTAAACTAGATAAAATTGAATTTTTAATCAACCATACAAACACTAAAAATGAATATAATCATATATAAAAGTTTCCTAAAAGCATAGCCTATATAAAATAATTACATCCACCAGAGATGTATTAAAATGTAATAACATTTTATATGATCATTTACTTAAATGATTTTTATACTATGAAAATACGACTGTGAAATTAATATATAAATCAAACTATTTTATTTAATTAATTTTGTATTTTTTCAATGTGAGGCTATGCATATTCTGGGTTGAAAATTATCTACCAGTTAAATAAATTATTCTAAATATATGAAGCAGGTTATATTTTAATTCCACCATCAACATGCCCCATCAGAAAGTTACATTAAAAAAAAAACTTTGATGCAACGTGTCCCCACAGGCTGTTCCAAAATATTCAGGCTTGGATGGGATGAAAAAAGAATGTTATAAAAAATTATATTAAAAAATCAGAAATTGTATTACCATACACATCACATTAAAGCCTCTTGAATTCTTCGAAATGGGCTTGGGAAAATTTTATATAATTCTTAAAATATTTACCCCCGTATTAAGGAACGTTCATAGTGAGGATGAGCATGAGAATAAAATGAAATCTCACATTTTCCAAAATAGTTTTCTTATTTTAAAAAAATAATAATCTATTTATTCATTTCTCATGCACCTCTACCTAATCCCCATACATTTTTACCCATTCCCCGTCTAAAATTCTATACCAAATTCCCACCCAACTCTCGTCATTGTCATTATCCTCTCTTCCCTGTTTTTCTCATCCAATGGCCGGGTGGGACCACCGAAAGTCCCCCGTCTTTTGTTGTCCGCCACAAGCTATACTACAACCTGCTGCTGCTCATCCCACAGAAACGAGAAACTACTAACTCTCTTTCTACCTCCTCCACAGATCCATGGCCACCCTCCGCTTCTCACCCCTCTCTCTCTTTCTCACTCGAGCCACCAGCAACAACCGGCGGCTGCAGATCATGCCGTGCCCGAGGATGGGTTCCACCAGAAAGAGAACGATACGACCGGCAAGAGCGTATAAGGTGGAGATCGAGCACGAGGGGCGGACGACGACGCTGGAGGTGGAGGAGGACGAGACGATCCTGGAGAAGGCGTTGGACGAGGGGATGTGGGTGCCGCATGACTGCAAGCTGGGCGTTTGCATGACGTGCCCGGCTCGGCTGTTGGAGGGGAAGGTGGATCAGAGCGAGGGAATGCTGAGCGACGACGTGGTAGAGCGCGGCTTTGCTCTGCTCTGCGCCTCCTACCCTCGCTCAGACTGCAAGATCCGGACCATTCCCGAAGAAGAGCTTCTGTCGCTGCAGCTCGCTACGGCCAATGACTGAGACCTAGCTCGGCTCGGTTGTAATTCATGGGTATGTGTTGGACCGTCTAACGAGGTTGTTGTACACAAGTTCCCCACCAATGCTCAAATGCCCTTTCTTTTTTTTTTTCTTGACCCTTAGTTCAGCAATTTGCAGATATACATCTACTTTTTATTTAAAATTAGCTTTACCGACAATTTTAGATTTTTTTTCATGGTAATGTCTTTAAATCGCCCTTTTCTTTCTTGACCCTTAGCGATTTGTATATATACATCTACTTTTTACCGACATTTTTAGATATTTTTTTCACGGTGATGTCTTTAAGGTGTTGATGAGGTGCTTCTTGGCGCTCACACCTATCTTTTTAACTTTTTTCTAAATTTTTTTACACAAATGTTAATTTAATTATATTTAATGTGTATATCAATTTTTACCCTTTTTGAAAAATTTTAGATATTTATTTCGAATTTTTAAAAATCAATCAACATTAAGACTCAATACTCCTGAGTGCACCTAATCAACACCCATGTCTTTAAAGGGTATGAGTAAAGAATTACATTCCATGCTTACCCTTTTTCTTGAATTTTTTAAATAAACATATGGCTCAAGTTGGACTACACTCATACCAAATTTTTACACTCTCTAGTTTTTAAATACCTTTACAAATTTAGAAATCAAAGTTATAAAATTTGACGTGATGTACAATGTGACCCGGGCCCAAACGTTCATACCATGAATCAAAAAGATTTTTGGCAAAAATGTCCAAGTTGTGCAAGCTTAGAATTGTTGCTTACAACTAGGACAAAAATGGGTTTGTGCAAATGGTTATTCTCTTCATTTCCTACAAAAAATTTTAATATCTAAACTGTTTATAACATTCATCCACGTAACATATCAGATGTTCTGAAAACTATTATACACTATCTTCATTTCATATTCACATATGAATGATATCAAACCTTTACAACATAAGCTTACAGTTAAGGTGGTTTTTGGCATCTCCAATATATACGTATTCATTTACATTTTAGGTGGTCGAGAAGCCCAAAAAAAAAAAAAAAAAAAAAATATAAAGCAACAAACATTTGTACCAAGAATATCTTTATATGCATCGAATTTTTAATCATCCCTTTTTTCTTTTTCTTTTTTTTGCGTTGGTTGGAATCATCCTCTTTTTAAAGATCGAAGTATCTCACATGCCGAAACCTTTAACACGTACAAATGAAAGGTTAAAAATAACCAGGAAGAAAAAGAGAACTAATTTAAATAAAATAAAAAAATGTCAACCTTCCAAACAAAAAAAAAAACACATGGCTTTGCAATTCACCCGCCAGATGCTCGGTATTGTTTACCTTCTGAAAATGTTGGTTGCAATGCCTATGAGGCTTGGGGGTAATTCATTCTTTTATATAAGCAAAACTAGTCACCCACTTGCCTCCCCATGAAGCCTCAACTTCACACCTAGGAAAGGATAAGCGTATCTCACACGTCGATATAACGAAACGTGATCCAAACAAAAACATAATCATAACCATCTTGAGCTTTGGCCCAAAACTAGCTTATACATACACTTGGCTGCCAGCAAGCCATCTTCTTGTCGTACACGCCTACCCACCAGGAATAGCTCATAGTTTAGGCATTCTGTAGTCATATAGTCCCGTCGTGCTTCAACGCCTCAACCATAAAAAATATCAATCACCTTCCACGAAACAGCCACAGAGGAAAAAACCAGCAGGAAACCTTCCATGCTGGTCCTCCGGCGTAAATAAGATCTCCAGAGGTGCTTGTTAAGGCAGGAAGGTCAATGAAGCTGGTGCCTGATACGCATTAGACCACCTGCAACGACACTGTAAACGCTATGGACATAAAAAAGATATTTTGCAGTCTCCCACCTCAGAGCTTCATGCGTCACCCAGTGGCCAAACTAGAAACTCCTAGTTTCCTCATTAGCAATAGCAACCGTAGGAAAGGTAGAAAATTTTCAAGCACTTACCTATGCCATTCCAGGATTGGGGGATCGCGCTGTTAGTTCAACAATTTCAAATCACCATCTCTGGAGGCCTACCGCCAGCCAGTATGTGCCTAGCTTGTAAGCCGGGGAGCAAATGCCGCTTGCATCTATTAAAAAAAGTCCTGCCGAGATGCTGGATGAATGAAAGATTGTACTACCTGAGTCTATAGGCCTGAATTGCAGACTTGGTCTGTAAGAAATTGTTATGCAAAGTACATGGGCCTTTGAGAAATGAATTTTTCATGGAATTAAATTCTATTGATTTAAAGTCCATTCAACAAGCAGACAACAGAAAATTCAATTGCCCTAAGGCAGGCAGGCCCCTGCTTGTCAACGGACAACCTCAACACAGCGGCCACCAGAGAAGATACAATAGATGTAGACCGTCAAGGGTATAGAAGTTCAGAAAGCCAATAAGCAAGACTAAACCTCACCGAAAAGTGACCATGGCAGGGTCCAAGGATAACTAGATCGAGCCATTGTCTTTGACTTGTAAATACTCAATAACCAAACTATAAAACAGCATTCAGGCACGAACCATGAGAAGTACCCTGCATACGAGCAAAAACATAGCACAAACAATTCTATCATCCTCCTATTGTTTAGCACTCCAAATTTAAGGAGAGGTGGGGGGAGGGGGGAATCCCTCTAACCAAATGCCAAACGGACCAGCAAGGTCTACACCTATGAGTGGACCAAGTAACCTCCTGATGAACCAGCCAACCAGGCAAACTGCATCCATCACAAAGTCACACTAGGAAAGTCAGCTAGTAATTAATACTGATACACATACTTCCTGGCTCAGCTCCTGATCACAGCAAGGAGGCCGTCAGAATGGTTTTGACAAATGTACCAATGAATGCATTGGCAGCATTTAAAATGGGCAACTCCAGTTCAGCTTATAAATAAATAAAGAAAATATATATGAAGTAAAGCCGTTCAATCTTCACCAATCCACTTCTTTCACTCATCAGAATTAAATGCATGTTAAGTGTGATAATTTGTTGTAACAGGGTTTGACCCGACATTTAACTGAAGCCCAAACTGCCACAGCCAAATTTCTGCAACTAAATGAATAATCAGGGACTAGAACTTGAGGCTAGTCTGATGGATCAAGCTCAAGTTTGCTCTTGATTATAGCCCTCTTCTTTATATCAAAGTCAACCTTGTCCAGATCTGATGAGGTCCCCAAATACCCATAAAATATCCTGTTCTTTTCACCTGTCTTCTCATCCACGTTGACTAGGTTTGGATTGCGCTCTTCATCTTCTCCTGATCTTGAAGCCTGTGCATGTGCCCATCCACTACGCCCATGGTTTTCCTTCTCAAAATAATCTGCAAGGCGCTCAGCATCCTTCAAGCCAGAGTGACTACTAGCAAATTTCACCACTGTGATGCCTGTGTGGCCATCCCTTCCATACACTGACTTCGACTTACCACCAGTGAAACCAAGCTCTGATCCATGAGAAGTAGAAGGACAAAAAGAGAGATCCATAAGATGATTTACAATTTATTCAAGCGCCAAGCACAAGCCAATAGGACATCATGAAATATGATTTTTAGGGGAAGGACTGGCTATGCATCACCAAATGACTGAGCATTTAATACACTTCGTACCACAAAGTTTCCTATTACCACAGAGTAAGGGGATACGTCTAGGTCCTTGTAAGCAGTATGCTAGAATGCATGTATGCAAAAACAGTGAATCGTAACTGTGCCTCAACCAAAAAATTACAGAATTTGCCGATCCTTGATACAACATCTGAACATCTACCTCAAAATAGGTCGGCAAACTCAACCTCAATTAAGAATATCCCTAATTCAAGAGCCAACGACCAGAATTTCTATTAGCGATGAATAATTATCATGAAGCAAAAAAGAAATAAAGACACAGCCAGTCCCACAAACCATCAAGGAAGAAAAGTCGGTCTATAAAGGAAGTTAAAAAAAAAATAAACGGATTAAATGTGAATAATAAATAAGATTAAATAAACAACATATGTATGTGAAATGCAGTTATTGGTAAAATTCTTTAAAAAATAAGTGGATTAAATGTGAATAATAAAGAAGATTAAATAAATATGTATATGAATTGCAGTTGTTGGTAAAATTCAAGACGAACAAACCAACCAATCAGGATTCAGGCGCACCCACAGCACACTCCACTTCTCTGTGAACTTCATTTTGTTGCGAACCAATTCATAGATGAGAGTTCAATCCAGAAGGCATAGCAATTCTGACTTGGATTGACATACTATTCTACATGCCCAATAGACATTACTAGATGTTAAGCTGCCATTCCAGATATGACCTCAATAAATGTTACGACTACCCAAGACTTCTCAGCGTAAAGACACCAATACATAAGCAATAGACCCTCCTTGATGTCATCATAGCAATCCACATGCACAATACATCCTTCCACCATGAAGAAATTCCTCTATATTAATGGATGGCCCATATAACTCCAACTAACGTTCGGTTTCGAAAAGCCTGAAAGGAGGTTCACAATGAAATTGGTCAATGATAGCCTTAAATCACCAATAACCAAGTTGGACATGTGAAAAGCTTTCCCATGCTTCGAAATGTGCTAAAGCCAAAGCTTATGTCTTCTCCAACCCCATCGCAACCAAATATATAAAAAATATATATATGTTCCCCAGATCATCAATAACCAAGCTGGACTCAGGTCAAGATTTTTCTAATGCCCACAAATTTGCCCAAGCCAAAAGCCTATTTCTCCTTTAAGGCAAGACAACTGAATACCCATATCTAAAGCTGACTTTATTTATTCCATAACAACCCTAATTCTTTTTATGGTTGCCTAAGACTTTATTTCCTTCGTAACAACCTAATTCTTTTTATGGTGGCCTAATTTTCAATAAATAGCTTACATTTATTTTAAACTTATTTGCTCCTTGCTTAACATCATATGCTACACCAAACTGCTTTCTATCCTCTCCATCTCTATCAAATCCACTCTACAGATCAGGCTGTCATGCGTAAACATGCTCCACACAATCCCCTGAATCTGTAAGGGCTTCCCTCTTACATTCATAGTTTTACTAGCAGAGCTTTTGATATCAGAGGGATTAAAAGTTAAAAACAAATAAATAGCAGTTATTCATGATAAGCAGACAAGAGTTTGAAGTTCTGCACCCTTCACATATACATATTCAGAAAACTCCTTATAGTACTCCTGTCAATTTATCATACAGCATTTCAAAATACCATGTAAAATTTGTTGAAGGCTGCCGATCATTCTACATGAGAAGTTTCATTCCATGAGCAACCTACAGCACAACTAGCACCAGAAATCATGAATTTAATCAAATACTCCATCAATATCTCCATGATGATGTATCTCCAGAACTACCTTTTCCACATTGCAGGATATTAATGTTACCAAAATCAAACATGTAGGCTACCATATCTCTAAAGGCAATAATGATCAGGTCGTAGCCAGAGACCAGCGATCACTTGACATTGAAGAAACTCTTATGGATAATTGTAGCTTAAGATAAGAAAGATCACTTGACCTTGCAGAATGTGTAACTATAATACCAATTTCTGGCAAAATTTTCTTTTTTAGCTTACTCATACTCAAAATTCAAACACAATAGTGCTTACACATCAGAGAACAATTGCTGCTCAATGAAGGCAAAAGTTCATACGACAGATGTTTTGCTATCTCAAATGGTGCATGAGGCATTGAATGCCATTTCATTGTGACAAATTGCAAGAACTGATCTTGGATCAAGGATGAGAACAGGCCGAAGTTGTTAGAGGCGCAAGGCACACTAAAGCCCAAGAGGTCCTGGAGCCTAGGTGCGCTTTCAAGGCGCAGGCCTGATTAAAGCAAGGTGCAGTGGTGCACCATATATATAATTTATCAGAAAAGTAATAGGTGCCTAAAACTAGTGATTAAAAATAAGATTAACAATCAAACGACAAATAATGAATAACTATAATTGTTACGAGTAAAAAAAACAATTCAGATGCATCTATTAATAAAAATATATATTTTTGCAGCAACAATTAAATGAAATTTAGAATACAATTTTAGCAACAATTCAGAATATTAACAAAAAATAGTTTATGTGTTAGCCGTGGGAAGGTGGACATAAAAAAGACTTATATCTAATTATCTATTTGTGCTTTGGTCAAAATTATAAGTACATATTTTTAAGCAGGAAACACCAGCTATCTTTAAATCATCTGGAATTGCCGTTAAACTAAATTCTTTGAAAAAAAAAAAAAAAAAACACTATTGCGGTATTTTTGTGATTTTAGAAAACATCAGTGCCCTTTTGCGCCCTGGAAAGGCTTAATGTAAGCGGTGCAGATGTGCAGTGGGTTGTTTTATTGACCAACCAGAGGCTGATGTCAGCGAAGGAAGAAAAAACATCAAGACAATGATTATAAGAGAAAGGAAAGTCAGAAGGTGTGACAGGCGTCTCTGTCAAAATAAATAATAAAATAGTAGAAGTGGCTGGCTGGAACATTAAGGTGGATGGGTTTTTGTTAAAATAAAAAAAGAAAAAGAAAAATCAAACCAAAAGAAGAAGAAAAAGTATCAAACTGTCCTCAAACAGATGCAGCAACCATGAACAGAAAAGGATGAACAGAAAAGAAAGAAAGAAGAGGGGGGGAAAAAGCAGCAGCAATACTGCAACAACAAAAGAAGAAGAATAGGCAAATGGGGCTGCAAGGAACTAAAAAAGGAGATGGGGTTCTGAAGAAAAAGAAGAAATTTTTTTTTTTTAAAAAAAAATGGCAGCAGCGCAACACTGCAGCATCAAAACGAGAAGAAGATGACTACTACTTATCCATTCGGCTTAGTTTCATCTTCGATCCTCTTTTCTCATTATTATTTTTTTCCCCTTCCATGAACAGCAACAGGGATTATGCGTGCTTTGGCATTTGTCAGCAACAAGAGGGATGCCTGTCCTAATTTTTTTTTTTTTAAAAAAAAGACAAAAATGTATGGTATTCAATAAGGCGCTCAGGCCCTATGCCTTGCACCTAGAGATAAGCGCGTGCCTGTTTGAAGGACTGCACCTTGCATGGGTAGGAGGCACACATGCTGTGCCTGAATGTGCCTTGAGCCTAGGCATGCGCCGTGAGCCTGCCGTTGACAACTATGGAAGAGGCTACTTAGAAGTAACAACAACAGCAACAGCAACAAGCAAAAGGACGATATCTACCCATTAAAATAACAGCCAGCTAAGAGCCATGCCTCCTGCGATAAAGATGCATGGTCGAATGGAAATACACTAATAAAAATGTTGCAACTGTCGCACTAACAACAAAAAGGGGTGGCCAAAAAAGTAGAGTTGCATCAATTCAAATGATGCCAGCAACGACAATTTAGCAGAAATCATGCTGACAAATCAAATAAATCAAAACTAATGAAAAATGATGCCCTCCATACATGAATGCAACAAAACAAAAGGTGAGCAGGCATACTGGCAAGAACTAGTGGCTTCCAAGACAGATGGAGAGGAAGATAATCAATTTCCATTTGCAGAGGAACATTTTAATCAAATCAGCAAACTAACAAATGAAAAGGCAAAGAACAAATGAAACTGCCAACAGAGATACACACACACACACACACACACACACAGAGAGAGAGAGAGAGAGAGAGAGAGTAGACAGATGGTGTGGGCTTGGTTACCAAGCATCATGGAAATATAGAGATGAGCTGAAAGGAATAAAAAAGATGCAGACAGATGTCAAAGCAGTAATAAAAATTTTCACATATACTTCCCCGGGACAAACTAATGGTGTGTTTGGTTGGAGGTAAAACTTTTGATGAAAAGTTTTTAAAGTAAAAGTTGCCAAATCAATAGAAAGTGGTGTGATATAATAGGAGTAATGATGATGAGTAAAGAGAATAAAGTTAAAATAGATAGGTTA
>JAXCLR010000073.1:23627185-23638347 GCA_035584095.1 Annona squamosa | reverse complement strand
GAATAATTATGGAGAGTGAAAAGTTTTAGATTGAAAAGTTTTAGTTGACATTTTTTTACCCTAAACAAACACACCCTAAAACAAAAACTAAAATAAATATAAACTAATAATTCACAGTACAGTGAAACATTATCATAGCTTCGAACATGCACATGCATACAAAAAATTGTTGAGTGATTCTATATGCCACCGCTCCAAATTATGCCCCTAAAAAGGAAGAAAAAGAAAGAACGAAAGGAAAGAAAAGAACAGCAACAAAATTCAATCCTAGGATCGAAGGAACTCATACACTAGAATGTGAGAACCAGCTCGAAAGCCAGCCATTGAACTCATTGCTAGCACAATGTCTAAAACCAGAGAATGCCTCTTATTTATCTCCAATCCTCTCATTCTTCCCAAATATCTAAACCAAGCAACCTGTGCACAGAAGACTACCCAACCTTAGAAAGTAGATGATTGCTGCTAAAAACAGCAAACAAGATATGTTGTAATCATCAGCGCATGAACGACTTTTTTGGACCATATTCTAACCCTGAGCTACTTGTTGGCAATTTGGACTTGGAGTGCAAAAGACAAATCTGCAGAAACTAAAAATATCAAAAAAGATCCACAATCACCGTTTTCATCTGAAGTGACCCAAAGAGTTGGAAAGGCAACCCAATAGAAATGCACAACAGGCCCAAAGATGCATGTCTACATCAAAGGCTGGTGCACAAAGATACCTGCTAATATATCTATTCCAAAAAGAACCAACAACGTGAATGAAGAAATTTGTAGTACCTTTGAGTTTATTATCCATCTCCTTGTTACCAAGCCCTTCCACACGACCATCTTTTCTACGTCCTGTATTAGTGTTATGAATAATGACTACTGGAGGCCATATGATAAGATCCTCCTTGTTTGCTGCAGCTTCACTAGCAGATAATGATTGGTATGCCTTAGAGTTATCTGGGACTTTTGCATAGTTCCACCCCATCAGGATACACACAGCCTTATGAAAGCCTAGGTGATCAACACGCAAGGCTGCATTCTGTGAGTTGTAGGCATGAATTATTAGAGCATGTAGATCCCCATAATCTTTCGAATCCCTGTAATTTGAGTGCCAAGAGGATTAACAACAGAAAATTCAGCCTTCTCCCTCTTATTACATCATATTCAAAAGATAGAAAGGATAATTAATGTTTTGCCACAAAATTGGCATAAAGGAACCCCACAGAAGGAGAAGTAGAGGGGTGGAGGGTAAGGAAATAAAAAATAGATCTGAGTTAATGACAGTTCTTCAATATTTGTTTGAAGTTATAACTAGCAATTTCTCTAGGACTGATTTAAGCATGTCACAGTACAACATTTAAACAACCGAAAGTAACTCCATGGACATCATATCTACAGCACCAAATATCAAACCTTTATGCACGCCATTTCAGTAGTGATCAATCTCATCTAATAATGACATCAGGGATGAAAGCACGATCGATTGTAAATAGCAACATCATGATTGTAGAAACTAGCCTAATACATTGCCTCTCTGTCCATCAGTCATGGATGTTCCTACGAAAGTCAGTGCTTCATTTGCTGACAAAGGATAGACATGCTCAGGTTTCTTATAAGAAGTCAGCATTTTATTCTTTGCCATAAATAAAATGCACAAGTGAGTAACCATGAAAATTATGTTAGGTACATTCAAAAGCCGATGCAGGACGAGACACACTTGTACAAACAGAGGGAAAAGAGAAATTAACCACAAACATTTCCTGGAATCCTGCCCTATCAACTTTAGACAAGGACAGTAACCATGATTACCTGTTATCCACATATTACCTATTTAAAGCATGTTTAACAAACTTTTAGGTTATGTTTTGAGGGATTATCTAATTTGATATCCTCAAGCCAACCACTGCAAGTCTCCAGTATGAAGATAGGCCAGTATAGAACAGCGACCACATGCATTTCCTTCAGCAAATAAAGAAAAGCTGGCAAAGGAAATGCAAACAAAAGAACAGTGCGCATGATGACAGAATGATCCGAAGTAAAAGATTGAGAACCTATGAATAAAAAATCCTCCAACTATACAAAAGCTCACAGAAGCATCCACTAGCTGTAGTAAACATTACAGCAAAAGAAAGTGAAATGCAAGGAAATACACACAACAAAGATTCGTCTTTAAATTTTCCTAAATTAGGCATACGTAACCTTGTTGTGTCATCCAAATAAAACTCGACAAAAAGCAATCACAATTCCTTTCATGATCCTTGAAAACTATGATATTTCATGCATACAATAAAAACATTTCAACCACAATGAAATAGCTGTCCGAACAAAATATATATATATAAACTTCACAAACAAATGTTTGCCAAGTCCAAAAGAGTCTCATAATGAAAAGGATTCCCTCACTTCCCCAGAAGCAATACAATAAATTTCCTACTAATGTGTGGAAACTACTCACTTCCAAGTTTCTCAAATCATTTCAACCTTCAGTGCAACATGTACTCAAGAAAAGAAACAAACAGGCCAGACTTGAAAAAAGAGAGACAAGAAAGGGAAAGGAAAAAATAAATAAAAAGAAGCTAGCAATATAGAGCTCCTTAAGACAATAAGTTAATACTACCACACAAATGGCCACAATCTGTGATACTAGCTAACAAATGATCACAAAAACTTGAAGAGACCATAAAAAGGCAAATCAGCATATCAAACCTTCAATTCAACATGCACTTGAAGTAACAATCAATGTGACAAAAGATAGCACCACAAAGTGCATAAACCTGGTAGAACATCGCCCTCATAGAGTCTGACATAATTCAGGATATCAATAACAAATTCGACATGCACTTGGAGCTGAATAATCAACATGGAAAAAGATAGCACCACAGAGTGCATCAACCTCATGGAAAATGCACCATCAAGCATAAACAACAAATAGTGACATTCTGTTGCAACTACTAGCAAGCCATCAAAAACATGAAGAGAATGTACCTTCACTTCAACATACACTTACAGCAAAACAATCAACCTGTCAAGACAGAGGACCATACAGTGCATTGACCTGGCCGAGGAAAGCACCATAGACTTCATCAAACTGACGAAAGCAGATGATAGCACAGAAGAGTGAATTATAGGAGCAGGAATAGAAGAGAAAGAGAAGATGAACAAAGAAGAAAGAGGAAAGAAAATTATCAGGGAAGAAAGAAAGGAAGTCCAACGTTGGATCAGGAATTAGCAGGAAACATCAAGACAAGAACACGGACAAAAGCAACATTGATAATCCACTAGAGGCATGCAAAACCAATCAGCAACTCTCAAACTTCACAATCTTAAGAAATTTACTGTGAACACATTAATATTGCATTCCATATGCAGATAAAGAGCTAAAAACAAATTTAATAATAAAAAAAAAAGTTCAAAACAAATTTCGTAATGCCCTCAGCAAGCAGCTATAAGCTAACATGCAACACCAGACTCCCAAAACAAGAAGCCACTATTCTATGGTAATAAGTCTATTGCAAGTTGGAAGAAAAACCTAAAAAATACGTTTTAGGCCTCGTTTGGTAACGTTGAATGGAAAACGAGGAAAGGAAATCGTGGTAGCACGTATTTCGATATCTATCCTTCTACAATTAATCATCATATTTTTATACTTTTATTCCGATATTGTAATCATTTTCTTTATCAACTATCTTTCAATAAATTTATTTATTCCAACTTTACTCTTACTATTTCATATCAATCACATAAATTTCAAAATATTTCATTTTCCATTCCCACCAAATACCATATTTCCCACCACTTTCATATTCCCAAACGTCCCCTTATACTCATGATAAAACTTTTGATAAAAAGCTTTTGAAACGTAAGGAAATGATGTGATATGATAGAGATAATGATGAGAAGTAAAGAGAACAAAGGTAAAATAGATAGGTTAATTGTACGAGTAGTTGTATAGAAATGATTTAAAAGTATAATAGTTGTATAGGAAAAAAATGAAGAAATAATTAAAAAATAAGGTAGTTGTGGAGCGTGAAAAGTATTATATTGAAATGTTTCAGGTATTAACAAACACACCCAAAACGTATATCAATTATCTTCATGATTGCAACCAATAAGTACCAATTGATGGCCATGAAACGCTTCTAAGGACACTACATATACAGTCAATTTCTAATATTTTATAATCAACAGGACTCGAGAATGGAGAATCTCCAGTTGCCATTGGCTCTTCCAACTTGCAACCAAAATTATTATGGGAACCACAGACGGTGATAGATATCTGAATCTAAAATGGAGTCAAATTCAATTGCAGATAGGGAAAGAACACAAAAATGTGCCTGTTACTGCTCTTTTGGATTTAGAGCGTACAATCAATATTCAGCACTTAACAGCCAATAGTTTCAAAAACTTTCCACTGGATGAGACGAGCTAAAAGCACCAGTTCCAACTTCCAAGCATCACCAAAGACACCAGTTCCAGGCAAAACACTTGACGAAAGGAATTAGCAGCAACAAGAGACTTAAGGATCTTGTGGTGAGAGAGTTCTCCAAATCTGATAGTATTTTTTCCAGAAAGCTTCTTTGGTTGGGCTTTCAACTTACATATTTTTACCTTGTAAGAAATGTGAAAAAGAATAGGTTTATGAAAGCCCATTTCAACCAAAAAATCTAAATCCTAGGTTCCATATAAAACAAGAAATTGTGTTTCGTGATGCAAAAGCCAGAGAAGCGAAACTCAGCCACACAAGCAGCAAATAGGAGTGCCTCACAAGTGATCAAGAGAACGAAAAGGTTGTTTCTTTTTCCTTCTATCAAAACTTTCTTCCACATATTCCTGCTTCTTTGGGAATATTCTGTCTTTTGGACAGGAATTCCCAACAATACCTCTTGCAACTAGTGTGCTGATGACTTGGTAATCAACTAAGAGAATTTTCTGGCCTACTTTAACAGGCATAACATCAAGTGAAGGAATACGTAGGGCGTGTTTGGCTGTGAATTTCACTGGACAGAGGCGCCGGCACCATTCACTTTTAGCAAAGAATTTAGCCTGGTTCCGGACTGTTGTGCAAAGCTCAAAAATGGGAGATTCCAACTAAAATATGCAGCTGCAATCTTTTTATCACAAGGCCAAACAGGGCCATAGACAGTGATCATTTCAATAAAAGACAGAAGTTGACAAAAGATTACACATGCCATTGTATCCAAAACAGCTAGTAATACATCAGAGCTGTTAACAACAACAGACCATAAGATTAAAATTGAGATCACAAGACATCATCAAGATGAAAAAAATACAACCAACACAACACTATAAATGGATCGTTACAAGAATATACTTTTTTAATAGCCATTTATAATTATTTATGGAAGGGACAGAATGAATCACGTATGTGCCAAATGTATTCAGATCGAGTTGTAAAGGAGATTAAGGCATGCATCATACAAGGATGCACAAATAACTAGAAACTGAACATCAAGGGAGAAATGAATTATTGGGCTTTAAGGTCAGATTTGCTTGGGTTTTATTTTAATGTTATTGCCCTCAACAAACGACTTTTTAAGAAACGAATGTCAGAATTTTGAACCAAAACAGCAGGGGCTATAGCCGGGGTAAAACATATCTAACACAGCAAAATGAGTCACTTCCACAACCATATTGTATCAACTACATGAAAATGGTGCCAGCTCGGCAAGCTAGATTGATCAGCTTCCCCAATCTAAATTTCTTCCAACAAGAGGGACCATGAATAGACCTTCAGATATCTTTGGGAGGACTTCAAAAATGAAAGAATCTAAAGGAATTTGCTACTTGCGTCTGCATAGAATGACAAGAGGTAGCAAGAACTGTTGCATTGAAACCTTTGTTGAGATATTCTACATCCACGCTCATATCATTCAATTACAATAGTACATTATCATATCATTCAACTATTATAGTACCAGTAAAGGATAGGATGGACAAGTAAAACTACAAAAATACATGAAAACTTACAAAAGGATATGAAGACACATCAGGAACATTATAGGATTTACACAAATTAATCCAGATTACTAGATAAATAGACAACACTTAAATGACAAAAAAGATGATGAAGGGGTGTTCATTCCTTTGATCGTCACAGTATGATCTAGGAACTCAACCCCACAATTGTTAGAGAAAGGGTGGCATACGAGAAAGGGCAAGATTGCAAGAACCAGAAAGGACAAAGCACTAAATTTACCCAATGAAAATTTTCAGAAGAAAAAAGCTCCACACGTCCAACACAAACACTGATCATCAACACATAATTCTAATGGTAAGAAAAATAAACAAAAAGCTGCAGAAAACAATTCCTCTACATATTATCCTAAATACTGAAGAACGTAGCAATCAAGAAAGCAACAAATGTCGCCAAGTGCAAGAAAACCAAAGAGAAATTTATTTTTTTTAAAAAAAAAGAAAAAAAGAAAAATCCAGTGAAAAGAACATCTTTACACATATGGAGCTCAAAGTCTTTAAATTACAAGTTGATGAATAATTGTTAAATGACAATCTCTACACACCCAGAGGAGGCAAAAGACTTAAAGCATCAAACAAGCAAGAAAAGCAGTAGCCTCTCACAATATATTCAAAGTTTAACACAAACAAGTTGGAAAGTATTGCGGTCCCAGTACTTCATAAAAAAAGCTCATTAATTTCTTCATCCTAACATAAAAGAAAACTAAACATCCTGGGAGCCAAAAAAAAAAAAAAAAGGAACAGGGCTCAGACACCCACCTTGCAACCCAGCATCCCATGTAGAAGTTTGGGACAGAAATTAAGCATCGACATAACATAAATTTCAACCAGCCTCTTTCCATCTGCTTGCCAACATACATAACACTAGCCATAGGACCTCACCTTTGGGTTAACCAAAACCTATTGCTTTAAGAAGAAATAATCATAACGAATCCCAATGTCAGCCATGCACTCAAGGATGGTGACTTATTACAAGTGTGGATAAGTCGTAACCCATGCCCTACCAACCAGCAAATACATAACAACCGCATGTTGAGCCACAGTTAAAGGATGTAAAGCATGAAAGTCCTACCCATTCATATGCAAGTGCCACAATGAAAAACACACACTGAATTTCAATGGAATAGCACAATCACATCCAGACTGTAAAAAGAAAGTGAGGAAGATGCAATCACATAGAGACGCCAAACTTAAAAGCTACAAACTCAGCATTGAGAAGTGCAAACTGCAAAGTAATTCATTGGCACCAATTAATATGGCCATAAATGATGCAAATCCACAACAATATGTAACTTTGACGGCTTCTATACATAAATCTATGCCCCAAACAGCCAAGAATTGCATTTTGAAGAGATGAATAAACAAAACGTAGACTTAGATAACAGGTAAGAAACATTGGAGGAATGAGATTATTGTCAAGCATACAAACTTCTAAACATCAAATCAGTATCAGTCATTCAGATATTCCGGATGTTGTAACGAACAACGCCATGCATCAACATTGTTATTGGCATTCGGCTTTGCCAACGGCTTGCTGATTGTCTGTAATAACCTCAAAAAAAACAAAAAACAAAACAAACACAAAAACACACGCACACGCACGTACAGAATTACCAGAGTCCACACAAGACTGGAAATTGCATTGCCAATTTGCCATGCTAAATTGGATTCCAACAGGGGACAACTACAAGCCTGTCGCAAATGGATCCATTTGATTTGCAAACCTTTTTCCATAGTCAAAGGGTTAGCACAGGAACATGAGCACTCCAAATCATGTTAATTTCTCTGAGATTTTCAACATGGTGTCTGGTTGGTAAGCAGATCAATGAATCTAGCAAGATACTAGAATTTTGCAAATTCCGTCTTTGTTGCTCTACTTTATCGCTCATCCTTGTATTTTGGGCCACCTTTGAAGGGGAAAAAAAATGCCGAATATAGCAGCATGCATGAGGTGGGGAGGAGAGGGATAGTTCACCATCCTCGTTCCTGAAGCTGCATTTTCTCATCTATACGCCTAAACTGACCGCAGAGAACAAAATTTAAACGAGACACGAGGAAAAGGCAAGGCTCAAAACAGAATAGATCAAATTCATAAACCTGTCACATGCAAGGCAACGAAGTGGCCCATTCTTTCCGTTCTCCAAGTAATTGTTTCGCTGTGAAACATGTTCATTGAGCAGCTTAGAGAACCTAAGGAAAGCTCTCTTAAGAGCATCAGGATTCACATCCAAATGCTTCGTGTTTGCGTAGTCTGCCGCATTGGACTTGCTGGGCATGCCCTGAAGGAAGGCCACATCATCATTGCCATCTCCCCCGACCTTGGTGTGTTTGGAAGGCCGCATATCATCCATACTACTCCTGCCCGAATTCATTGCCTCCCGCCAGCGGGGGCTGCCTGGCCTAGCCATATAATCCGCCCGATCCCCCGAGCCTGAAGTGTAGCCATTAGGGTTCCCATACTGCAAAAGCTGCTGCAGCTGCTGCCGCTGCCGTCCATATCCATCCCTAACATCCTCCTCTCCGTACTTCCTTTTCTGAGAAGATTCGGGCTGCGGAGGCGGGCCTCGACCATCGAGCCCCAGCGAACTCCAGTAGTCATGCGGCCCGCCGCCCCGTCCATGAAACTCGCCGCGGTGAAGGAGGCCATCTGGACTGAGCGGGTGGGGAGGACGGAAAGACCGGTCAGCACCGGGAAGGAGGCCGCCAGGCTCAGGGCCGAAGCCACCGAGAGGGAAGCCCTCTTCCGGCGGGAGGGCGAAGTAAGATCGAACGCTTCCATCGGCTAAAACGATGGTGCGACGCTCAAGCATGTGGAAGCCATATGCGGGAGGTGGGGGAGGTGGAGGACCGAAGTCAGGCAACTGGAACGGAGAGGCGGCGGCAGCGGGCAGAGGGAGAGGAGGCGTGGGCTCTAGCGGAGGTTTAGCGGAGGAGGATGAGGGGCCTGCCGGAGGAGCACGAAGGGGAGGTTGTATGGGGGAGGAGTCAAGGGCGGCGAGGCGGGAAGATGAGGGAGAGGGTTTGGATTTGGAGGATTTGGGATCAGGAGGAGGAGGAGGCTGTGGATTGCTGGTGGATTCCCAGCGAGATTTTCTGTGAGGTGGAGCCGGCTGCTGCTTCTGAGAAGAGGAAGGCGGTTTACCCACCATTTTCTCGTTCTTCATCTTCGCGTGAGCCAAAGAGGCCGGAAAAGATGATGATAAGGCGGAAGAATGGAAGCAACGCGGCTGCTTTCGCGCTGCCTGTCTCTCCCTCGGCTGTCCCCTGAGGATCGAGATGCAAGCCTACGTGCGTGCCGGGAAGAATAACGTACGTCGGTACTCGGAAGAGACGCTCGCTGTAGCGAAGTTGTGCAAATCGGAACGGTTCTTTTCACGCAGGTTTCACGCAGGGTGTATTCGGCAACTGTAAGAAAATCTAACGTTAAAACTTCTCCGTTTAAAATTTTCACGTTCCATAATTATTATATTTTTTAACTATTTTTATATTTTTTTATATAATTATCTTATTTTTTAATTATTTTGTACAGAACTATCTATACAACTAAATTATCTATTTTAACTTTATCTTATTTACTTCTCATCATTACTCCTATTATAATACATTATTTTGACAACTTTTACTTTTCAGACTTTTTCATTACAAGTTTTATCTATTCACAAACACACCCTTGGTCATGTTTTTAAAATCTTACAATTCAACTCTGCATTAAATTTTTATTTTTACAATTGTAAGTTGGTATCTTATCAATACTAACCCTGTTTATAAAATTCTAATTTGTCTTTATGTTTTAACACTATTTTTTAAACTTAATTTCAAAAACTTAAGGGTTTGTTACGAATTATGGGATGGTCATCGAATTGAATATATTGTTTCTTCAAAATATTTGTTTCATTTTAAATTATGCAAAATTATTAAATTATGTCTGTAACTTCCTATCAAAAATTGCTTTCAATTCTTAAGATAAATTTTTGATTTTTAGTATAATTCTTTTTCATTCGCATGAAATAATTTTCAAAATTTTTAATATAAAATATATTTAAGAAATAATAAAACGTTTGAATGAACTGATATTTTTCAATTTAAAACTTTTGGTTCTTCACAATTATTTTATCTTTAATTATTTATTCACATCATAAACAACTAATTATCTTGCTTTAATCATTTTCACATGATTATTCACATAATTTATTTATTTTAGATTTGTTTTTTTTATATTTCATCATTTCCTTTATTATATTACATTATTTTTTCAATTATAAAAACTTTCACACTAAAATCTTTTCATATATATTAGGAAACTTTTGATCAAATATTTTTATTGTCCAAAGTTTTTTAAATGCAAGAAAATAATATATACGATCGTAGTAATAATTAAGAATAAAGATTGTAAAATTAAAATAGATATGTTAAATACATAAGTAGTTATATATAAATAATTGAAAAGTGTGGTAGTTGTGCATGAATAAATAAATTAATAATTTTAAATGCGGTAATTGCATAAAGTAATTTTTTAATACAACTTTTGACGATACATATTTTCTAATTCTTGATACACTTTAATTCTAAATTTTTATTTCGTCTTTATGTTATTGTCATCCTATATAAGGAATGCAATCCTATGCACCAGAGCGCATAAATCTGTTTTTATTTTTTAAAAACTTTTTTACACTATTATTAATCTAAGTGCATTTGACATGTATATCAATTTTTACTATTTTTTAAAAAAATTAGATATTTATTTATTTTTCAAAATAAGTGGCATGTTTAGTATCGATTTAAAATTACTAAATTGTTAAAAATCCAAAAAATATATAAAAATCTCTGAAAATGGTAAAAATTGATATACATGTTTAATATACTTAGATTAATAATTGTGTAGCAAGGGTTACAACAATTCACATAAAAACAATTTTAGAAAATTTAAGATCAAGTGTAACAGACTGACATCCTTGCGATCTTTTAGCGAAGATCAAAACTTATGTTAGTTGACTCATGATGGATCAAATATTAAATAGTCAGTGCATATTTTAAGTGATATTGCTTGCTTAAATCAAGTGTGTATGTGATGAATTTCATATTTTCATGACAATTCATTTAGGGTCTGTTTGGTAAACATGAAAACTTGCTTTTGAGTATAAAACTTATCAGCTCGGTGTTCCAAAACGTAAAGTTGT
>JAXCLR010000073.1:23614203-23627085 GCA_035584095.1 Annona squamosa | reverse complement strand
GTACAATTAATACCAGAGTTTTTGCGGAGAAAAAAATGTCGCCGAGTTTTAACGCTAACCAAACAGACCCTTAATTTTTAATACAACCTTCTGATGGTGAATTTTTAATACAATCTTTTATATTTTCAAACCAAATTTTCTAGCCCGTTCATATCATCATATTTTTTATCTCATTTCTTCATCTCATTTAACCCTTTTTTATTCTGCCGATGAATCTTTTGTTGAAAAGCTAGAAAATATAATTTGGTAGTCAAATTAAATATGTAATTGACTACTATTAATTTTGTCAAGATAATTAAGAATCCATGAAATTCTCTGTATAAAGCGCAGTGTACCTAAGTCTAATAAGTCACAAATTAAATAAGGACATTTTTCAATGCATCTAAGTGCGCTAAGCTTCAGTGCAACCAGGTGTATTTAACCCTTTTTTTGAAACTTTTTATACAACTATTAATCTACGTCTATTTAACATGTGTATTGATTTTTACTAATTTTGGAGATTTTTATATTTTTATATTTTTTTAAAATCAATGGCTATTTCGTAAATTATAATTATGAAACTCTACTAATTTAAAAAAATCTAAAAAAATCATAACTATCCAAAAATAGTAAAAAATTCATATACATGATAAATAAACATAAATTAATACTTGTATAAAAAATTTTAAAAAAATTTAAAAAAATTAATTCGAGTGCACTAGATCGCTAAGGAATTAAATAGTCCTTTAAAACTTTCTCATACTCATTTAATTTAAGATTTACACTAAAATCTTTATACCTTTGTGTGACCAGGGAAGATGGACATACAAAGAAATGAGAAAAACAACCTCCCCAACTTAAGAAGAGATGGCTGGTAGGCCTCCTACCTAAATCATAATGCCATTTGTCATGCTCTAACATCTCAATTGACAGATGCGCATATAAAACTAAAAAAAAGAGCTTATTGCACAAACGTTTCTTGTCTTCATCAATCATCAAGGCCCATGAAGAGTGTAAGTAAGGATAATAAGAGGTTGACATTGTCGAGGTATAAGCATATAGCAGCAGGAATGTGCTCGTCGTATAAGTAACACCTGATCAAATTGTCTGTGTCGATCAAGATGAAATCGCAGAATACGAGAGCCGACACGGTTGCAATGATCATGTTTGTTACCTTCCCAAATGGTATAAAAACCTTCAAGATCAACTCAAAACAAAACTGACTTTTAGGAAGCGAAAAATTTTCAAGTATAAACTCACAAACTAGCTAACATAGGTGCCAATACTAGGTTCAATGAAAGAGATTATGAAAGAGAAAGAGAGAAACAAAAAAGAGTTGAATATGAAATTCTGAATGGATAGAAAACCTTTAAAATGAATAAAAATAAAGCAAGAAGTTTTTTTTTAATGTCAATTTTAAACATAGTCATAGGTTGCCATTGGGCCTTTGCGTCAGTAGCTGGGAATAAGGCGATAGTATCACACATCCCCAATTCAAAACACGTCGAGTACAAGTATGTAATGTCCTTCTGGTAATGAGGGCACTTATATAGTTGTCTATTTGCCTTCCAAATGTGAGGGTATTTACATTATGTCTTTCCAAATATAAAAGTTGCAAGAGAACTTGATTTATAATATTAAATGTTACAAAATGTACAACACCCAGTCAACAAATGTCACCGTGTGTATATAATATCCAATCAAAAAATATATACAGTCACAAGTTTTACATTAAATTTTAAAAATGTAGTGTGTTTGATAAACGCAAAAAATATATTCTTCGCAAATTTTTCACATAACTATTATACTTTTCAATAATTTAAACACATATTTCTAAACAACTACCCTTAATTAATTTATTAATCATCTCTTCATATTTCATACTTTTTAATTATTTTTTACACAATTACTCTCTACTTCTAATAATTACTCTTATTTTATCACATTACCTCGCACCTTTTTCACTATCATACTTTTTTTCAAACATAACACACTTATGGTCGCGAAATGATAAAAATGATAAAAATAAACATAGATTAATACCTGTATAAAAAAGTTAAAAATACATAAAAAATAAATTTTTTTATTCGAGTGCACTAGATCGCTAAGGAATTAGATAGTCCTTTAAAATTTTCTCATACTCATTTAATTTAAGATTTACACTAAAATCTTTATGCCTTTGTATGACCACAGAAGATGGACATGCAGAGAAATGAGAAAAACAACCTCCCCAACTTAAGAAGAAATGGCTAGTAGGCCTCCTACCTAAATCATAATGCCATTTGTCGTGCCCAAACATCTCAGTTGATAGATGCACATATAGAACTAAAAAAAAAAAGAGCTTCTTGCACAAATGTTTCACGTCTTCATTAATCATCAAGGCCCATGAGGAGTGTAAGTAAGGATAAGAAGAGGTTGACAATGTCGAGGTACAAGCATAGAGCAGCAGGAATGTACTCGTCGTATGAGTAACGCTTGATCAAATTGCCAGTGTCGACCAAAATGAAACCGCAAAATACGAGGGCCGACACGGCTGCAATGATCATGTTTGTTACCTTCCCAAATGGTATAAAAACCTGCAAGATCAACTCAAAACAAAACTGGCTTTTAGGAAGTGAAAAATTTTTAAGCATAAACTCACAAACTAGTTAACATAGGTGCCAATACCAATGAAAGAGATTATGAAAGAGAAAGAGATAAACAAAAAAGAGTTAAATATGAAATTTTGAATGGATAGAAGACCTTTAAAATGAATAAAAATAAAATAAGAAGTTTTTTTTAAACGTCAATTTTCATAGGTTGCCATTGAGCATTTGTGTCAGTGGTTGAGAACAAGGCAATGATATTATACATCCCCAGTTCAAAACATGTTGAGTGCAAGTATGTAATGTCGTTCTGGTAATGAGGGCACTTATATAGTTGTCTACTTATCTTCCAAATGTGGGGATATTTACAATGTCTTTCAAAGTATAAAAGTTGTAAAACAACTTGATTTATAATATTAAATGTCACAGTATGCATAACACCCAATCAACAAATGTCACCGTGTGTATAAAATATCCGATCAAAAAATATATATAGAGTATGTTTGAAAATTGATAAAACTTTTGATGAAAAGTTGCAGAGAGTAAAAGTTATCAAATTATGTGATATAATAGGGTAATGATGATGAATAAATAAAATAGAGTTGAAATAAATAAGTTAGTTGTATTGGTAGTTGTGTATAAATGATTGCAAAATATGGTGATTATATAGAAAAATGTGAAGAAATGATTAAAAAATATGATAGTTACAATGAGTAAAAAAAATTTAGATTGAAAAGTTTTAACTTGACAACTTTTACTTATTACCAAACACACCCATAGTCACGAGTTTTAAATTAAATTTTAAATATATGGTTTGTTTGATAAACACAAAAAATATCTTCTTCACAATTTTTTCACATAACTACTATACTTTTCAATAATTTAAACACATATTTCTAAACAATTACCCTTAATTACTTTTTTAATCATCGCTGAATATTTCATACTTTTTAATTATTTTTCATACAATTACTCTCTACTTCTAATAATTACTCTTATCTTATTACATTACCTTGCACCTTTTTCACTCTCTGACTTTTTTTCAAACCTAACACACTTATGGTTGCAAAATGATAAAAATGAAAATATGATTATTCATTTTTACTATATTTTAAAATAAGACACCGTTGTAAATTTTAATATGTCTTTGTAGTAAAATATCTTTAGCTAAAATGTAAAACATAAAAACAAGTCACTCTTATATATTTGGTGTATCTGTGAATGGATAAAATTTTTGATGAAAAATTGTAGAGAGTAAAAGTTGTTAAATGATGTGATGTGATAGGGATAATGATGATGAGTAAATATGATAAAGTTAAAAGAGATAGGTTAGTTTTGTTGGTAGTTGTGTAGAAATGATTGAAAAATAAAGTAGTTGTATAGAAAAATGTGAAGAAATGATTAAATAATAGGGTAGTTGTGGAGAGTGAAAAGTTTTAACTTGATAATTTTTACTCATTAACAAACACACCCATGGTCATCAAAATATTAAAGTTGTATAGTAAAAATCATTTGTTGGGTTCCTTCCGCATATTTCTTGTACATATAACACACTTTTCTATACAAAATGGCGATACAAAACCAAAAAGGCATTTTCTCCTCAGTCCCTAATGAGCGATTATGGTTGGGGAAGGTAGAAAATCTAATTTGTGTTATTAGGGAGGGGAATTTTTGTCTCAAGTCAAAGCTCATATCCAAACTTTAATTCTCACAGAAGTTGAAGGGCCGCTGGGTCAAATTGACATGGAAACAAAAACGGAAAGTCTAAGAGAGGAGCTCCAAACCCTAGACCTAGGAAAAAGGAAGCATCGGCAGATAAATCCAGATGGCAAACCAGCACTACCGATAACATTGTGGACAACCAAGGCTTACAACACATAAATCTTTAAATCAACAACAAGAGAATTGTGAAAAACTAAAGGCAAGGTGAGTAGTATAGATATAGAAGCAAATCTGTATCTGGTAATTTTTGAGCACGAGGAGGACAAGAAGACAATGCTAGCAAGATGGCCATGGCTATATGACAAAAATATTGTGCTATTCATGGAGATGATTACCCACTGGAACCGTCAAAAATTGCTCTGTTCAAAACCCTAATGTTGGTGCATATAGGGGAGAATTCCCTATCTAATAAACAGAGAAGAACTTGGCAAAAAAATTGGGGGTACTTTCCACAGCTTCACCAACTTGGTGGTTAATGAATCCTTCATAAAGTTGAGAGTAGAGGTGGAAGTCAGGAAACAACTTGGAAGGGGCATTTATATCGGATATGTGGGACTAGAAAAAAGATGAATTAACTTCCAATATGATAAGCTACAAAAGTTCTATCACGTGTGCAGCAAAATGGGGCATGTTTCCATAACTTGTGCAGCCACAAAATAGGGAGAGGTGGAACCAGAGGAGACAAAGTTGCCTTACGATAATTTTCTAAGGGTTGGTTTCAAAGTCGGAGGTGCAAGGGGGTACTGAAAAGAGTAATAAAGTGGAACTATAGACATATCTCCATGGCTTAGGTAATGGGAATGAAGAGAACAAGGAACAAGATGTGCAAATGTTGGATAAGGAAGTAAATGAAGTAGTGGAAGGGGAAGAAAGGAGTGGGGAAGTAACAAGCAGGGAGGAGAGGGAGAGGGGAAGAATTATGCCTGAAGACATTACAAACAAACAAAAACACGGGAAGGACAACACAAACAACCGAGGAAAGGAAAGGGGAGAGCTAAGGAACAAAGGGGCCAAGGATTGGGGGGAGTCGGGACAAAGAGCGTAAAGGCGAAAAATAGAATTTCGAGAGGAGGAAGAGCAATCAGGAAGTAGGGGTGAAGGGAAGGATGAGAACAAAAAGCAGATTGAAGAAGGTATGAAATTGAGCACATAACCAAAATGAGAATATGTGGGAGCCTAAAAGAGAGGTAATTAATCAAGAACAAGGGATCAAATGGATCATTTACCACCTAAGGCAGGGTTTGGGAACAAATAGAAAGCTCTTGGAGAAATATAAAACAATAGTTGATGAGGGAGGAATAGGCGAAAAACTCAAAGAACGAAATGGGGACAGTATGCTGGTTATGGTGCAACTTGGGCCGGGTTGAGCCCCGAACTCAGCCCGTCAACCCCAATTTTGAACGGTGTTGAAACTTATTTTTCATAACCCAACCCCGAAAAACTCGAACCCTGGGAACCTGATTTATAAATATGTTAGGGTTCAAACAAACCCGAACCTAAGCTCGATTCCTCATTTTATATATATTATATACATACTATTTAAACAATAGTTTTTTATATTCTTCATATTTTATGTTATTATATTTATATTTGAATACATATTTGGTATATTGTAATTTTATTGTAAATAAAGTATATTATTTCATTTATATTTATCTTTTATTTCTATTATTTAATCTTATACTTATTAATTTTTTCCTTTACCATAGTTTTGACGTTAAATTTTTTCTAAAAATATTCTTTATATTATTATTTTAAAAAAATATGTAGTTTGATTATATATTATTATGTTTATCTACATGATTTGTTATTATTTATTTATATGAAATTCTAAGCTTATCATTTTTAAATAAAAATGTCAAATCATCAACATAAATTTTAACCCGAAACTCAAACCGAACCTGATTTTCAAAAATAGGATTAGGGCTTAGGTTTTATAAATAAGGTTAATGTTAGGGTTAGGATTGATATTTTATAAATATTGTTAGGGTCAGAGTTAAGGTCGAGATGAACTCGAGTTTCATGAGTCCAAGTTGCATTAGGGTAAAGGAAATGTTAGAATTCAGGTTTTACAAATAGAGTTCAGGTTAAGGTTAGGATTAGGATTGATGTTTTATAAATAAGGTTAGGGTTAGAGTTAGGGTTAGGGTCGAGAAGAATCCGAGTTTTATGAGTCTGAGTTGCATTAGGGTAAAGAAAAGGAAGACATAAGAGGAAAGGGGAGGAGAAGGGGACGAAGTGGTAACTCAACAGGAGAGCGTAGGGACAACAAGCAAGGGGAATAAGTGGGGAAGGATGATTAGACTCCAGTGGGGTGAAGGGAATTATCAAGAGATTGAGCATAAAACATAAGGGGAAGATGAAAAGAGGAAAATAGAGGAACAAAAATAGGGGCGGGTTGAGCCAAAATGTTAAAGGAAGGGACAACTAGAGAAGCGACTTTTGCAAGCAAAAATGGTGGCAATTGAGGAGACCCCTCAACCCTACGAGGAATAAATGACCTTAATGACTTGGAACTATCGCAGGCTTGGGAACTCACAGTTAGTTTGCAATCTCTTATATTTTTTTAAGAGATAAGATCCCAAAATAGTCTTCCTACCGAAGACCAAGTGAGATAAAAGATAGATGGAAAACGCGAGGAAGAAGCTGAAGTACAATTGTTGGGGTTAGCATTATTATGTGCCAAAGAGGTCAACCTCCGGATTTCTTCCTTCCCAAACAATCATATTGATGCAAAATTCAAAGGTAACTCAAACACGCTATGGAGATTCACGGACATTTATGGGCAACAAAAACCCATAGAAGAGGGGAGACTTGGAGCCTTCTAAGGCAGCTAAAGAGCATTGATAGCCAACCATGGCTAATCCTCGGAGAATTTAACGAAGTTATGGGGGTTTCTGAAGTTGCCAGCAACAAGGTCAGACCAGAAAATTCAGAAGAAAGCCTTCGGAGAGACGGTGGATGACTATGATATGTAAGACTTGGGTTTCATGGGACCAAAAATGACATGAAAAATAACAATTTGCGTAGTGAACAGGTGGAAGCAAGACTTGAAAGGCCTGGGAACTCCAAGATCTGGCACAAAGAATCTGGTGGAGGAGATTATTCGGCTGAAATCAATTTTTGAGCAAATTTTCTTCTGCCATGTGCTTAGGGAAGGAAATTAGGTTGCTAATGCTTTAGCCAAAGCAGCCTTTTATACAAGGGGAATTGAAAGTTTGGTGGGGACACCCACCAGTTTGTATATCTCATTTTTAGTCAAAATATTTATAAGTGTGTAGGTCTAGTAGTTTTTCCCCCAACACTCCCGTTTAACAATGTCGAGAGTGGGATGGCTATGGAAATCCATAGACTTACTCTAAGAAGAAAACACTTTTCTACACAATTAGCATGCTTTTAATTATTTCTTCATGGTATTTCATATAAATATTCTCTTTATTTTAATTTTATTTTTTTACTTTCAATATAACTCCTACATATCAAATTATTTTCTCACTTTTTAAATTTTTTCCACAAATTTTCCTTGTTTTATTTTTATTTACCGAATGGGTAAATTTTGTTTTTGGGCACCAAATGGATAATAATCCAATACATATGCATGGTTTTAGGCTCTATTGTTGTTTATTTATTTTTCTTTTTATTTGTATGTAAGCCCACGAGTTATTTATACATATCCAAATTTATCATTTTCATATATTTATATATTTATATATTTTTTATAATTTTAAAAAGTAAATAGTTTTCACCCATAAATGGAGGTTAAAGTGATTGGTTTTTGAAATTATGAAAAAATACACAATAAAACTCAAAAAGGATAAAATTTTGAATGTAAACTAAAAGCAAATAAGGTCAAATGAAAATGAAAAAACCAAACGAATCAGGTGCATCTCCATTGGTACGGACACTCGACAATCGGCGTACATCTTGCTGGTTGCGAAATCGAATCCCACGTGGATGTAACAGCTTTGTCTTCTATCAATGGGCGTTGTTGTCTCTTGGGTAAGGAGCACATTTGGGTTAAATTTGTAGTATGATATATTATCTAATTATGGAGCTTAATTTGTAATATGAGTTGAGATGAGATGTGTTGTAAAATTGTTTAAAAACAAAAAAAAAAGTCAAAACTTTTCTATTTAAGAGTAATTAATGAGGTTTTCTTTAATGCAAGTTGAAATTTTTTTATTTTATTTCAACTTTTTTTTATGTTTTACATTAAAGTTAAGTTTTATCATATTTTACTCTATTTATATTTAGATGACATGAAGAATTACACTATTAAGTCCTTAAGTAACCCATAGTAACTGTTTGTGCATAAGGTTGTCTATAATTATACTTTTTAAGTTAATTATTACAAAAATTTTCAATTCCATTGATTTTGGGTGTGTTTGTTAATTTGAAAAATTGTCAAATTAAAACTTTTCAATCTAAAACTTTTCACTCTCCATAACTATTCTTTTTTTAATTATTTTTAACACATATTTCTATATAACAATCATACTTTTCAATTATTTCTACACAACTATTAATACAATTAACCTATTTATTTTAAATTTATTATCTTTATTACTCATCATTAGCTCTACAATATTACATTATTTTATACTGATTTGACAACTTTTACATACAAAACTTTTCATGAAAAGTTTTACAACTTCCCAAACACACATTTTGTATATACAGGCTAAACAAATAAATTTAAATATAAGATATGTTTGTTTATAAACAAATTTGTTTGACTTAAAAACTTTTTACGATCCACAACTATCCTATTTTTAATTATTTCTACATGTTTTCTTATACAATTGTCAGATTTATAGTTATTTCTTCGTATCTTTTTATACAACTGTATTACTTTTTAATCATCTTTACACAAGTACTCATACAACTAACATATCTATTTTAACTTTAATTTTTTTACTCTTCATCATTACTCTTGTTATATCATATTATTTTCTCATTTTAAAAGACTTTCATACAACAAACTTTTCATGTAAAATTTTATCCCTTTCCAAACTCACCCATAATAGAATGCATGAATCAGGTGTTAAAAGTATAAATGGTATTAATTTACAGCCGATCACATTTAGGTATTTCTCTATGTGTGTACCCTTTATATAAAAACAGACAAATTTATTACTATTTTTTTCACCGAAGATGAATTTAGCTTTTAGATAGAGGTAATTTGGTGAAAACATATAAGAAACAACCGTAACTTTGTTATATTTGAAAATTTTGAAAATACTAGGAAAATATATAACAATTGCTACTATTTTTATAAACATGTAGTTATATCAAAAAATAAGAGTAAAACTTGTGGTTAGAATTAATCTTATTATAGGATTAATCAAGTTTACCTGAATAAGACTTAAGATCATCAACATTATAATAGCAACGAACAAAAAAGGTTCCAATTTGGAGAAATCCTTCCCTCTCTTAGCCGCCCAAAATGTATACAAAGTAAGGCTCACGACAATGACAGTCGTGAGACTTACAGCCTGCATAACAACTTTGCCTGCACAAAATATATAATTCAGAAAGTATAAAGATACAAATCAAATGCTTTTCAAGCTAATGTCAGAGATAATAAGAAATTGGTGATAAATAAGGAGCATAATTATATATATCATGATGTATTTTAAGCTAAACTATAATATTTTTTTTATTTTTCTTCATAAACATGTTTTCCTAAGTGTATTCAATTTATATAATGAGTTTTACTACTGTAGAATACTTTTACATATTTATTTTTAATTTTTTAAAAAATATCAATTTCATGGGCATTTAAGCCATTTTTTTAAAAATTAAAAATAAATATGTAAAATAGGAAAACTTAATATATATGTTAACTACACTAAGAAAAATACGTTTATAAAGAAAAAATTTAAATATTATAACTAATTATAAAAATAAATGAAGGTTGTATTTTAATCTAAAATACATCATGATATATATATATAATTAGACTTCAAATAAAAGTCATGTTTGTTTTGAACCTTGGATGGGAAAAGGGGAAAAAAAGTACGTTGACTGCATTAAAAAATAAAAATCATGTTAATCTAGAAACGTAACTGGTACGCACAAACATGATCCTCCTTGTTGATCTTCATCCTAATCGAGTATACTTTTTAAGTGGAATAATGTGAATAAATATGAAATAAATAGATTTTTTGTAATAAAAATATAAAATAATTAGTTGAAAATGATATACTGATAAGAATTCATTGGTGGAAAAGGAAAATATTTGAGAAAAGATAGTTAATACCATTGACATAAATAGGAAGTAATGAGTTAACAGTATTGACATAAATAGGAAGTGATGACAAAGGATTTTCTTAATAAAAGAATAGAAGCATTATATTAATTGAATATACGCATATGTCTTTAAGGCGGAAAAAAATGGGAAAGATAAGATTAGAATGGATAGAGTAGTTATAAAGAAAGACAAAAAAAAAAAGAAGAAGAAGAAATAAATAAAAAGGTACAAATAAAAAAAATAGGACAAGAATGTAATTAATGACTTTGACTCTTGTATTCCTTCGGCCAATTACAAATGAAAAAACTGGATGAAATTTTCTAAGAATCCGGGAATCGATGGGAGTCTGGGACTTTTCTGGCATGATTCACGCCTTGATTTCATCACTCAAGCCATATCCAGAAAATTGAATGTATTCATTCAACTGACTGAAATAGATAAAAGTTTCTAAAAATTGGAAACCAACGGGACGTTTCTTGTATTATTGACATCTTAATTTCAGCATTCAAGCCATATCCAGAAGAAAACCTGCATTTATTTTCTCAATCGACTAAACTAGATGAAGTCGTGAAACTAACAAAGAATTGGACCAAACGAGACAAGACTTTCGTTTCGTTTCCGCCCGTCGCGTGTTCGAGTCCCGCGTGGGACTTCGAACCATAATTAAGGTGGAGGCAGGTGTGGTCCTCCTTATTCGGTTGGGAGCTGGTTGTCTCCCCATTTGATATTTGAGAGCTGGTGGTCTCTCTTTGAAAATATTGTTAGAATTGTCTCAGGACTTTCAATGTAATATGAATTGAGATATGTTGTAAATATACTCCAATCAAAAAAAAAAAAAAAAAAAAAACAAACAAAGAATTGGGGAATCCATGGGCCGGGACTTTTTTTACATTATTCGCATCTTAATTTCATCATTCAAGCCATGTGAAGAACAAAACTCGAAATATAAATAAATGGAAAAAAATAATTCGAGATGATCCGCTCCAAGATAGGAGAACCATGTTACATTTAAATATGGAATTTAGGACCCCTTTTTTTTGGGGACCTATTGATGATAAGTTATCGAGTAACCCAAGATGAATCAATAGAAAAAACTTAATGTTTCTTCTTCCACTATTCATCTTACCGCCAGCAAAAGAGCAAGCCAATCCAATCTGAAAGCTGATGCTGACAGTGAACAAGATGAGGAGAATAAAATTGACGGGATGCTTCCGATGAAAATAAGCCAGAAGCAACAGAACTGCAAGCAATTTAAGAATCAGGGACTTAACAAAGAAAGAACCTCAAAAAAGGAAAAAGAAAAAAAAAATGACATGCAAGCTCAACCGATATATATGGAAAATTCGTACGGATTAGGTTAAAGACAGAGAGACCGATGTAGACAGAGAGCCCTTCCCGGGTATGAGCAAAGAAACGGGCGATGGGACGGATGTAGACAACGACAGCGGATGCGGAAACTGTCATGAGGAGTTGAACGGATAGGATACAGTACACCTTGCGGACGAAGGCCCATCGCAGCTGAGGGCCCTCCGTTTCTGGGTAGAGCCCGGCCTCGATGTCGAAGCCCTTGCTCTTGGCATTTGAATCCCACATCCTTTCTTTCCTTGTCGTCGTCGTCAAGCAACGGAAGAAACGCGGGGAAAGGAGAAATGGGAGAAATGCAATTGCAACGGCTTCGTACTTTCGTCGGGTTTCGCTCGATCGATCGAATCGAGTCTAGACTCTGGTTTGGCTTCTGCAAATGGCGACGGCTGAAATCATGCATGGATGAATGGAGGGGAGGGCGGGCAGAATTTTCGGCGGGAGCATTCTATTTATGAAAAATAGCCAGCTGGCACTCCAATTCCACGTCCATGCTTCTCCCGCGAACATCCTTCGTCCTCTCGCGTTCATTTTCTTCATGGCCCGGGTTAAGGAATTATGTCGTCGTCCTCTTCCACCCAGGTAGGTCCGCTGTATAGATTCTGTTGCATTCTTCTTTAATTAGCAGTTTATAATATTTTTATATTTTATTTAATTACTTCAATTCAAATTTTTTATTATTATTTTTTGTCCTTTTTCATTCTACTACTACAAAAACATAATCAAATCTTCCTTTCATCGCCCCACCATCTTCTACTAGTCTATCATTTTAACCGATGTTATTTCATAACTCCATTTAATATCTGCAACATATCTGTAAAATCTAAGTAATTCCTCTCATATCGTGGATGATACCGATATTCATGAATGGAAGATATTCATGATAAAATATATATATATATATTGTTGACACCCACCCTCGGGGGCCCAAAGACGGATAATTGGACACAAGGCTCAAGCCCAAGCAAATTCAATGCAAAG
>JAXCLR010000073.1:23568927-23612808 GCA_035584095.1 Annona squamosa | reverse complement strand
GATCGGTGGCGACTCCATTTTCTTCTTTGTTTTCTTGTGTGCGTGCCGTTATGCTGCCAAAATCCCGAGAAAACGCCTATATGCCTATTTTTTTAGAAACCGTGAAGCCTAACTCATTTTCCCCCATGTAAATGCAGGATATCTAAGCCCACGTTGCCATTCAACACGATCCACATCTCCAAGGCCCGGAAAACCCATTCCGAGCCCACCGTAGCGCTCCCGGCGAGTGCTACATATATACAAAATTCTAACTCCTTAATGTAGTTTTTATATTTTCGTATTAACTTAATTGAGTTCATAGCCCCTTAATTTAAAAGGCTTTTGATGTAAATAAGTATCATAAAAAATTTTCAAAGTTACAAAAAATGAAACGATATAATATAGATAATGATGATAATTAAAAGAATAAAGTTAAAATAGACATATTATTTTTATATATAGTTGTACAAAAATAATTAAAAATTATGATAATTATATAATAATGAACAAATAAATAATAATAAAATGTTTTGGGCATGCATAGTAAAAAATTTTATATTGCAAAATTTTATGTCGACAAGTTTTACGGGTAAACAGACATCCCTAAGCGTGATTTGAAAAAACATATTTATTTACATTTAAGATGGGATAATTACATCAAGGGCATATGTACTCGAGATAACAATTTTTCAAACTAAAATTTTGTCACTCTTTCATAAATATCATGTTTTTCAATTATTTTCATGTATTCTCATACAGCTGCACATACAATTAACATTATAGTTTAACTTTATTTTTCTTGTTCATCTCCATTACCTCTACCACACCACGTTAAATTCTCAATTAAAAAATTCGTACACAACATTTTTTTCATTCAAAAGCTTTATTATTTTCAAAACACACAAAATATTAAATAAAAATAGATATGTAGCAAAAATTTTCATTTCTCAATAACACTTTTCACATTTCTAAAATACAACAATCTACTTGGTTTACAATATATACTTTTTTCAAATCCTAATAAAATTTTGTCCATCTTGATGCACGTTAATATTTTTTCATTATGTTTTTGTGTTATCATATCCTATCAATAATTCTCTGCCCAGAAAGATTCTTCATAATCTTGTGTTAAGATGTATTTATTTGATACAAAAGAAAGTGATGCTTCGGATGATAAATGCCTACAAAATTTTGAGATTAAGGTGGTGTCTGTTAAACTTTAAAAATTTTCCAACCTAAAAAGTTCTAATTACTTTCTCATAATTTTAGTTATTAAAATATAATTATTATACTTTTCAATCATTTGTACGTAATTACTTATATAATTAACTTATTTATTTTAATTTTATTATCTCTACTTATCATTATCATGTTTTATTGCATTAAAATTTTCACCATATTTTTATTTTTATTTTTAAATGTTTCAACTACATTAGGCAAAACCCTTTAACTTTTCCAATTCACCATAAGCTGTGATATAATGCACTTAGGTTCGTATAACTTCAGTGCATCCATGTGCAAATACTCATTTTTTATATTTTATTGAAATTTTTTTATATACAATTGTTAGTTCAAGTGTGTCACTGTTTTTTTAGATTTGTATATTTTTTATATTTTTTAAAAATCAATGACAATTCCTCACTTCATGAATTATGAAAATAACATTAATTTTAAAAAATTCAAATTTTTTTTTAAAATTCCTAATATGCATATTAAACATACCTGGATTAACAACTGTATACAAATATATACCTGTATTAACAACTGTATACAAATATTTTTCAAAAAATAAAAGAAAATGGGTTAAATAAACACGAGTGCATTTTAAAAAGTTTCAAACATTTCACTCTCTATAGCTATTATGTTTTTTTTTTATTTTTTCATTCATTTGTACAACTACTATACTTTTTCATTATTTATAAATAATTATGTATACAATAAATTTATATATTTTAACTTTATTTTTTTTACTCATTATCTTTGCTTATATCATATTATGTTATTTTATACTAATTCAAGATTTTTTACACTAAGAACTTTCCATTAAATGTTTTATGGCTTCTTAGATGTGTGTTTGGTTGGATATAAAAAAAATCAATTAAAACTTTTTGATTTAAAATTTTTTAATCTTAATAATTATCATATTTTAAATTATTTTTTACATTTTTCTTTACAAACAAACGACTTTATTTTTCAATAATTTCTATATAATTAACCTATTTATTTTTAACTTTAAATTTTTAAATCTTATCATTATTATTATTATCATATACCGTAATTTTCTAGCAACTTTCATCAACAAATTTTATCTTCAAACAAACATATCCTAGATATAAATATAAAAAGATGTATCTAAAAATTGAAAAGGTTTTATGAGAGTAAAAAAGCATATCCTGTTCAAGCATCTCGAATCCTTCACCACACTTGTGAAGCATCTCGAATCCTTCACCACACTTGTGACAAATCTAATGTCGTACGTTTCATGGGAAAAACTTCTTTTTTGTTATGCATGTTTTATTGATTTTCGAAAATAAAAAAAATATAAATTACTTAAAAAATGGTAAAAATTTATACATATATTAAATACATATAGATTAACACTGTTATGATTTTTTTTTTAAATTTTAAAAAATAAATATATGTGACCAGCACACGCGGGATCAAGTTCCCTTGTTCAAGGTACTGATCGTTTGTAGCGCCCGCTAGGTTCTTTCGGGTGGAGCTGATGGGCAGCAGCTATTACCAAAAAGTCGCGCGCGCCCGGAGTATCTCCCGAGATTCGTTGATTCAAACGGTCAGACGAGCACCAGCGTATTTTTACCCGCACTCTTGCTCTGCAGTGGCTAAACGGGTCGCGTTGGCAAAAGGCAACCTAAAACCCTAGGCAGGAGAAAAGGCCTCCCGCCACAGCAGCCCAAAAGTAGAGCTGTTGAAGCAGCTGAAGCAGAGGGAGGCATGGGTCCGATTGAGAAACCGGCCACGACATTGGAACTAAAAGTAGTAGAGCTGTTGAAGGAGGTCCGCCTTCAACCCAGCGACGCCGCCGTCAGCACGGCCATTGAAAATGCCATTTCTTCCATCAAAGAAGCCGTCAACCGCATTCCCCAGCAGTACCATATTATCCACGTAAACCATTCCACCCTCTCTGGCTCTCTCTCTCTCCATTTTCTTCTTCCTACTACATCACAACCGAGTGAACTAACTCAGTCCAAAGTTGATGCAAGAGTTCTGCCTATTTGCAGGAAGCAGCTCCCAGCATTGCCCGCGATCTCCTGGCCGCATCCATCGACAAAGACAAGCCGATCGGCTTCGCTTTCCGGAAGCCAGTGTCGTTCCAAGTCGTTGGCAGTTACGCTCTGGGATGCGTGGCTAAGCCAGATACGAACGTTGATGTTCTTGTCCGAATGCCTAAGGTCTGATTTTTTTCATCTTTCTTGCTTAGATTTATTTATTCCGTACTTCTTTATTTGAATTGCTTCTGCCTGTACAATTTGCTAGGAATGCTTTCACGAGAAAGACTACTTGAACTATCGTTACCATGCGAAGAGGTTTCTGTACCTGCGCATCATCGAGATGCACCTTAAATCATGTCCCGGCATCCGCAGCATCAAATGGTCCACCTTCCGGAACGAGGCTCGGAAGCCTGTCCTGATTATATACCCAGGTTCGTTGTGCCGTCCGGTGCTCTGTTCTTGTATGTTTTGCATTGGCAAAATTGCTCTACTTGTGCGTGTGCCTGCGGAAATTTGCTTGCCACTCCATGGGTGTTTGGAGCCCAACATTTTTGTATAATAACATGAAATCTCCGGAAAACGGGTTGGTAATGTCACTGGATGTGATATGCCTCAGGATTCTAAATTTAATGTCTTTGACGTATTATACAAATTCATCAACACATCGTTCTACTGCAGAAATTATATTGTAACAGATTCTTAGATTCTTAGACTGGATTACTTGAAGTTGAGTCTTTTAAATTTAAATACCAACTTACAATTCTTTTGAAGGGAGGGCGGTGACCGATGTAGTTCTTTTTCTCGTTTTGCAGATTTGAGGCTTGCAGACCCCTTTGAAATTTCAATAAGGCTAATTCCAACCGCTGTCTCCTTATTTAATGTTTCAAAGCTGAACTTAGGCCGAAGCAATATCCGTGCTGTAAAACCAGGTAATATATGGGCGCCTGCTTATGCAAATTCTCATAAATTGTTAAACTGACGCATTTGTTTCACATGCTTGATGGAAAGGGTGCAATCTGGAAGTTACACCCAAATACAATAGCAGTATTTTGGAAGATTTGTTCTTAGAGGAGAATGCAACATTTGTGAAGGACACTTTCCATTCATGGAAGGAACTGGGGGATGCTTTAGTTTTATTGAAAGTGAGTTTTGTTTTACCTCCTAGATGAATTTAAAAGTTGTGACTTCAAACTAGCTTTCTGCAATTGAGAAATCAGAATTTACCATTTTGGCCTTCTGTCGAAAGTTTTATTAACTATAGGTGGAGGATTCTTTGGAATCTAAACAACTAATTGGCATGTGAAAATTGCAAGAAAAGACAGATAAGGAATAAATCATGTGAATGAAATAATATTCAATACTTGAAGTCTTGAAGAGGTATAAAATTTACATAAAATTCTGCAGTCTTGTGGTTAACATTTTGGGATGAGTGCAGTTGCGGCTTCTGAGGCCAGAAACTTGGGGCCATTGTGTTTTCTAAAAGGAAAGGTGAAGTGTTTTTTTTTTTTTTTTTTGCATTTAAAGGCTAGAATTCATTCACATTTACAAGGGGTGTGTTTGGGAATGAATAAAACTTTTGATGAAAAGTTTTGAAGATTAAAAGTTGTCAAATGATGTGATATGGTAGGAGTAATGATGAGGAGTAAAGATGATAAACTGAAGATAGATAGGTTAATTGTATGGGTAGTTGTGTAAAAATGATTGAAAAGTAGGGTGGTTGTATGGAAAAATGTGAAAAAATGATTAAACAATATGATAATTTTAGAGAGTGAAAAGTTTTAAGTTGACATTTTTTCCTTATTGCCAAACACACCCAAGGAGACAAAATGTTGAGTATGTACATATATGCTATGTCACTTTTCTAACCTTTCATCAATTAACTGTTTACTCATGAAATAGACCAAGCATTTCCTCATTTCAGTGTAGGTTCACTTTTGTTGTCTATTCTCTGCACAATACCATGTTATCATAACATACTGGGTTGCAAGTGCTTTCATTTTAATTTAATCTTTCGTACAGTGGAGGTGATTGATTCTTGACTTAATGGTGCAGGTTTGGGCTCGAAATAGGAGTTCTATATATGAACATGATTGCTTGAATGGATTTATGATCTCTATCATAATGTCCTACTTGGCAAAGGAATCTGGTGGGAATCGCATCAACAGGTCCATGACTCCAGTTGTGATTTTTCGTGTCATGTTGGATTTCATTGGTATGCACGCCATTCTTTTCAGACATTTTTCATTTTTCTTCCTGGTTAGAAGAATTAGTCACGCTTTTGCCGACTTGTTCACTGTTAGTTCTTGTGAAGATTACAGTGTATCATTCATCACAAGTACTAGGAACAGAATGGATTAACAGAATGAAAATAATTTGATGAATGAAAAGCACTGCTCATGACATTGTTGTTTATGCGATCATCCATTCTTATCTGGGAGCCGCATGTATTACATAAAAACTATTGTGTTATTTGCAAATTTGCAGCTAACTCAAAGCTATGGGACAAGGGTTTCTCACTGCATCCCCGAGGTCGGTTCGTTGTCTCTAAAGAGGTTTGCTGCTTAAAAGTTTTGATTTTTTATGCTTTATTTATTTTCTTTCTCCTGTCTCTTCTTAGATTCACACACGCTACATTCTTTTTATGCCTAGAGATTTCTGCATTTCACTATTCTACTGTTCTTGCATGGTATCTGACATGGAATATGCTTCATATATTTATCAAATTTGAGTGTGTGCACACTGTTTTCTTCTCCTTAAGATATGCTTTCATAGTTCTTGTATTAGTTGGCTTCTATTGATATGCAATGATCGATTCATTATTTCAGGAAATGAGGCAACATCTTCAATCATCAGGTACAGTTTTGTGCGATTTTTCTGGTCACTTCAACTTGGCCTTTCGGATGACAAGGAGTGCTTTGAAAGAGGTATTTCTCTGCTTTCATGGTTAAATTCTGTTTTTTTGTGAGAATCCATTGGTTGGGAATTTATTAGTAAATTTTGGAACATAGAAAGCCTTCTTCATTGATTTAGACCAATTATTGTTCTGGTTACAATTATTTCATATCAGACAAGGCCTGTTTTAAATGCTTAAAATGATTATCCAAGGTGTCTGTTACATTATAAAGAAGTCAATGACGTTCAAATGGATATATTCTATTCTATATGGGCCCATTTAGGAGTAGGGAAAAAATGGAGGAAAAATTTTGGTGGAAAACCTTTTGAAATAGATAAGATAATGATGTGATCGGATAAAGGTAATGATGAGAAGTAAAAAGAAAAATGCTGAATAGATTGGGGAGTTGTGTGGGAAGATGTGAAAAAGTAAGGGAAAAGAATTTTTTCTTTTCCCCTTCCCAAATGGACCCTACATATCAATTGTTGTTGTTGAGTATGCTGCACTTGATTGCAAGAACTCAGAGTTAACGTAATGAATGTGGGTGATGTAGCAATCTTCTGTTGGGTGAGTAAGCTGCACTTGATTGCAAGAGCTCAGGATTGAAGCAGTGACCACGGTGATCATGGTTTTACCTTTGGTTATCATTGTGGTAATTTGGTTATACATTGTATGCATGTTATTTTGGGGTGCTAGTTCGAGCCCTGTACAATTAGAAATTGCTTTTCAAAAGAAGAAGATGACTTTGAGCTTGCTAATTTTATTTCTGTGGGAATATATGTCAGCTATGTTTTTTAATAAAATTTGTGCTTATAAGGAAAGTGTTGTTTAGACTTCTGTCTTATTTTCATCTACTGGATGGTAATCCTAATGGGTTGGGTGATTTTACTTAGCTTTCTGTTTCATGCCATGTATTTGCTGATGCATTGGTGATAGGACCTGCTTGTCATCGATGTATAATGATATGGGGAGAACATGTATTTCTGAGAATGTCAAATGTATGCATATTGGACATTCTATTTGAAATCAGGATGGTTCTCGGCTACTTGCTTTTAAGACCAGAAGTTAGGGAATGACAAAACTCAATGCAAATATTTGTCACTTTACAACATGGTTTTTGAGTATCAGCCAACTATGACACAACATAGCTGTATTCTATATGTATCAGCCAAGTCTGATATAGGATATGGGGTTTTATTGGGTGACTTTTGAAAAATGTCCTTTTTCTGGTTGTCTCCTGTGTATATCGACTACCTTAGCCAGATAATAGATTGATGCACCATTATTTGTAAATGGAAAAGGTAAAAACTATATATTTTTGCATTTCACAATTTTTTAGACATTTTTTGGATTGAAAAAAGGCATGTACAGTCCCAAGTGGTCTGATACCTGATACAGTTTATGCATATCATATAGGTTTGATGGTGATATTCAGAAGCAAACTTTCCAAATTTAAGTTTATGCGTAAATGAACCAGGTGTAACATTTCCATAGGTTTTATACGCCATGACATGCATATTCACAGTTGCACACTGCTTAGAAATGCATGCATTACCTTTGTATGAAACAACACATTTTTGTCAATATCTAAAACTGGAAATCCCTAAAAAAAATTATCAAGAGCATGCTTCGATACCATAAAAACTTTTCAATAGCACCAACTACCCTATTTTTAAATTGTTTTTCATATCTTCTTAGACAATTATCCTATTTTTCGATCATTTTTACAGAATTACCCATGCAATCAACTAATTTACTTTAACTTTATTCTCTTTACTCCTCATTATTACTCCTACATAATCACATCGTTTTCTTCCAATACAAAAACTTTTACACCAAAACAAAAAAAATTTTAAGTTTTATCGTTTCCCAAGCACACACCAAGATTGTAACTTTGGATTGATGTTTCTAATTTTGTAAGGGTTTTTTTTTATCCAGTCATCTTGTCCAATTTCTACACACACACACACACACACACCCACCCACCCACAAACCCCCCCCCCCCCTTCATCCTGTCTTAAAATTTTTAATTCATTTGCCTATACAATGATGTTCATGATTTTCAGCTTCGGGATGTTGCTGCTTACACACTTGATTGCATGGAAAAATGTAGAGATGGTGGATTCGATGAGGTTTTCATGACAAAGGCTGACTTCCCTGTTAAGTTTGATTATTGCCTGAGGTATGTATTTTGTAGAACCCATTCAAAAGGAAAAGGGGGTTTGTCTCAATTTGTGTGCATGCATGAGCATATGAGTAATATAAATTCTGATTTTACTGTTTACAGAATACATTTGAAAGGAAACAAGGAATTCTCTGGAACAGACTTCTTCTTGGATGATGAGTGTTGGAGAATTTATGAAGAAAGGGTACATTCACTTCTAGAAGAAGGGCTGAATGACAGAGCCAAATTTATTCGTGTCACATGGAGAACCATACCCTCTCAATGGAGTATTGAAGATGTATGCATCTATTCTTTTGATCCTGTGAAAAAAAATTGTCCAGGTTTTTAAAGACTGTACAGGTGTCCTCTTAACTGGAGGACATCTGAACTGCAACTTGTGGCCGCAGCAGAATGTTGACCAATATTTTAGAAGCAAGACTGATGGTCAGGGCTGTCATGAAAAGTTCATAAAATGGTTGAGTAGGGAGAATAGGGGACCTTGTGGAAGGCCGAAGGGAAATTGGTAGGAGTTATGTCAAAAAGGCAATAAAGGTGGAGAGTTGATGACATGAGGTTACAATTGAACTAGTTATGCCGGATTTCGAGAAATTCACTACTAGGCTATTGATCTTAAAAGAAGAAGAAAGAAAGAAAATTCATTGCCATGCAACCCTAATGTTGAATTAAGAAAAAGGCTAAATTGGATTGAAGTCACAATTCAACATCAAAATCTGGAATGTGGGACTAGGGAGCAATAGCAAGACATACTTCTTCTTCGATTATAATATTATACTATTCAACCATTGTGTTTTTTTAAGAAAAGACAGATGAAGTCATAGTCATGCTTTCTCTATAGGTTTGTTGAAAAAATAATCATCCTTTGTACTTTTCTTTTCCATAAAGGAATTCTTCGTACAACTTATATGAACATAATACTTGAAATGCAAGATTGAAACTTAGGGTGTGTTTGGATTTGATAGAACTTTTAAAATTTTGAATGAAAAGTTTTTTGTTGTAAAACTTTTTGAATTGGGAGTAATGATGTTGAGTAAAAAGAATAAAGTTAAAATAGATAGATAGTTATGTGTAGTTGTGGAAAAATAATTGAAAAGTAATGTAGTTGTAAACAAATCATTAGAAAATAGGGTAGTGGTGGAGAGTGAAAAATTTAGATTGACAAGTTTATGTGAATGCTAAACACACCCTTTGTATTCAAAAGAAAGTTTTAAAATGTGCATACAACTGTCTAAGGGGGTGTTTGTTTACACCCAAAATATTTTAAACTAAAACTTTTACTCTCCACAACTACTTTTTCTCTTAATTTTTTCACTCCTTTCCATACAATTATCTTGCTTTTCAATTATTTTTATACAACTACTCTTATCTCTTAATTATTTTTTCACTCATTTCCATACAATTATCTTACTTTTCAATCATTTTCGCACAACTTCCCATGCATCTAACTTGTCTATTTTAACTTTCTTCTATTTATTCTTCATCATTACCCCTATTATATTACATCATTTTCTCACACTTCAAACTTTTACATTAAAAATTTTTCATCAAAAGTTTTATCACTTTTCAATCACATTCTAAATCCCATGCGCATTTTTATGGTATTCAAACGTCTGAGAGCCACAAGATGCATGTAAGGTTTAAATACCTAACAGCAATATGGTTCAATTGTTGCTTCAAAATTGTTTCGTGTTGTCTCATAATTGTAATCATAAGCTGTTTCCCACTTAGGCGGGGTCAGTAGCCACAAGATGCATGTAAGGTTTTAATACCAAACAGTAATTTGGTTCAATTGTTGCTTCAAAATTGTTTTGTGTCGTCTCATAATTGTCATCATAAGCTGTTTCCCACTTATGCGGGGTCAGTTCAATGGATCTTGTTGCGCTACTCTCAACAATTATGAACTAAGATTTTGGTAATCTTTGACGTTTGCATATTTCTATTTGATTACTTACATTCATTTTTTCGGGGGGTTGTCTTTCTCTCATACTCTTACCGCCTTCTATTTGAATTAACTTAGCTCTTCCAACCGGTGTCATTTCAAGCTTCCATTTAATATGTCCAAATCACCTTAGTCTGTTTTCCCTTTTATTATCTATTGAATTCGTATTTTTATTATCTCAGATTACTTAATGTTGAAATCTATCTTTTCTTGTTTTTTTTTACTACTCATCTGCCTTAACATTTTTATTTCTTGTATACTCATTCTATGCATATGATGATCTTTAATTGCTCAACATTTTACCTCATACACAGTAGCTGGTCTGATCGATGTCTTATGAAAATTTTCTTTTAATTTAATTAGAATTCAACGGTTACATAAAACTTTTGAAGTGCTTCACCATTTTTTCTGTCTTGTTTGGATTCTATTTATAAGGTCTTTTTTGATTTCCTCATTCTCTTGAACTATTGATCTTAGATACCAAAAGTGATCAATTCTTGGTATTACTTGGTCTGAAATCTTAATTTGTTCCTCATTTAGGTACTCACTATTATTAAAGTTGCATTTCATATAGTTAGTTTTTGTACAACTAATTCTAAAACTAGTAGATTCTGGCGTATCTCTCCACTAATTTAATTTCAAATTTACTCCTTTGGTTTCATCTATCAGAATTATATCATTTGCAAATAACATGTACTAAGGTATTTCTTTTCGCAAATGTCTATTAAGCTAATATATTATGAAAGTGAGAAGGTAAGGAATTATGGTTGAGTTTTCATGCAAACCTATTGCAATCAGGAAATTGTTCGTTTCTACACTTAAATTCTCACATTTGTTATAGCCCCTCATACATATTTCTAGTAATATCAACATATATGTTGTTAATTCCTTGCTTTTCTATCAGTTGCAATGTTAATTTTCTTGGAACCTAACCAAACACCTTTCCTAAATCAATAAAAATCATGTGTAGGCTCATTTTCTTTTCTCTATGTTTCTTGAATAATTGTCTAAACAAGAAAATATCTTTGATAGTCGATCTTCCTGACATAAAATCAAAGTGATTTTTGAAGACATTTGTTTATTATGATAGTCTTTCTTCAATCACCTTTTCACACTGTCATAGTATGATTCATGTTTTATTTACACCAATACCTCCCATGCACTTCCATATTTCAATTGGTATATTATCTGGACGTAATGCTTTTCTCATTCTCATTCTTAAGGGTTTTTTTTACTTCAAAGACTTGAATTTTTGGAAAATTATTGATACTTCTTTCTTCTCTTACATTTGAATTGTGATATAGTCTCAAATGTTCTGATGAAGTATCATTTAATAGACTACAGAAACAATATTTCTATCTGTCTCTAATTTTCATCCTCTTTTAACTAAAACTGTTTGGTCCTCGCTGCTAATGCATTAAACTGATATTTTATTAAATCTGCAAGTTATTAGAAAGAAGAAAAGGTGAAAAAAATAGCAACCTAGCTTTAACCCCTGACTAAATCATGTACTCTAAAGCCTGTAATTTCTGAAACAGGTAGGGTTAACTTCTCTTCTGAACTGGAAACAATCAGAGTAATTGAACTGCCTGTTGCTTTTAGTTCAAACGTTGTAGATCCTTTTCTAGTTTGAAAAGAACTGGTTAAGGACCGGTTCTGGTTGATCAGGATCAGTCGGGCCACTTGGAATCTTCCAATCTTAATTTTTCAGCTGCTTATCCTCCGAAGCGACAACCATCCACTGCGTTGCATGCTATTTTGTCTTCATTTTACATGGAATTGGACTTTACTGCCTAAAACTGTGCCACTGACAAGTTAATACTGCAATTGGCCCTTGGCCTGTTATGGATTGTTGTCAGATAAGCAGCCATATAAACGAGTTGGGTTGAATTGATGTCTAGTTAGCTTCTATCTCTTGCTGCCTAAGGCTTTGTTTGGATAAGCTGGGTGTTGAGCTTCAGTGGAAGCTGGATCTAAAAGCTTATGCTCCTAGTGCTTTTGAAAACTTTTCGATGATTTGAAATTTGTGGAAAAGCACTGGTGTGTACAAACAAGTTTTTCATATAGAGGCAAAACAGCATTTGTCCCTCTCGTAATGTGTGGCCAAATGAGGTCTAAGTCATTTGCTTTGGAAAATCACGTAAATTTAAAACAATAATGTTCCCCTCTTTGGAGTTATGAAAGTCCCAGGAATTGTAGTGTTTCTGGTTACTAATTGATTTTACATGTTTAATTTCCAGGGGTTTTCAAAGTTTGGTGATGATCCAATGTTTGCCTGTATCGTAATGAACTCTTTTGAAAGCAGTTATCGAGTGGTTGATATAGGCCCGAATGCTGAGAACAAAGAAGAGGTACTGAACCTTTTGTTTTCCATAATATTTTTTGAATTATGTATGCTGAGATGGTATTCATTTCATTCAATAGGTTGCCAAATTCAGAAAATTTTGGGGAGAGAAATCCGAGCTTAGGAGGTTTAAGGATGGAACAATTGCAGAAAGCACCAGTGAGGCATTTCTGTTATTTGAATATTGTAGGTCTTACTTCATCTGCCTTCTTTCAGATTTTAATATCCTTTGCGGTTAATTCTGCCATTTTGACAGTTTGGGAATGCTCACAATGGGAAAGACACCTTATTATAAAAAGAATTACAGAATACATTCTCTCTCGGCATCTGTCCCTGCAAAATGAGAGTATTGTACATGTGGTTGACCAGCTTGACTTCTGCCTTCACTGTGGTCTCAGGGGTTAGAAACATCGGTTATCTCTTGCACGTTTGATTTCTAAAAAAAATTGCCACCTGGGAAGCGCAAAAGTAACACAGCTAATCATACTGATGGGTTCAGATCCTATATCCATTTCTGGAGGTCTACATGGGGCACTTGAAGTTCTGTCTAAGCGCTTGCGACACGTGGATGGCATTCCTTTGAGCATATCAAGTGTGCAGCCATTAGACCCAGGTTTATGCTTTTCCCACTACTTTTGTCATACAATTAGCTGGTTCTCATATATGCTGTTTCATGGTTCTTTATATCTTCCTAATCTCATGAATTCATTTCTTACGTTTCTGAGTTTTTGTGATGGCATTTGGTGATCAAATGTTTCCCTTGATTCCTGTTTAGTAAATTTCATTTGATGGAAATCATAGCTACTGTGATTCAAGTTAGATAGCTCTTAACTTGTGTTAGGAAGACATGAAAACCATCTGCGCATACACTATGGAAGGCTAGGTATCACATATCATTATCACTTTTTAAAATCCATTCCATTCCATTCCCACCAATTACCAATTCCCAATACTCCCTCATTAGTGAAGCCTGTGGAAGGATAGGTATTACTAGTAGGGTTGAGCTAGCCTAGTATTGAAGTCTGTGGGGATTGAGCTAAAATTTAGCTGTAGATAATATGGCTAGACCGAGTAGTAGAAGCTCTCATATCCTGGGTGTAACAATTTCAGTTGGGATTTTCCATTCATTTCTTGACATTTGGATGATTATTTGTCTATTTTTGTGGTAATCTCTCTCCATGATCTTATTAACTTTGACAAACTTCTTCTGCATGTCATTTTGTCAGCCTTCAGGAACATGTCTGTTTTTCCTCCTGAACCTCATCCATTGGCAAATGAGAAGGACATTAACAGAAGATTACAATTCGCAACAACTTGTATTCAGACCGTGGAAGTCATGATTCAGGTATGATGATCTGCAGAGTTAAATTTGATCCCATGTATTGCGAAAGAAGTGTGGCATGTATGACTATGGGAAAATTGTTTTTATGTAGCTGGAGGGTTCAGGAAACTGGCCATTGGATGATGTAGCTATTGAGAAAACTAAAGCTGCTTTCCTTCTCAAGATTGGAGAAAGGTGCACATACAAGCTTTTTGTTAAGTTTTGCAAGTATTCTTTTAGGAGAATGTGTTTGTTTACTTTTTTTTTTTTTTTTTGGTTTGCCAATTTGTCGTTGTTTTGGCAGCCTCCAAAGCAAGTGCGGTATAATGTGTGTTGCTACTGAGGATGAGGTGAATGTCCTTATGTCTGGATATGCATTTCAACTTAGAATCTTGCATGAGAGAAACGTGAACTTATCCAAAAAGCAAGGTTTGGATGACCAGATTTTCATTCAAGTACTTCATAAGATAAATTGTACTTCTTAAAAAATATTGCTGATTTGCGTTTGATGTGTTCTTAGTTGTAGCAAATGGCGACAAAACGAAACTAGCCCTTAACTTAGACAAGGAATTGTTTCTTCGTGCTCAGCATTCTAGCATGGTTAATGGTTTGCAAGGACGTTACCCGATGTATGGACCAGTTGTTCGGTAAGGCCATTTGATTTTATTTTTAGTTTACGTATTCTTTTTTAATAAATCACTGAAATTTTCTTTCTTTTATTTCTTTTATGTGAAGGCTTGCAAAAAGATGGGTTGCTGCACATTTCTTTTCTCATTTCCTTTCAGAAGGAGCAATTGAATTACTGGTCGCTTACCTGTTTTTGAAACCTTGGCCATTTTATGCTCCTTGCTCGCGGATTACCGGATTTTTAAGGTAAAATTTCAAGTCACATGTTCCATTGGAGTAGCTTGTTCATATATTACTTTGTAGTATTTCTCAATGGTTCTCTTCGCATTGACTCCACATAAAATTAAGTTAAATTTCTGGTTGATGCTTTTCTGATTAATTTAGGCCTATTTAATTTTGCAATTGCATGTGAAAGATACTAAGCACAGGTATCACCAATTGCAAGTTGTAGAGCTGGTTCCTGGCCTAGCGAACTGCTAACACGCTATATGACACTAAGGTTCATAAACTGAACTATGTTACTTTAACTTGGCACATGCATTGCATTTGCTGAGTTCTTATTCTTTCAGATTTGTGCTCTCATTTTTGGCAACTGTCATCTTGCTTCTGAAAGCTGAGAAATATTTTCCATTGCCTGCAGTAGCTGTGAACCTGATTACAGGAGCACTGTAATCTGGAATTTAGAGAAGTATTATTGTTGTGACAGTATAAATAATGTATTGGAGGATGAAAAATATAGATAATAATGAGGAAACATGATTGTTACGTACTGAAGATGAGATTTTGGGGATGTTTGGTAATTTAAATTTTGTGGGAATTGTGGGATGGGGTGGGAGTAGAAAATGGAATATTTTGGAAATTGTGTGATTGATATGAAATGATAGGGGTAAAGTTGAAAAAAATAGGTTTGTTAGATGATAGTTGATAGGAAAAATGTTTGGAATATAAGGATAGTGGAAAATTATAATGATTAGTTGATTAATGATGGGCCTTGGGAACTATGCTCCTACCTCTTCCCACCCCACATTTCCCATGCATGTACCAAACATGGCCTTCATATGGGAAATGGTGGAAATTTAAAAAAAATAAAATTCAGAAGTTTACTAAAGGTGGAATCTAGATTTCTACCAACTGAACACTCTTGAGTTGGAGCAGTGGATGAACTTGCCTAAATTGTTTCAATGCCTTCAATTGAAAGGTTAACATTTGCAAACCTTTCACTTATTCAAAGTGACTTCCTATGAAAGGGAAAAATTATTATTGTTATTATTATCATTATTTACCTTTTCTTTTCAGCATTTGATGGATGCCATTTTTAGGTTTCATTAAAGCTGAGACAGTACTTGTAAAAATTTGCACAAACGAGGTTTCCCAAAACTATATTATCTGTATTTGATGTCCTTCAATTTATCTCTGATAAAATCATTTTTGAAAATTTTGTTTTAAATTAAAATAACCCTATTAAATAAAATTAGTTAAAGCCAACTGTTATTTTAGTCCCTGAGATATGGCAAGTATGGACTGCTGTGTTGGGAGGGTGACTCTCATATTGTCTCTGAGATGATTGACAACTGTGGACTGGAGTATTGGGAGGGCGGCATTTGTATTATTTTCTGTGATGATTGATTTTTTAGAAGTCTTCCTGTTAAAATATATTTTGCCCAATCTGAAGAATCCAAGCAGCCAACGCATAATGGACAGACATTTATTAGTTTTAGGCTGAATGGGATCTGAAATGATCTCAGAAGTACATTTTGGATCTGGATTTTCTACTGATCTTATAGTTTCTTAGTTGAAAATTTACTCACAAAGGTCTCTTAAGATTTAGATAATATATAATCAAAAGTTTGAGAATTTAAGGGCTGATTGGCAATGGGGAATGTGTTCCATTGGAATGGATCCTTTGAAAGTTTTGGTGGGTTAATTTGATGTATACATTCACAGCAATCATGTTTTTCATCATTACCTATATTTCCAATCACTGCTCCTTGTCTATTTAAACCTCATTCCTTTAATGCAAACATCATCTTCTATATGAAATTGGTTCCATGCCATGCAATCAGAGATGAAGGCCTCCTAAGATTTAGATGATATATAATCAACAATTTAGGAATTTGAGGGCTGATATGTGTTCCATTGGAATGGATCCTTTAAAAGTTTTTAAGGGTTAATTTGATGTATACATTCAAAGCAATAATGTTTTTCATCATTACCTATATTTCCAATCACTACCCCTTGTTTATTTAAACCTTATTCCTTTAATGCAAACATCATCTTCTATATGACACTAGTTGAAAATTTACTTACAAAGGTTTCTTAAGATTTAGACAATATATAATCAACAGTTTAGGAATTTAAGTGCTGATTGGCTACAGGGAATGTGTTCCATTGGAATGGATCCTTCGAAAGTTTTGACGGGTTAATTTGACATATACATCCATAGCAATCGTGTTTTTCATCATTACCTGTATTTCCAATCACTACCCCTTGTCTATTTAAACCTTATTTCTTTAATGCAAACATCATCTTCTATATGACATTAGTTCCATGCCATTCAATCAGATTAGGCCCTTATTGCACCTTTTTTTTATAAAAAATTACATCAAGGGGGAGGGGAGATGAAGCTCCCAGCAGTCTGAACCTTGGGACACTGGCATGATGCCAGGATGTGAAACCAGCAGGCCCAGGTTCACCCTTATTGCACTCTTAGGAACTGGGATTATGAAACCTAGGCTAGTTGGGGGTGCAACCTCATTGAACTATGGCCACTCATCTGATGCTCATATTGCACTTCATGTCATATTAATTTTAACCAACTACTCAATTTCAATTTCAGGTTCTTGAGATTACTGGCAAAGTATGATTGGACCTTCTTGCCGCTAGTTGTGGACATAAACAATGATTTGACCTTGGAGGATGAAAAAGAGATCAATGTAAGAATTATCATGTGCATCTGAAATGTTCGACAAAATACACGGCTGTTTTTTTTTTTTTTTTCTGATGAATGAATCTTTTGTTGTCTTCTGCAACAATATTATCCATTGCTTCAAACTCACAAATTTCAATTACGTCGACTTTTATTTCTGTGGAACAGGAAAATTTTGCTGAGACGAGAAAATCTTATGAAGAAAGGGTTCATAATGTAGACCCAGCGATGTTTCTGGCCACACCATATGACAAGGCATCTGAAGCGTGGACCAAGTCTTCACCAAATACATCTGTGAGTAGCATCTGCTTTATTTTCCCTGAAGACTTGAATCACTGGTTCTTAGTTTTGATTTGACTAAGTTTCACAACTCTTGAACCACTTATTAGATAAAATTCAACTTAATTCAGTTTTGACCTATTTATGTTAATTCATTAGGTAGCATCTGATGGAATTGGAATTGAATTTCTTTTTCAGTTTCTGATGCAATTCTGATGCAAGATCCCATTTTTCAATGCATAAAAATTTATTTTTCCTCATCGTTATCTATATTTTTCCATCTTCTAATATATGATTTGAAATATTCCTACAGCAACAACCATACAAACAACTTCTCTAAATTCCCCATCCAAATTCAATTCTATTGGATGGTACCAAACAGGCCCATTCTACTGCACATCAATTTATTAACACAATTCAACTATTTCTTTAGTTGTTGTTCTTTTCCCATTTAGAATCAAATGGTAATTGAAGTTTTGCTTGTCTTTTCAGCCATTTTATTATTCCTGGGATTTCCTTGCATTCTAATGATTCATAACGCCTTTGAAGTGTCAGTTTGAGTGCAAACAGTAATTTCTCCATTTTCTATGAAGCAATCCTGCTATTTGATGACTTCTTTTACAATCTTTTCTCTATAAAGAATGAGAATGTCGTAGCTTATAGAATCAGAGATGCCTGAGCAATTGGATGCTGAAATTAGAAAGGATGGAGATGTGTTGTATTACTTGGGACTTATAGAATCAGAGATGCCTGAGCAATTGGATGCTGAAATTAGAAAAGAGTGGACGTGTTTCTTGTTTGTGTTGTATTATTCGGGATCACTGTAGGAGTGAAATTAAAGTTGAGGTTTAGTAGGAAAACTACCAGATACAGGTGATAAGATATCAAGCAGTCAACTCCAATAGTCATTAGATGTTTGAACTTGTGCTAATGCAACTATATGCAATGATCCTTCATCCTTGAAACAATGTTTTTATTTTTAATTTTTTCTCTTCTCTATGAATTTGGTCAAGTTGGTCAAATCTAACCAGGTCATAGGTAACTGTTCTGTGGTGATGGTTGGCTGCTTGGGGTTATGATGATATTTGTCGCATATAAGCTATGTGTATGTAAAGTTTCTATGTTCTTCAACAAGCCACAGTGGGCTTTAGGTGTGGTAAAGTGTGAGCCTGGCCTAAAAAAATCTGTCCATTCATGTCAAGGCTGAAGTCCAGCAGTGGGTCTTGTTGCCCATCCTGGTCCAAGATAGGCCATGCAGAAGAACGTTTCTGAATTTAAATTTGGTCATATGAGTGTTTTGTAATAAAAACTATCAGATGCACAGTTCTTTGATTAGATTCGGCAGTCTTTATTCAATTAGTTATAACCCACAAGGATTTCCTCATAATTAATATAATGGGACATTTTTCTAGCTGAAGTTGATTGCTAGCTATATTTATTTGTTGTATCCATTATTAGATGTAAACCTGATTGACAGAGCTGAATTGTGGCTGTGGTTGTTAATGGTAGCATGTGTGTTCATTCGACTTCTACTTTTTGTTTTCTTCTTGTTTTTGTATTTGATTGTCATTGACCCTTCAAGTTATTTATTCAAGGTCCTTAGGAGGATAATGTTATACGCCCAAAGCAGTGCAGATCTTCTAACAAATTTGATTCAAGAGGGTCAGGCAGGTCCTTATAGATGGGAGGTGAGTCTCTTGAGTCAGTTTGTGGTTTCCTGCCTTGCAGTTCTAATCTTTTTTGAACCACTGTTGCAGTGCCTGTTTCGAACTCCTTTGAAGAATTATGATGTGGTAATTCTTCTCCACAAGGATAAGCTGCCTTACCCTCAACGTCTTCTTTTCTCATCTGAAATTAATCAAGGTTGGTTTTCAATTTGCTAGTTTTTTAGTGCAAGTGAGGCATTTGATGGATTTAAATTAAATGCAGAATACTGTAAACTTCTGCAGGAAGGTGTGTTGTTCAGGGGAATGCAAGCAAGGACTTCCATCCATTTATATCAGTTGTGAACAGACAGCAGATGTTTGAGGAAATGAGAAATAAATTGATGGTGAACTTTGATCCAACTAGGTGTTTTGTAGAGGATCTCGAGGTAAGTTTGGAGATTCCTCTGCAATGTCAGAAACTTCATAACTTATGTTGGTATGAAGATAAAGTGACAAACCTTTTATTGGTTGCAGAGGAAGCTCCCTGGCAGATTTGATGTTTGGTATGATACTCTTGGAGGTGATGCTATTGGCCTTACTTGGCAGAAATCATGGTTAAAGGTAAATACTTTTGCAACCTAGAACTATTTACTCTGGATGTAAACTTGCTTGTAGCAGATGGCATGTCCTTTACCTGGTAGATCAGGTAGTACGGTGACATTATGAACTTAAGAAGTAATATTTTTTTTTTCTTAAAAGAAAATTGGTAAAGAAGTAAAATTTGTTTCTACGTTCTAGAGAAATATTCACAAATTAGTTATGCACTTATGGTTGAGCTACTTTGCTGCCATTGGCCTGATTATTTCTTTCTCTTGTTCTTGTGCAAGAGTCCGATCTGACTGAAATTGCCACCCAACTCTTGGTCTAATTTTTTTCCATGGTACTAAACTCAGTTCATGAAAAACTAGAGTAAGCGACAGAATAGGGTCCAAATTAAACATGGATTCATAGCACGGATCGATTCATGGCCTCCCAATTTGTGTTTCCCTTGAATTCCCTCACTAGCACTGTGAATGGCTTAAAGAAAACCAGAATGCATGGGGCTTACTTGAGTCCTCTTGGAGCCAAGGGCATGACTCCAATTTGAGGCCTTGGATATGCGGGTACTAACTGACATGCTTCTGTTGGACATAAAACACCTGGATCGCATGCTACTTGAGCTCCAAAGCATCCTCCTATCAAGGGGGTGATGAAAAAGAAGAGAAGTAGATGCAAAGAATTATCTCGGTCCTTCAATCATGTGGATTTATTTCATGCCAGTGACTTATTGAACATGTCAATATGCCATTGGATTACACAAACACCTTTTGTTGGTTGTGTAATATTTCTTTTTGGCATATTCAGAGACTGATAAATTATGAAAGCATATAATTCTTTAAATGTACAATATGTTAGGCATTGTATGCATGGTATTATGGGTAGTGTTCACCTAGAGCTAGTTCAACTTTTAAGCAAATGTTTAACCAGCTCAAGTGGGCGCCATTTGCAACATTTTTGGGAGATACATTCCATCCATTTTGTTTAAAAATATTAGTTTTAATAAAGATGATTTAAAAGCTCTATTATGTTTAACATCATTTCTAGTATCTTAAAAACTCTTTTATTTGTCCCCTATCATTGTGGATAGGCCCTATTGAAAATCAACGTAATAAAATGATTTAATATTAAGTATCTATTTTAAAGTTATATTTTCAATATCTAAATCGTCTAAAATATCAGTTATATATAGATAAATGATTTTATAAATTATTATTACATTATAATACATGTGTAAATAGAAATAAATGTCTTTCATAATTTACACATGAATAACACTATTTTTTAACAAACGTGGCCTATAAATATACTTGATTGAGATGAAACTTGGTCTCTTAGATCAAGAGATAGTGTTCAATATGATGAATGAATTGGATTTTACATTAAAGGTCAATCTTAAAGTGTGGAGGGGTTATATGGCTCCGCTTCTGTGTAACTTGGTTGAGTCTAAAGTACATATAGGTAGGCCGCAAAATAAATATAGTTTTAGAGTGAATATAAACCCATTAAAATCCTAATCTTATGTGTGACCCACACAAATTCCTGATTAAAATGATTTTTTAAGACTGGTAAAAATGATTTTAAGTGGTAATATTAAATAAATAATAACAAAGGAAAGGTATGGAATGGTTCCCCAAAAATGCTGCAAATGGGGCCCACTTGAGCAGGTTCAACATTTGCTCAAAGTTGAACTAGCTCGAAGCATAGCAACAACAAGAGTCGAAGCATGCAAACAACTGGTAGGAAAATTTTGACGCAGGACATGGTCAGGGTACCTAGGGTGGACTTGAAAGCTTGTACTCCGTACTCTCAATTTGATGCCTGTGCCAGCGACATTTATGAGATTCTAATGGATTCATTTTTTCGTTTTGTTTTTGTAATTCAGAAACGACGTTGGGAAGAAGCATCTGATGTTGGAGAGGATCCAATAGATGTACTCAAGGAGGTGGGGGAGGTTGGTAAAGGTTTCATAAAAAACATTTATAGCATTAAAACCCCTAGGAGCAGGGCATAATTGGTCCATATAGAACATTTGTTCTATCCTAGATGGCATGTATGCAGTTTTGTTAGTTAAGCGGCCCCCATTATAGTTATCGACGATGTAAATTATCCAGCATAAAAAGACCATGGTAATTTTAGGAACTGTTACATACTGATGGTCGTTTTAAGGGAAGGAGAAGCAATTTTGGTGCACAGAAAAATACAGGTAGAATTCAGAACATTATCTGGGACCTTACTTTTCATTCTTCATAATTATTATATTTTTTAATTATTTTCTCATATTTTCCTAAGCAACTACTCTGTTTTTCATTCATTTCTATAAAATTACCCATATAATTAACCTGTCTATTCTAAGTTTCTTGTCTTTACTCCTTATCATTACTGTTACTATATTACATTATTTTTTTATTTTGAAATTTTTTCATCTAAAAATTTACATCTTTCCAAACACACTCATAAAAAAGGAAAAACTGCTGTGATCCCACTGCATGCCTAAGTGGGCCCCAATATTGCAATGAACGCTGATTAGGACGGGAGCTGATGTTCCTTTTGCGACAAACCGAAATGTAATCTGGGTCCGATTGCAATGTCCTTGAAGTCGTACATTTGGAATACTAGCTGTATAGCAATGGCTTTAAGAGCCCCATCCCCCACAATGTTTCAAACCCAAATCTAATCTTGTTCCGATTGCAATGTCCTTGAAGTCGTAAATTTGGAAGACTAGCTGTATAGCAATGGCTTTACGAGCCTACTGCTGTTAGGGGTTGGTCTTCTTTGATGAATTGCGGATTGCATTTATCTTGTACAATGCATGGTGCAAGGCCCAACCCGTAGCTTCAGGCGAACCATTTCCATTCAGTAACGGACCGAATGGCTGCGTGTTCAAAATATTCGATCAGTTTATACTTTATAGAAAAAGGCGGGAAAGAACTTACTGATTCTGAGAGCTTATTGGCTGCTGCTTCACAAATAACGGTCGAAAGGACTGAAATGCCCTCATGTAAGTTTTTAAACTTAAAAAAAAAAACTCTATATTTTGAGGCTCGGTCTATAAGTATGTAATGAATCCATTCATGAATTTAAAAAAAGAAAACCTGCCAAAGACATAGGCGAGTAGTCAGACGTCAGAAAAAAAGTGCGACCAATCCGACCACTGAGACCTCAGTTGTCTTGCGGTATCGTTTGGGCCGCTAGGATGACGTGATCATGGGTGCCAAAAGGTGGCTCTTATACCGTAATGAAATATAAATGCCTTGGTTCAATGGATTGCGGTTTGCAATTGTGCAAAATTATATTTATAAAATTATTAATTTATGTGTATTTAATTTACAAATTATATTTTTTATTTTTAAAGATGTGTATATATTTATTTTAGATTTTTTAAAAACAGGGGTGCTGTGGTCATTTTGTCGACAATACTCTTATACTGAAAAATAAAAATAAGCATATACATATTTCCAAAAATAATAAAACTTAATTTATAAATTAAGTACATTTAGATAAGTAGATTTATAAAAAAAAACTAAAAAATATAACCCAACGTGATAAAAAATCACATGTAAGTGGTCCATATTGCCTTGTGGTTCCTGTGCACCTGGAACACTGGATTGCCATTGTGATTCTGTGACTCTGTCCATGAGGTTTGTTTTTTGGGTTAATCTTTATTAATGTCCGTTTAAAGATGTGACATATAGCAAGTAGCTAGTGATAAATAAGATTGCGCTTTGCAAGCATTTTTAACACGCATCAGCTTTAGTCTTATAAATTTATATGTGATATTGAAATTTCAAATTTTAACAAATCAAAAGTTTAATTATATATCTTAATCAATTTTATATGTTAAGGCTACGTTTGTTGTTGTATAAAAAATCTTATGAACATTGTAAAAAATAACTGAAATATAAAGATAATAACTGGAAAATAAAGACATACTTCAAATGATATAAAATTTTTGAATTGAATCGGTATCACCATTTCCAATATAGGGTGTGTTTGTTTAGGGCCAAAATATGTTAACTAAAACTTTTCAACCAAAAACTTTTCTCTCTCCATAACTATTCTATTTTTTATTTTTTTTTCATTTTTCTATATAAACTATTATACTTTTCAATCATTTTTATACAACTACCCATATAACCAACTTATCTATTCTAACTTTATTCTCTTTACCCCTATTATATAACATTATTTTCTATCAATTTGACAACTTCTACCTCTAAAATTTTTCATCAAAAATTTTACCTCCAATCAAACACACCCATAATTTTCTAATTTTCAACCCAACATTTTTTATTTTCAATATAACTTTATATATTCCCAGCATAATTTTAACCATTTCTAATATACTTCTAATATACGCCATTATATTCTCATCCCAAATTCGAAAATCTAGTGTCATTTGGAACATGTAATCATGTTTTTAAATATCACATCGCAGCACTAAATTTTACTATTTTTAATTTTTTATACATTTTATAATTTCAAAAATAAATAATTTTCACCCCATTTAATGTCAATAAGGGTGAAATTCGTTGGTTTTTGAAATTATAAAAAGTATAAATCAAACCTTGGTAAATTTTAATATATGTAAAATACACGTGCTTACATAAAAATAAAAAATAGGGCTAAAAACACCTGATGCACCTACGAGACCCTTTTTTCGCCACTATGTGATGTCTTGGATTTTGCCTGGTGCCCGAAACCATCCTAAGCTATCCGATCAGAGCCGTCGAATCCATTTCTCATTTTCTAGCCACCCTACTCCCCGGCGAAATTGGAAGGAGGGCTGGCGCATTTGTGGATCAATCCAAAACAAGTATCCGCGTTGTTTTGAATCAAGGGAACATGAGATCAGCGGAGGAGGCAGCTGATCAACGACTCAGGACAGAAGATGGATCCTGTAAGTGGGCGGAGGATCCTGCAATTTCTGAGAGGAGGGAAATGAAATGCGAGCAAAAATATTTATTATACGCTCAGCAGCTTCTTTCCTAAAAAAGCTCTCCCCCACTCTCCCTCTCCTCCTAAAAAATCCCATTTCTTCTCCCTCCTCGCTCTCTTCGCGGTTCGCCGCTTCCCTTCGCAACGATCCTTTCCGTCTTCAAAACTTGCTCGCCGCCAATCGCCTTGTGTAATCTGGTGAGAGGATATTGGAATCTCCCCATCACCCGCGTTTCTGACGAGGTAGTCCCACTGTCGTTGGTTTCTTTCTAATCGTCCCCGCATCTTTGACTGCTGTTTTCTGATTCAGATCTAGGGCTTCTGTTTTGATTGGATGAATTTGGCTGATGAGTTTGCTATGATGCTGATGGCTGCTTGTTTCAGGCTCTCTTGGTTCTTTTTCATGGCTTTGAGGTGACTTGAGGATAAGGGCTGGAATTTGTTTCCAGCTTTTGCGGGAGATGAAGGAAGACGCGGCTTCTTCTTCTCTGCCGAGGAAAGGGAAGGGTAAAGGTTCTGGCGGTTTTTCAGCTGGGAGTAGGGGATCGAGGTCGAGCTGCGTTTCGCGAGGGAAAATGAAGAATTCTGAGTCGAAGCAGGAGAAGAAGAGGAAGCTGATACTCAGTGATTCGGATGAGGAGAAGCGTTCTCCTCGACGCAAGTGCGGCAATGTTTCTGGCAACAGAAAAGCGAAGATGGCTTGTTCTATAGAAATCAACGAAGAAAGTGCAAGCAACGGAAGGAGGACTGCAGGAGCTGGACTGGATGGTAAGGGACAGAAAATGGACTCTCTTCGAGCCAAGGAAGACCGTGCGATTGATAGGAGAAGGGCAAAAGCAGAGACATTAAGGGGCAGAGTTGGGGAAGCTGATTATTTGGATCCATATGCATACAGGGATGATGATGAATTTGATCGAAGGTTAATCATGAACTCTGGGAGGGACGTGAAGAAAACCGGCATAGGCTCTTTTAAATGCAATCATGATGGTGACACTGATTCAAGGAAGACAAAGATCAACTCCTTGAAGCGTAAGGTGCGAAAAGCTAATTTTTCTGATTTGACCGTGGACAGGTGTGACGACGACACAGATAGGAAAGGCAACAGTAGCAGTCGAAACTTGAAAAAGAGGAAGTTAGCAAATTCCGTTGGTACCGGACGAGGTTCTGATGTCAAGACGAGAAACTTGAAAATAGAATCCAGGAAGAGCAAAGAAGATAAATCTGATGGTAGAGAGTCTTGGGATCTGGGTTCAAGGCTCGTTAGCCCCACCTCCAGGCAGAGAGAACGTGAAATGGAATCCGGCAGCACCAGCAGGGTCAATAAGAAAGGCACTAGGAATAGTGTTTCTACCCTTGAGACGAAGAGGAAAACTGATGGTTCTGATAAGAAGAGGATTAATGTGGAGAAGGCTGACGACCCTTATGACACAGTTGCAGAGGCAAAGGGCAAAAATGGTGTCTCAAAGCTGTTCTTGAAGAAGGTGAAGGCAGGCAATTGTGTAAATAGAGAAGGTAAGGCGGTAGATGATGATGGTATAAATAATTCTGGGTCTACTAATATTTGCCGGAACGCAGTGGTGAGCTCTTCCTTTTCAGGAGAAAAGGTTTATGAAAGAAGAGGTTCCTCTGCAGTAATGTTAAAGAATCATCCAAAGAAAGTTTTGTTGCTTGATGAGAATAAGGAAGATGATGTGAGAAAAGTGGGCAGCACTAGAACTGTGAAGATGAGGTCAAAGAGCAAGGATTCTTCTAACATAAAGACAGAGGACACTGTTAAACAAGAGAGGATATCGCCCTTGCGAAGTCCATCTGCAGTTGAACAGAATGATAAAAGTCAGAAGATGGGTCGTGCAGCAGAAAAGCAATTACTGCGTGAGCAGATAAAGGATATGTTGGTGAATGCAGGTTGGAAAATAGATTGTCGGCAGAGGATGAGTAGAAATTATATGGATTTTGTGTATATTGCTCCTTCAGGGAGGGAATATTGGTCTATTGTTAAGGCATATAATGCATTTCAAAAGCAATACTTGGAGAATGAAGAAGATGCTGGTGTGCAGAATCTGGATGATAGGAAATCCTTGCTTCCTGTCATACCGGTTGAGGCACTTGTCATTCTGAAGAGGAAAACAAACAATGATGTCAAGAAATTGACGAAGAGTGTGAATAAGAGGAAGCTGAAAATTGACAAAGTGGGTAAGAAACCAAAATTAGAGTCAAAGATAAAGCTTGGGAAGAATAAATATATTAAAGGGTCCATTGGCCGCCATATGAAGCAAGAGGGAAAACTTGTAAACAAGCCTGGCGTTAGGGACAGGGAACATAATTCCTCAGGCTCCATGCTCAAGGAAGAACTGGAGTTAATTGGGCCAGAGAAGCCATGCTTAGCATCTAAGGCGAAATTGGTCCAGGGAACAAATCAGATTAGACAAAGAGGATGCAGCTTATTGGCTCGGATTTCCAATGAGGGGGCAAATATTGATGCTGATGAGCTTGCTGCATTTGCTGGAAAACGGACTGTGCTCTCATGGCTGATAGATTCAGGAACTGTGCCTGAGAATGGCAAGGTGCAGTATATGAATAAAAGGCGCACTAGACCTATGCTGAAGGGTTTGATTACAAGTGATGGCATCAATTGCAGTTGTTGTAGTAAAATCCTTTCAGTTTCGGATTTTGAGATTCATGCCGGAAGCCAGTTGTGTCAGCCATTACAAAACATATTTTTGGAATCTGGGATTTCTCTTCTTCAGTGTCAATTAGATGCATGGAATAAACAAGAGGAATTGGAACGCATTGGATTTCATTTCATTGACCCCAGTGGTGATGATCCAAATGATGACACCTGTGGCATCTGTGGGGATGGAGGGGACTTGATTTGTTGTGATGGATGTCCTTCAACTTTTCACCTCCGCTGCTTAAATATAGAGGTATATCAAAATTCTCGCACCAATTTCTATGCTATATTCATCATGGTAACTTGTCGGAGGATTATTTTATTACTTTATTGCTCCTCTGCTTCTTCTTCCTCTTCTTCTTCTTGACACGGTCTCTAGAATAAAGTCACTGTACTCTTCTTTTTCTTGACACTGTCTCTAGAATAAACTCTTCTTCTTGTTGTTGACACTGTCTCTAGAATAAAAGATAACTATACTCTGTGGAACATTTGGATAGCATCTACTCTCTAGAATAAAAGATCACTATACTCCGTGGAACATTCGGACAGCATCTAGTCTCTAGAATGAAAGATCCCTATACTCTGTGGAACATTTGGATAGCATCTAGCCTTCCCCTACTGGGACTTGTTGATGTATGTCTTCCAAAAGGGTAAAACTCTTTCAGAGAAAGCACCCACAATTCTTTCAGACGAGAATGGATTGCAATTTTGTAATTCATATCTTCTCACAATTCAGAGCATCTCGCTGTGTTGGTGCCACCAGTTTCATATAAGGATTCTATTCTGCTCGTCAAGTTTTATACTAAGCTGTGGGAACCATAATTGAGTCATGACCGTTCTCAGGGGTCTTCATTCAGATGAAGAAGAGGATGTATGAAATCCATGGATTTGTGCTGATTTAGCCTGGTGTTGTCCACCAAATTGATTAACCGTGTAACATATAGTATGGAGTGAAATACTGGAGTTGGCCACTTGTAAAAATTCTCCCAGCCTAAATAATCATTCCCATTGGATGTATTGGATTGGTTTTGCTGCTTTAGCATTCAGTCCTAGATCATGGATGTCTTACCTGTCCACCTAAGGTGGGTCTCTTGCATTATTTTGGAACTTATTCTCAAGTCTCTATTGCTGATGTCTCATTCCCTATTTCCTGCTGTGGATTATCTCTATTTCTTTCCTTCTTATATGTTGCAAAAGCTCCTTAATCTGAAATACTAGGTATTAATGATGTGCTAGGTAAGACAGAAGGCCCCATTTTCCACCTCATTTGATGTTACATGACACTTAAACTACCCAACCGTGCATTAATTTCCGTACCAGGTGCAAAAGTAACCATCTAGGGACAAGTTAACTTCATTTCACACCAGTTAAGCTTTAAAGTCGTCTGGATGTGTACGCATCTTAATATGATATACTCTCTTTGGTTTGATTGTCTTTCTTGATTCGAGGACTAGCATTGTTAAGTTTTAAAGCTGCAAGGGATGTATATACATCTTGATATGATATGCTTTCAGTCTTTCTAGACCAAATGTTATATGGCCTGTTATTTAGTCGAACCTACTAACTGTATTACTGAATTAAATGGTTTTATTCATTAATACTTCTTTGAGAGTGGTATTGATGCTTTTTTACTTAATTGTCGCATCAAGGAATTTCTTCAGGTTATTCACTGACCATTCATTATCGTGTTTACAGATGCTTCCTCCTGATGACTGGCACTGTCCAAACTGTTTATGCAAATACTGTGGGTCTGTTGATGGCCGTCCTCAAGGGGAGAGCTTGTCACTTCTCTCTTGCAGTCAGTGTGAAGAAAAATGTGTGTGATCATCTTGTCTCTATAGTTTTTTAAGTGGCTCACAAGGTTATTTAGATTGGATGTGAAAACTGATAAGCTGCTGTTTCCTGCTCTCTAGATCACCATGCATGCATGCAGGAAACAGATGTACCTGAAGAGCCTGATGGTGAATCCAGACCTTTTTGTGTGCATAGTTGTGGAAAGGTATGCTGCTTGTTGCAATTCTTCTCAATGAAATAAACACTGATTTTTCTTGTGTTATCCTCCTTGATGGTGATTGCGTGATTTTTGCAAATATTTTTCAAAATTTCCTGTTGATATAATGGTAAGTCTTGTTCCTTTTGAAATAATTCTGCTTAGTGCTAAGTCGGGTGATTGTTGCCAGATTGGCACACCATCTGAATTGGAAGATTGGTTGTATTGCATTGTTTTAGGTTGAAACTTTCTTAATCCTGTGAGGTGATTGTTTATTCTGAGAAAAGAGTTCGTGACCTTTTCAACTTTCAAAGTCATTGCCTGCTAGTGTGTCTCTATTTTCTTTCAGGATGATATACTTTCATTTGGCAAGAAAGGAGAGATACAGAGCGGATCTCATAAAGCCACCACCATGGCATGTTTTGCAGATTCTCTGGTTCAGAGCTTTAAAAATTCACTTTGCTCTCAGCATTTTCTCATCTGCAGCCTTTGCCTCTAAAATATAGCTTTATTATTGTCTTTGTTATCATTTCAATGATTTTCTCTTAATCAGGTTTTGTAAAATAAAGCATTTGTTCTCATTGTCCTTGTTTTTTTTTTCTTAATCAGATTTTTTCACATTTACGGAAACTACTTGGACTAAGAAATGAATTGGAAGCTGGATTTTCATGGACCATTCTTCAGCGCTTTGATGAAGTTTCAGGCACTTCTGGTGATGGACTCGAACAAAAGGTTGATTGCAATTCAAAACTTGCTGTTGCGTTTGCTGTCATGGATGAATGTTTTTTCCCTATTACTGACCGGAGGACTGGTTTCAATTTGATAAGGCATGTTCTCTACAACTTTGGGTAAGTCTGATTAATTCTCTTTTCTTTGCATTTCTTTTTTGTTGTTTGTAGCAACGCCTGTCTTCTTTAACTATCCAAGTGATCAAGAAGAATTTGCTATGTTAACCATGCCTTTTCATTGGGTCATAAGTTGGGATGTGAATCTTCTGAGTTCATCTCTGCTCATTCATCTTTGTGCTGATTACTCTATTCTTTTGTGATCAGGATGTTAATAGTCAATGTAATGAGCTGATATATATGTAGTTTGTACCTATTATTTTTCTTGAAGGAGCAAAGTAAATTTAGGTCCTCCTTTGACATCTAGAATCCCATGAAGTCATTAAAGGTTTCACTCATAAATTGGACTCTCTTTATTCTTTGTTCATTGGTGTACGAAACAAGATTAATCTTGTCAAATGCCCTTGATGGTTCCAGGTCACCTTCCAAAATAACCCAAAAATAAAATCCTCCTTTTTCATGAACATCTGAATTTGCATACTGGATGGATTTTCATTGTATTTAAGTTTCTGGGATGTTAGTTAAGCATACTTCTTCCAGATACTTACCACCTTCTATTCAGATGTTCCTTTCCTTTCTTTTCATTAGGGTACTAGGCATAAAATCTGATACCTCATTTCAACTGAACAGTTCTGTTCTCTTTTAGTTGGTATCATGTTTGGTGAATGCCATGTCTGGAAGAGCATTGTCTATTATTACATCTGCAGGGATATAAGAGCTTCTTCTACTTGGGCCTCTCATCAATTTAGCTGCAACAAAACCCCATGTCCTGGGTTCCAGTGGAGACTACTGTAGACGTGTTAATACTTAAGTATTGGGCCAAGGGACAATACTTGAGTGGGCCAAGCTTAGTAGTCATGGGCTTGGCTAGTAGCCTAGTAGTGAAGTTTATGGGAGCCGAGCCAGAAGTTTAGCCGTGAGTAATATCATAACTAGGTTTGAATAGAAAAAGCTCTCATATCTCGAGAGTGTGACACCTACCATTCCAAGGAACAATATTTTGAGTTCTCGGTGACTGTTTCTCAGCTTTTATAAATACGGTTTGGCTGGATTGGTCCATATATATGTTTTACTTTTTTATGGACAGCTGGTGCTGTTTATGCATTTTATTTTGCCTATGGTATCTAAATGATGTAAATGGTCATATGAAAATGTTTTCACTGTAGTTCTGTATGGCTGCTCTTATTTTTGAATGGCTTCTGCTTGGACCATTGGATGGGCCTATAAATTTTTTGTGGGCCAAAAATTGAGTTTGATGAAGAACATATGGGGGCTACAACTTGAGATGTATCTTTGGTATGGCAGGCCATCTTACACAAGAAATGCAACATGTTGGTCCCTTCATCTGCCAATTGTGGGTGTCCTCCCTGCAGTTGTTTGCATTTATTTGGGCCACTATGATTGACATGAGAAATTAATTTTCGGCCTATTAATGACTCATGGAAACTTGTATATATCGTTGATGCATTATTCTTGGGCCATAGGAAACATTTTGTTTTGTTTGTCAAGGGTCTGTTTGAGAAGGGGCAAAGCTTTCTTCAATTTATGTGGTATTAACAATCATCCCAGGAAACAACCTCTTTAAGAAACAAGGTTAAGGCTGTGTACATGGACTGTGGGAGCTGTATACTCTGGGTTGGCACTTTTTTATTTACATAATGTCAGTCAACCTTACTTTTCCCTCCTTATTACAAAAAATTTCTACTACTCTTATTTGTCCATGCAAAATACCTACTTGTTTGTCCTTCACCACTCTTTTTTTATTGACCAATGTTGTCAAAACCGAATCGGTGATTGAATTGGTAAAGGAATTGGTCTGGTTTGAATCGGTTCGACCAGTTAAATAAACTGATTAAACCGGTGATGTCAGAATGACATATTTATGATGTTATAAATGTATAATTTTTAATTAGTTATATATTAGTAAAATTATATACTCATAACTCCTTAGCCTATATATTAGACTATAATCATCACAACATGACATGTAGGCAAAAACTAATAAAAAATTCTCAAAAATCATTAACTAAGCATAAATATAGCATTCATAACACAGTTGCACAATTAAAGAACTACTTACAATAGTATAATAAACAGATTTATCATGCAATCGACAATAATAACACAATTACATAATCAAATTAAAGGCAATACCATATAATAAATTAGCCAATCTACAATTCAGTTGCAAAAATTTTAGTTTTAAATTTTGAAAAATCAGAAAATCAACAGAAATTAGTATGCTTATTTCTTACAGTGAATTTCTGTTTCAATTTATAGTGTGCTAGAGTTTTTGTGGTCTGCCTAGCTGCACACCTGCAACAAATGAAAATAAAAATAAATAGTTTATTTGCTTATTCGATTTGGATTTTGAAAATTCGCCCAAACCAATCAAAATCGCATAAAAAAGAAAGAAATCGAACCTACTCAAAAGACCAAAGAGAGGATTTAAAACCTACTTCCAGAGACCAAAGAGAATTCCCAAATTCATTTAATTTATATAAAATAAGAAAACCGAACTTAACAAAACCAATCGAAGTTCAAAATTAGATGAAGTTCACACCAAAAGAAAAGCCCAAGTCACTGAAAACAGGGCCAAGTTTTAAAAGAAAAACATAGAGAACAAAACTCACCTGTGCAGATTCCTTTCATGCAACACCTTGACTGATTCAAACTCGGAAAATACTGAAAGCCCAAAACAGGACAACATCCAACCATCCAAACCCAAATGGGCAAAACTAAATTCCAATTCAAGTAAGCAAACGAAGGGAAAAAAAATTTATCTTGAAAGACTGGTATGAATTACAAAGAAGCAGATGGGGCATTCTTCGAGGTTGGGATTGAAGTCTTTGGTGCCGTTGAAGCAATGGGCGAGCTTCTCCGAGAGTACGAACTTCCGGAGTTTCCTGTAGTCAACATTGGATGGCTGGCGGACAAGACAATGTGGCTTCATAAATCTCTCCTTGATTGCATGGCCACAGCCCGATCGACTCTTGACCTTGCATATGTGGACCAATGAGAGTAGTGAAATGGGCGGCAGGAGCAGAAGGTAGCGAAATGGCTAACGGCTGGTGTGGGTGAAATAGACAGCGTTCACAGTTAGACAATTGACTATCGAAGGGAGCTAGCATTTGGCAACTTTGGAGTTGGAGCTTAGATTCGGCAGTGGGAGAAAGATGGTTTTGCTGGCTGGTTTTGTGGATTGCTTTGGGAGGGAAAACGAAAATGAGAAATGGAGGGTGGGTGAGCTGGGCAGGTGAGGAGCTGGCTTTTGCTTTTTATATTTTGGATGAACCAGGTGAACCAGGTCTGACTGTAGTTTCTGGTTCGACCACGGTTCATCCGGTTCTCATGGTTCATAGGTATTAAACTGGACCAGATACAAATGAACCGGATTCCAGACTGGTTCCTGGTCAAATTGGTCCGGCCGGTCCGGTTCTGACAACATTGCTATTGACACCATTTTGAAAATTGTCCTGGCCATTTTCCCTTGCTTTCTTAATCTTCCCAAATAGAATATCTAACTACATTTTTGTGTTTGCTTTTCATTATGTTACCTACTATTTTGACATGTTCCACAAACTATTGATATCATGAACTCTTAGTTGTTATGCTTCTTATCTGTCTGTATGTACCATCTTCAACGTTTAAATTGTTTTGATAAACTACAGTTGCTTGGTCACTAAATAGTGAGGTTTTTTGGTTACTTGAATTTAAGCATCAGTAACTGTTGATAAATCTTAAGTAGTTGACTTATACGGGTCACTAAATAGTTAACCTTTTTTCTTGCTTGAATTTAGGAATCAGTTAATGTTGAGACAAAAAATTATTCAATGATTTGCTGATTCACTTCTATCTTTTGCAGATCGAACTTTAATAGGTTGAATTATAGTGGTTTCTACACTTTTGTGCTGGAGAGGGGTGAGGAAATTATTTCCGTGGCTTCAATCAGGTACACCCTCATTAAAACTTTGTAACACGTATGTTGCTTTTGTGGCGTAGGATTCACCTGATCATTTGAAAATACTGGAGACTGTGATGCTGGGCAGGAATTGAATCACCCTCATTAAAACTTTGTAACATGTATGTTTCTTTTGTGGTGTATGATTCACCTGATCATTTGAAAAATACTGGAGACTGTGATGCAGGGCTGGAATTGAATCACCCTCATTAAAACTTTGTAACATTTATGTTGCTTTTGTGGCTTAGGATTCACCTGATCATTTGAAAAATACTGGAGACTATGTGGTGCGGGGCAGGATGTATTCAATTCATATAATTGAATAAAAAAGGTGAGACTGTGGAAGGAAGAGGAGGGTCCTCTCAATAGGGAATGAGAAGGCAAGAAAAGAGGGGAATAGACAATTTATGGGAAAGATTAAAAAAGAGAGACAAATCAGAGGATTCTCATACAGTGCATATTTGCTGCAAGCATATGAGTGTCATTACTAGCTGCAAATTTCCTTTTTACGGTGGTATGCACCTTGTGAATGTTCTGCGCAAATGAATTGGTAGAAGTAGAATGCAAATATCAAAAGGCAAAGACATAAAGATCAAATTTTGACTTGCGGGCCTATCGATAGAGAGTTTGCAAATTCAAATGGAGTGCAAAAACCCTTAACCCTTAGGTTTATAGGTCCCTATTACTGTAGGGGGATCAGAGAAATATCCTAAACACTATTCAGTGATTCATTCATAACAATGCAAACCCAAATAAAATGCACCTGTATTTAGAGAAGATAATTTTTGTCTGTGGACCTGGGTTTCAATTCTTTATTATCAACAACAGGCAACTTTTTCTCATTGATGTATCACTGATATGCGTACGTTTGCTCTGCCTATAGCTTGTATTTTCTGATAATTATCTAGAAGTGTAAGAGATGCACTTGGTGATTTTCTCATTGGTTGCTGTCTAGATAGTGTAAGATGCTTGGCAGGTTCATTTGCTGCCTAGTAACTTCATGGAATATTCTTATTAGCCAACAGTTTTGTTTATTGATTGTCTTTCATTTTATTTTATTTTATTTTTGTGCCAATGCCTTGTGGTGCAATTAGTTGATATATGTTTGGCAGTGTCATCAGTTGAAGTAACCGATAGTTTTTTCCCCTTGTTAAATAGAATTCATGGGACCAGACTAGCAGAGATGCCTTTCATTGGGACACGGCATAGGTATAGGCGCCAAGGGATGTGCCGCAGACTTCTTAATGCTATAGAATCGGTAAAGTTGTGAAACAAGTGCTGATTTCGGTTTCTTTTTTCAAATAGCTATATTTTTGGAAGGGATAATTGGCAGTTCTGCGGGATAAATGTGCCTTTATTTGTAACCGTAGGTTTATTTCGTTATATGTGTTTAGTTTTTTTTTTTTTTTTTTGATATTTAATTGTTCAATTTGAGGTATGTATAAGCATCAAGTGATTGAAACACAGATCAGTTTGGTAGATTAGTACTTTTATTGTCTGTCTTCTATAAATGGGGCAGTTTTTGTTGGGGTTTTTGACTTCACGGACTGATAACTTGCCCCCTATATTTCTTCTGTTATTCTTACTTATTCTTACTTATTCTTATAGTTTTCTTCTAATTCTCACTTCTGAAATCCTTCTTGTGTTCTTTCATTCTTATTCTTTCTTCTCAAATTCTTCCCTTTTTCTATTATAATCCTTTTTCCCCCTTCTCTTCCTTCTCTATCAAGAGTTTCTGTCTCTTTATTCTGAAGTCCTCTTTTTATGCTACAAAGGTGATTCTTGTTTTAAATTACATCAGTTTGATGCAAAATTTCAAACTTCTTTATGAGCTATTGAAAATTACAGAGAATTTTCTTATATTAGTTTCAGTGCTTCAAAAATTCTTCTCTAGCGAATATTCGATCATTTGATGGGCATAAGATATGCAGTCTGCCATTAGTTGTTCTTGAATGCTTTAGGTGCAATTATTATCCTGTCTTGACCAGTATGTGCTTCTGTTTGTTCAGGTGGTTTAATTATTTGTTGCATGCTGGTGATATTTTCAGCATGTTTCTTGTCTTTGTTGGAAATGTGTCTTTGGGAAATTAATTTTTTTTAAAAAATTTTTAATTGGAAATTTTGTTTATTTTCAGACACTGTGCTCCCTTGGAGTTGAAAAGTTGATAATTCCTGCAATATCGGAACTCATGCATACCTGGACTACCATTTTTAACTTTATGCCTCTTGAGGACGTACACAGGCGAGAATTGAGGTCTATGAATCTTGTTGTATTCCCAGGAACAGATATGCTACAGAAGCCTTTGCTGGAAACTGTTTCTACCAAAGGAAAAACAAATGCTGGTGCAAGTAATATCATGAATGAGTTTTTTGTTTTCAACTACTTCCTTCTTTGCTACATGTTGCTCAAATTTGTTGTTGCTGTTTTTCTGGCTTTAGGTGCTTCTGAAGTCAAAAGCAACAACCTCGATGCACCCAATGATTCCCATGTGGCTTCTTCTGTTGGACCTGTCAGCAATTCCTCTGATGAGAGAGAAGATGGAGATACATCTATGAAATCTCATCTCCATGCGTGCTGTGATTCTCCATCTGATCCTTCTGTTGCTCCTATTGGGTCTAGTCTTGATGCAAATGGGACTGCATTTTCTGATTCCAAGCCTCAAGGTGACTCTTCTGAGGCTGCTATGTCAGTAACTTCTGCCACGCACATGGCTGCAACTCAGCAGCATGATCCTCATGAAGAAAATCCATGTACTGTTGTGTTCCCAGGTATGAGTATGTTACTGGAGCTTTTACTAAGACATATTTCCACTTTGAGAAGTGAATGCTGTTGCAGGTTATATCATCTATTTAAAGTTTGTATAATTTTATCCATTCTCCCCTTTGCATCCTGTGTTTTGATTTTTGCTGAATTGCTGGTTGGCAGGTGCGGAGGCCCTCAAAGTCCAGAGCAAACATCATGATGCATCTTCTGTAGGTTCTCCCATTCGTTCTTGCAATGGAGTAGAAGATGAAGTTGCTACTGAACTCGATCTCCATGCCTGTCATAATTCTCCTGTTGATCCTGATGATCATTCTATTGCATGCAAACTTCAACACAATGGACCTGTATGTTCTGAGTCAAAGCCACAGGACAAGTCTCTAGAGGCTTTAGATGGGGCTTTTATCCTTCACAGAGATGCAGGTGATCAGGGTAATCCTGATGATAAAAATCTCTCTCCTGTGGTGTTCCCAGTTACAGAAATGTTACAAGAACCTTCAAAGAAAAATGTTTCTGCTGAGGGGGAAGTTGATGTTACTGTAGGTACATCAATAATACCTGTACTTATATCTCTTGGCTGCTTTGCTGGCTTTTTTTATTATTTATTTTTGTTTAGTTGCACTCTGTAGCTGTGATCTTTGCGATAAAAAAAAAATATTTTGTTGCAACTTATGCTTTGAAATGTGGCTTCTTCCAATAGGGTCAGTCATCAATTCTAGTGATGAGGTAGAAGTTGCTGCTGCTGAACCTGATCAACAAGCCTGCTGTAATGATTCTCAATTTGGTTCTTCTGATGCTTGCATTGAGTCTCATCTTCAACCTAATGGGATTGAATGCTCTGATTTTGCACCCCAGGATCAGTCTTCCAAACCTGCCGGTATATCTATTCTCTTGCATCAGCATGCAACTCAACAAGGCTACCCTGATGGGGGAAATCCTTCATCTTCGAGGTCTCTGGATGAGCCGACTATTCATGCTTCTGTTTACTGTCCAGTGGATGACACATATCAGGGAGAAGTTGATGTTACTAGGTTGAAACACTTAGGTGAGGGGTCTTGGCATAATACTGGGGGAGCAGTCCAATGTTCATCACTCTCCTGATGTTGCTCTGCAAGCTTTTGATGAGAGAAACTTGTATCATTCTCTAAATATTCCATCCCCTGATACTGCTTCAAAAACTTGGGGTCTCTCATGAGAACATTCTACAACATGATGCTGAGTTGGCAGGCAGGTCCTAAGAGTGTACTTCTACTTCAGTTGTTTCACTTCCTCGTGATGGAGATTATCTTGATAGAGATCATCATTGTGATACAGTGGATGTGGCATGTAAATCTTACATTTCCTCCTTTGAGCCTCACAATAGCTCTTCTAATGGTAGTTCAGTTCTCGATATGGTCAAAGTTAGCAAACTTGTTACTGAGCAACATTCCTTTGATGTAGATGGCAATTGTCCACACCTTGCTTCTGATGAAGGTGGTGAATCTTCAAAAGCTGCTGCTGGGTTGAATTCTGGATCTTTTGTTAAGGAAAGGGGTTTTGAGTTTCTGGGCAGTTGTGAGGACCCTTCTGATAAGTCTTGTGTCACTCATTCTGATGTGGTTTATAGCGACACACCTCAGGTGGTGAAAGAAACTCCTGTGGCTGTGGTTGCTGCTTCTGAGTGTAACCATTGCAATGGAGGAGCTATTCCATACATGGACAAGATAGGTACAAACGTTAAGAGTTCTAAGTTGCCATGCAATCTAGGCTCTTCTAATTTTTTTCTTTTTTCTGATTCAAACACTGTTTATCGCAACACAATTGAGGTTAAAAGATCCCTTGTGTTTGTTGCTGCTGAGTGCAGCCAACAGGAGGGAACTCCTTTTTGTTCAGACAAGGTGAAAATTGAGAGTGCATCACTCAAGCTTGATAGTCAAGTTTACAAAGAGGAATCTGCTTGCTGCTTTACTACTGACTTTAGTTCTGACTCCTTGGGGCCTGTTTCTGAACCTAAGGGTCCAAACTGTGATCATCTTAATGTTCACTGTAATCCACTGTTTGTGTCTGACAAGTGTGCTTCTGGAATCCAATATGGTTTGGCAGTGACGGAACTATGTTGACTACAGTTGAGAAGTCTTTGTAATCTGAATGACAGCGTTTAAAGGTGAAGTTGTAGCTCTCAAGCTTGATGGATTTATGAAAGTTTTCGTTTGCCTTATGGCTCATTTGTTGTCTCATTTCTGTGCTTAGTTTCAACTTGTAGGCTGATGATCTATGTGCATGCTAATGCAATGCAGAGTCTCTTTACAGGTCTCCAGATTATCTTCTAATCTGGATAGCCTTTCAATCTGGATAGCTTCTCTTTCAAGAACTTCCTTCCATTTAATTTGGGGGCCCAGTAATCAGATATACTGCCATATCATTATGAGTTGCTTTGATCTGCTGAACATTTTGTTTGGCTGGTCTTTTACTTGTGAATGGTATATGGCAACTATGCAAGGGAACAGCTGGTGAGCCAAATCTAGCAATGTAAGCATGCTGCCCTGTCTGCTTCTTAATTAGATTTATGCTGCTTGTATTTTTCTGCCCTTGTGACGTCCTTAGTTGTTTTCTCGTGTGTATGTCTTGAATACTGTTTGTTTCCTCACTCATAGTGGGCTTACTAGAATTTACATTTATTTTGATAAGAATAACTTGTGTATTTTGATCGTGATAAAATTCATTTTTTATAAGTCAGAACAACGTCAATTTTTACATGGATTGCATCAGGATGCATGTGGAATTGAAGTAATTTGAAGTTTTATTTGTGGATTTTTTAGAGAAGTAAATTCAAATCAAGCATGTTATTTTTTAATCCCTTCATTAAATTGAGTAGACCTATTTTGTATGGATGATGTAACTTGGAGGAAATCTTTCTTGCCATTAAGGCAGGCGTTTCATGCACTAGAAATCTCTACAAATTCTATATTTTGGATATGCAAGTTTTTAAACTAACAACCGAATATTCTAGTTTCTTATTTTAGGAATAAAGTATCTTTATATAAAAAAACAGATGTCTTGGTTTCTTTCCTCTTGTTCTTTTATATTTATGAGTGTAATTTGAACCATTGATTTAATAATATTGAAAATTTGATTCATTATGATTAATGTTTTAATCTATACCTATAATAGGCTGAGGGCACCATCATAATATTGATTTAAATAAATGAGGGTACTTTATTAGCTTTTTCGTGTTGCAGTGTATGAAACACGAGTACTTTATAGTGTGTTTGGGAAGCAGTAAAACTTCTATATGAAAAGTTTTTGAAATGAGAAAACGATGTGATATGATTAGGATAATGATAAGGAGTAAAAAGAATAAAGTTAAAATAGATAAGTTGTACGGTTAATTGTTTAGAAATAATTGGAAAGTAGGGTAGTTATATAAGAAAATGTGAAAAAATAACTAAAAAATAGGAGAGTTGTGGAGAATTAAAAATTTTGATGTGAAAAGTTTTTAGTTTTGCCAAACATGCCCTTAATATGATATGTGTTATTGGTAAAATTAGTTATCAATTAGAGATATTATTGGTTCATTTTATGATTAACATTAGAATTTCTTTTTGATGGTTTGGTTATTGCGTGTCTTCTGTGTGCCTTTGGTCAAGGTTGCATTCCATCGAATTGTGATGAGATATCTCATGTCTGCCACTAGAGCCTCATGAAGTTACTGTGCATGTCATTCTAGTGTTAGGTTCCACAGGTCAACCCTGTGGAACCATTCAGTGGTAATTTGCATTCCTTTTAGGATGACAAAGTTTTCCCGATAATGAGTTAACCTAGTGACCTAGTGTAACTTACAATTATTATGAACATGAAGAACCAGAGCTGAAAGATCAACACAGTTTTTCGCAGGGATTTTTGAGAGTTGTTGCCAGCTTCAACAGGCATGTGAAAGCAGAAAGCAGCAATCATCTCTAGGAGAATCTATGTATTGGAAGGACTTTCTTCTTTGTATTTTATGGAGCGTGCCTTTGAGTTCACTTTCTGGTTGGTATTACGGAGACACTTTCCTGCCAACCATGCTACATAACCTCCTCATTAATTTTGAATACAGACAATTGATCTACTGCAAAGATGAAGTGGAAGCAGCTTTACAAGGTATAATGTGACATTTTTTCGCGTTTGATTTTTTCTTGTATATTGTTATTAATATTTGTCCTTCAGCTCTATTTCAAAGGGTGTCCTTTGTGGATGAAAAGTGTGATTGCATAGTCATTATATCTGTCTATATACTGTGTTTTTTTTTGGGGGGGGGGGGGAATCTGTTGCAGAGGCAAAGTTATGCTCCGTTTTCCTACTGTATTGATGTTATGGATAATCATTAGGTAGAGAACTGTGAAAACATAAGTTTGCAACCCTTCTCCTCATTAGATGCCGGGTGGAGCTATTTTGTTTTCAATGAGTTGCATTCATCAAGCATCATTCAACCAGCCATAAGATCTGTAATTGGGTTGGCAGGCCTTCCAAGAAGGGGGAAGAAAAAGCAGCTGCTTCTGGACCCTGATTTCTCGCAATCTGTGCTCTGCTGAGGGGCCAAGAAGCATTCAATAGTGGGAGAAAAAATGGAAGGGTCGATGGAAGCAATATTAAATGACTGGAGCATTCTCTTCTTCAATTTGTTAAGAGGGTTTTACACGGAAAAGTATTTTGGATCCCAAGAAAGATGATCTTATAGATGTGGATTTTTTTTTTGTCCTTCGGTGGATTGTCTGTGCTTCTTGCAACTGACCTCAGTGGTGCAGTCATTCAGAACGTTGGACGTCTCTGCTTGGAAAGTTGTTTTTTCTTTTTTTTTTTTTTTGTTTAACGAAATTGTTTGTGGGAGCTTTGGGGCTGCATATGTGCAGGGCTTGTGGTTGGGTAGAATACTGGGGGGTAGTGGGCATCTACTACGTTGTCGGACTAAGGGCTCAATCTAATCTTTCTTGCTGTCTTCTCTAGCGGGATGTGTAGATAATAGAGAGGGACTGAGTAGCATCGTCACCATGTCCACGGTAAAATACTGTTTGAGGGTCTTCTACGTGTCCGCAAGAGGGCGATTTCCCTACTGATAATTTTTTGTACTTTTTAATGCAGGCCTAGTTCTATGTTTTTGAGATATTATTATTGTTGTTATTGGCAATTAGACAGTAGCAGATGTAGCAATACCGTCTGGTTGTGGAAGGTGCTTGGGGATGTTTGTGTTGTTGTAATCAATCTGTTGTAAGTTGTAACATGTTGAGCAATGAAGGTGATCTGTTTGCTTCATGTAAAAACAAGAATAAGGTAGGAATGGGTACGTCGTTTGCTTTGCCCTTCTAATGACGCATGTTTTTAGCGAGAGAATTTGATACTTCAGGGATGCCATGCGTTTAACAGGCCCAATATGGTTACTAGTTAATTGCTTGACTGGAGGAACTTTGGAGCCAACATGTTAGATTTGCTATGCTAGACTGACGGTTGTGCTGCGTGGTTCAAAATGTAAGTGATTGAAACAAGGCCCACGATCATTCGTGCCTCGGGGCGGATGAGGCCATTTGGAATAGGACCCAAAACGTATTTTTCATTTTTTTTATACAAATGATCATGCAGCTGTGTCTAAGTTTTACTATTTTTTGGCTTTCTTGTTTATAAAAAAAATTTAAAAATGATTTATATATATATATATAAAAGATTTAATCGTGTACATTCCGTCTGCATCGAAACTACCGTGCAGACGGCTCATCTGGACGTCAATTTCGGCGGGGTAAATCCAATCTGTCTATTCGTCTGAGCGTGTTGTGTTGCAAAGGAGGCGGAACCTGCACGTACACGTAGATGGGTGCATTTTTCCGCGCGGCAACAAAAAATGAAAAAAGAAATCCCGCCCGCGCCTCCTCTTCTCTGGCTTCCCTCCTCAATTCCCCTAAATCGCGCAGGAGGCCAGCATCAAGACGGTATTTTCCAACTCGGAAGCAAAAAAAGAAATCCTGCACACACCTAATCCTCCTCTCTCGCTTCCATCCTCAATCGCGCCTGCGCCTAATCCCTAAATCACGCAACAGGCCAACATCAAGGCACCGAAATCCCTTCCAATCCCGTCCTCCTTCCTAGGCGCTAGCACCCGTCTGTCCAGCGACCAACAGGCAGTAGCTCCCAGCAACAGCACCCGTCTGTCCGGCGACGAGTAGGCAGCAGTTCCATCTCATCCAGTCGGCGACCAGCAGCAGTAGCAGCTCTAGCCCCATATCAGCTCGAGCCTTCGGCATCCAGCGAGGGTTCGTTACAATCTTATTAATGCTATTAATTAATGAATGCAAATAATTTCTGTTTTTTGGTAGATAGCTAGCCGAATTGGAATTTAAACTTTTTTATCTCATTTTTTTCGAAAATCCGCATGTGGATTATAAATGTGCAGCAAAAAAACTCCCATCCCCACTTATCGGGCGCGAAAATCCACAGATCATAACTGCGCGGTGAAAGTATTTCCCATCCGCATCTCTCTAACGCGAAAATCCGCATGCTAATTCTTAATCCATATGCGGATTATAACTGCGCAGCAAAAGTATCTCCCATCCACATATCTTTTTCCGCACATGCTTAGAAAATCTTCCATAGAAGGCATTATTTATTTTTATTTTTTAATTGACTGGATTTTAATTAATGTAAATTTTAATGTTTACCTGAAATTACGAACATATTTCTTCCACCAAGAATTCACGAAAGATAAATAGTTTTTTTAATGAAAATCTTTCATGTTGCAAAAACCA
>JAXCLR010000073.1:23552932-23568827 GCA_035584095.1 Annona squamosa | reverse complement strand
TATACGTGGGGTTGAACAGGTTGTTTGCATGATTTTTGCTTGTTTGTATGCTAGTATCACATTTTGCATACTGAATCCGAATTTTACATATCAGCTATGCAGAATTCACATGTTAATGTTAAGAGTCTAAATGCTAATTCTGAGTTACTAGCAACCCTTATCCACATTCCTGCTTTTTATGATATAAGCCACATGCTAATTTGATATTTCTCATATTGATTTTGAGTCAGTAACAATCCTTATTCACATTCTTGCTCTTTATGATAGAATCCATACGCTACTTCTGTATTCCATATGTTGATTCTAAGTTAATGACAACTCTTATTTACATTCATACTCCTTGTGATAGAATTATCCGCATGCTAATTCTGAGTTAGTGACAACCGTAGTTCACATTCATGCTCTATGACAGATTCTGCATGCTCTAAGTTTGTGACAACCCACATTCACATTCCTGTTCTGTGATAGATTTTGCATGCTAATTTTATATGCTGCATGTTGATTTTGAGTAAGTGACATACATTGTTCACATTCCTGCTAATTTCACATGCTAATTTTAATGTCTAAACTTTTTTTTTGAAATATCTACTGACTGTAGCAAATTCGTCATGCTATTTTCACTATCCACATTGAATTTGAATTCCACAAAGCACGTCTCAAGTGTGGCATAATCCGCATATTAATTTCATATTCCGCATACTGTTTCTCATTAATGACATTCATTTTTTACATTTTTGTTATTTATATTTCGCATGCTAATTCTAATGTAGTATGCATTTTAAGAAATCATATGCATATGAAATCAGCATGTGGATTTGACAAACAGAAGAAATTACATTTGCTTTCTCTATCAACACAATTAATCATTTTTTAGGTTTTAGAATACTGTATTCCATAAAAACAGCCTATAGCTTACAACATGCACATGCGATGTGTTAACTTCACTTGATTTCTTGTTTCAACTTTACATGCACATGCGATATATCATTTTTTTTAACGTTTAGATGTTTTCATTTCAGAAGTTAAATGGCAGGGACAAAGGGCAAAGGAAAGGGAAAAAATGTGAAAGAAGCAGCAAATGTAGCCGAAGAAATAGCAACCAGACAAGAAAAAAGAAAAATCACACAAATCAATGAGGATACAACCACAGCAAGTGAGGTAGTGGTCGTCATCAAGAAAGGAAAAGAAAAAGCGGGAGGAGAGGCAGCAACTACCAGAAGAGAGAAACAAAAAGTAATGGAGACTGTTGTGGAAGACACTATAGTTGATGAAGGGAATGAGGAAAAAGAGGACGAGGAGGAGGCAACAACTAAAAAGGGCAAACAAAAACCTAAAGAGACGGAGGATGCATCCATAGCAACCGAGGTAGTGGCCGTCATTAAGAAAAGAAAAGAAAAAGCGGCGGATGAGGCAGCTACCAGAATGGGGAAACGGAAATTAAAGGAGACTGTTGTGGAAGATACAAAAGTTGATGAAGCAAATGAGGAAGAAGAGGAGACAGTAACTAGAAAGAGCAAACAGAAACCTGAAGAGGCCGAGGATGCAACCATGGCAAGTGAGTTAGTGGCCATCGTTAAAAAAGGAAAAGAAAAAGCAGCAGATGAGGCAGCTACTAGAAGGGGGAAACAAAAAGTAATTGAGACTGTTGTGGAAGACACTATAGTTGATGAGGTAAAAGGAGATGAAACAGATACAACGTCTAAAAAGGGCAACCAAAAAAAAGGAAGGCAGAGGAAGTGTATGGCTACCCATCTAAATATTTTTATCGTGCTGTGGATGAGGAAATCTACTTCAGGAAATTTGAAGATCGACCGTTGGTCAAGTCAAGAAGATTTTTAATAGATGAGTTTGCTGATTTCCCCTTCGCTAAATGGTTGCATGGACACAGAATTGTTCCATTTGCTAATGTTGAGTGCCACATTTATCAGTCCAAGGATGTTGGAGAAGGTTTTTGGGATCCCTTATGATCCTGTGATGTATACAGGTTTTATAGAAAAGAAACAGGAAGCATTTTTCGAAGTTTGCAAAAATCCAAAGGTGAAAGCTGAAAGAGTATCATCTACTCAGTTGAAAACTGTGCACTTAAAATTTCTCTATTATGTTTCTGTATACCACTTATTCCCGAGGAGTGGATTTTATACAGAGGTGACAGCCCACGATGCACACTTGCTGTATGCTCATGCAAGTGGCAATCGTTTCAACTTTGCCTACCAAATATTTCAACATATGAATAAGAGTCGTGCTAGAAAGAATGGATCTTTGTCATATGTAATGATTATAACAAGAATCTTAGAATATCATGTCATTGATCTCAATGGAGAGGAGCACCAAAAATACAAAGAGGCTGACACGATTGATATATCCGTCTTGACTAGATTGGGTCATTTATTTGATGAGCAGGAACAGGCATGATAAAAAGATCAGGTTGAGGTGGAGGATACGGGATTGCGACAAGGACATGAAAGGAAAGAGCCAAGAAGTTGCTTCTACGCAAGCTCACCCAGATCTGTCTTCACAGTTGTTGCAGTTTCGGGAGGATATCATGAAGCACATTGCCTCCTTCATGTCACAATCAATCAAACCATCCACTTCTGCTTCTGTCATCTCCACACCAGTTCTAAGTCCACCAACTTCCAGCCATTTGGTTATGCCAACATATACTCCTACTGGTCTCGTAGATACTTCAACGACAGTCCATTCGCAGTTACCTAGTTGTATGGGTCAGCATCCACCTGCATCGCAGTCACCTCCATCCTTTGCTGATTTTCTTCTCGAAGTAGGCCAACCTAGTGCTCTAGTCTATGATCCAACTATTTTCTCCTTCCCTCATTTACCAGCACCTTCCCAACCCCCTAATATACTAACAATTGAACATCTGCTTCAAATGACAAGGCATACTATGTTTCTTACAGGCAGTATTGACAGATTGATTAGAGAGGTGGAACACATGCGGCAACGCATGGACGTATTTGAGACGCGCTTAGAGGAGCTAAGATGCAAGCACTCAACAAATGATGGTGCGAATGACGGTGCTGGAGAAGATCATAATGTTTAGATCTATGAAATTTGTTACATTCTAACGTTTTTTTGCACATTATATATTTTGATGCTGATGTATAGCTTTAGCATGACTGCATGTTTTATAAACTATTGGATTCAGATGCATGGATTAAACAAATGACAGAAATGTTAGTAGAGTATGTATAGTGTTGAATGGATTGCCTCAGGTACCCCTAAATTTTTCATACTTGATAATCCGCATGTGGATTATGATAACCGCATGAGTATTATACCTTAATAATATACCCAGATTTTTTAGACTTGAAAATCAATGTGCGATTTATGAAAACGCATGCATGTTATAAAATGAACTGGATACATATACCATCTGTCTTTCGAAAATCTGCATGCGGATTACGAAAACCACATGAGTATTATACCCTAATAATATACCCAGATTTTTCAGACTTAAAAATCAGCGTACGGTTTATGAAAACGCATGCGTATTATAAAATAGACTGGATACATATACCACCAAATATGTCTCTTTCGAAAATACGCATGCGGATTATGAAATCAACAAATGAGTATTATACCTTAACTATATTCTCAAATTTTTCAGACTTGAAAATCAGCGTGTGGTTTATAAAACACGCATGCGTATTATAAAATGGACTGGATATATAGACCTCTAGATCTCTTTCGATAATCCGCATGCGAATTATGAAAACTGCATGCATGTTATATCTTGTATGATATACTTTACATGCACAACACTACATCAACAAACAAAGAGTTTATAGAATTAAGTCATCCTTCATCGATTCTAATAACAATTCCATCTTCATGATCCTTGTACTTATGCAAAACTGCAGTAGAAAGATTAAGCTAGGTTAACAGATTTAGCATAATAAGAAATCACATTAAGATGAACATAGGAAAGATAAATACCTTGTTCGTTCATTTAAATAGATGAATCAATATCATTTTTATGTAACATTAGACAATTTCGCCTATCATGACCAACCACGATTTTCTTTCACCCTCAGCATAATCTTCATGTGCGTTCGGTGGTTTTTTCAATAGAAGATTTTAGAAGATGGACATTTTCAATAGAAGATTGCGCACTTGATCCATTATCAACTATCATTGGTTGTTGTAGTATATTGCCTTCATCTCTTCCGTTTGTATGATTTCTGCATGGATTACTTTCGGTAACATGATTTCTAGCTTCTGATGTCATGCTCTGTCCTACATATGGCAATGCCAATCGTTGCTTATTTGAAGGACTTGCCAGCATTTCGGCCTGCTTCTTTTGATATATAACCTCTATCATTTCATCCAAAACTGCATTTACAAATTGAAAAGCTCCTCAACTTGATGATAATTCATTGAGTATGAAATTGATTTTTGGAAAAGCAATGTGCACGGACGAGTGGTGAATTAGTTGCATCACAATTGTCTATAAAGCTTAACACTCTAATATTCTCCTTTGGACGCTGTGACCACCGATGAAGTACATGTCCCTCAGGCATAGCAATAATGTCACGCCAGTGAAACACAGATAATATGTGCTGACAAACAATCCCACACTAATAAAATAAGCGGCAAAAACATGTTGCAAATTTTTCTTGTTCGCACCAGCTGACCGATCGCAGATAGTTGGGATCTCCCAATTTGTGTACCTTGTAGATAATACGACCCTCTTCTATGTCGTCTTGCATTGGCTTATAATATCTTCAATCATCCATTTCAGCCTGAAACTCATAGAAGATCTCCCTAGTATACATTTTTGTAATTTGTTCATCGAGCATATATTTAGTGTTCAGCACCGGAGTTTCATAGGTGGTTTTATAATTAGCATCTTTCTCATCCTCACTTCTCTTAATTATTACACACTCGTAAGCTTTGACAAACTAGACTAATTTTGTGGTTGACCCAACGAATTGATCAAAAAAAGCATTTATGCTTTCAGACCTTTGAGTGGTGCTCATCCCCGCCAAGAAAATACTCCTTGTGTAGGTCGGTATCCATTTCTCTCGAATATTATACATTTTTTGTAACCAAGTATGATTTGTCAATTCATAATTATCCATCAACTTTTCCCAGCCAGATTCAAACTCTCTAGGAGCTTTTGTATTCTTAATTAACCTGAATAACCTATCCTTAAATTGAGGATAACTTTGGTTGGCTGACTACAATTTCTTAGGAAATTTTCTATATATGTGCCATGAACAGAAAATGTGCTTTGTAGATGGGAATATCACAGATACAGCCTTTGTAATAGCTGAATCCTGGTCTGTGATGATGGCTTTCAGAGGTATACCACCCATGACATGAAGCCATGTTTGAAACAACCACGTGAAATCTTCTTCATTCTCACCAAATAATAAACCAGCTCCAAGCAATATTGATTGCTTATGATGATTAACCCCCACAAAGGGTCCAAATGGCATATCATATTCATTAGTACGATAAGTTGTGTCAAAGCAAATGACATCATTGAATATTTGATAATCCTTCTTAGATTCTCCATCAACCCACATACATGACATTAGTCGACGTTGCTCATCAACCTTAATATCATAAAAGTAGTCTGATTTGCTAGCGAATTGATTTTCAAAGTACTCCAATAAGGCTAGTGCACCCCCTCCATATCTTGACATCCGTCGAGATCATAAGGCATTATGTAAGTCGAATTCCATAAATCCCAACTGATCACGTCCCCCTGCCTCCTCTATCATAAATTGTAATGATCTTGACACTCCAACACCTGCCTTCTGGAGACCTTCAACTATGTCCAATTGTGATTCTGGCACCTTCCGATGAGATCGCAGGCAACGAGACTTAACAGGGGTCTCTAATCGATGCGAGTGTTCCTTTTTGAAGCATGTGACCTTCCACATCAAAGTACTTGGTAAACGCTTGACAGTTAGTGATGCAAAACATTCACATCTAGTAGTATCTCTTTGTTTGCGTTTTCTTGTAGCTCGCGGATTATTTTGTCGAAGCCCCTACTTAGAGCACTTCAAAATGCGATATATTATTTATCCATCTTTCGATCTTTTGACATCACTTTTTCTTATGCTAAAACCACAACACATTGCATATGAATTATAAAATGAATATGCTTCTTCTTCGCTGTTAAACTCTTGTCCAATAATTGGGGTTAGCTCATGACATGCTTGAGGGGTAAAAGTTGTCAATGGAGTGAAGGTCTACCCGCTTCCTTCAGATGACATCTCAAATTCATTTTGGGCCATGCTATTTCATGTTCTCATCTCACTGCATTAAAAAATGGAAAAAAAGAAAAGCATGAAAAGAACTATATTATATATAATTAGTAATAATACATTCCATATTCTTAGCTAATATTAGAGAACAATAAAAGACCTGCATTATAATAAGCATTTCAAAAATTCCTATATGCAATCATTTTATTCATTCAAGCATTCCTTTTATACTAACATAAGTTCTAACCACAATGCCAAAATAATCACTCTCGACAAGATATGAAGATATGGAATTTCAACAATTCCACTTTTATGAATGCATAAACAATATATATTGTACATATACGTCATGCTTAACTTGTCAAAACATGTGAAAGGCCAACAAGCTCTCATTTACGGCCATTAACATTTCTACCTGCTAATTTTTTTTTCCATAAATTCATTTTCACGACATTATTTCAACATGATAACAATTAAGATAGAACACGTCTCTAGATTTTTGAGTTCTGTGCATCAGAGGGCTTGATCCGCATGCGGATTTTCGCGTCAGAGATATGAGGATGGGATAAACTCTTGCTGCACATTTATAATCCGCATGCGGATTTTCGAAGAAGACGATATGTGAATAACTTTAAATTCCAATTCGGCTACTTATCCACCAAAAACAGAAATTATTTGCATTCATGAATTAATAGCATTAATAAGATTGCAACGAACCCTCACCGGAGATGCTAATCGTCGGAGATGCTAGTTGTCGAAGGCTCGAACTGATCTAGGGCTGGAGCTGGAGCTGCTGCTGTTGCTAGTGTCGCCGACTGGATGAGATGGATGCGGATGCCTGCTAATTGCCGGAGGCTTGAACTGATCTGGGGTTGGAGCTGGAGCTGCTGCTGGTGTCGCCGACTGGACGAGATGGATGTGGATGCCTGCTGGTCGCCGGATCTGCTGGTTGCCGGAGGCTCGAATTGATCTTGGGCTGGAGGTGGAGCTGTTGCTGCTGCTGCTGTCGCCGACTGGACGAGATGGAATTGCTATTTGCTAGTCGCCGGATGGACGGGTGCTGGCGCCTAGGAAGGAGGACGGGATTTCGGTCGGTCAGTCGCCGGATTGAGCTGGTGCCTTGATGCTAGCCTGCTGCGGCGCAGGCGAGATTGAGGAGGGAAGTGAGAGAAGAGAAGGAGGCGCGTGCGGGATACATGATTTTTTCCTTTTTTGCTGCCAAGCGGGAAAATGCACCCATCAGCGTGTACGTGCAGGTTTCGCCTCCTTCGCAACATAACACGCGCAGACAAATAGACGGACTAGATTTACCCCGCCGAAATTGACGTCCGGATGAGCCGTCCACACAGTAGTTTCGGTGCAGACGGAATGTACACGATTAAATCCCTATATATATAGTGTTTTTAAAAATGTAAGTGTTTGAGTCTTTTTTTTAATAATATATATTGTGAAATTTTGATATTACAATAGAGCACATGCATACCTTTCACACCTTGGAAGGAAATTTTCTAAATACACCCATAAAAACCCTCCATTCTGGGGAAATTATAAGCCACTTACTATAGAGGGGACTAATGAGCGAAAGTCGTAGTCGTAGTCGTAGTTCATGGTATGATTTGAAGGGGAGCCTGGTTAGCAACACACTTGTTACTTCCTGCTTTTAGATCAAAATTATTTTTTTAGGTGCCTTCTGATTTTTTCCATAAATGTGTGGGCTTCCTTCTGTAAGTTTCCACACCAATTTTACATTTTCAAATTTTAAAGATCGGAAAAATAGCAATGTTCATGCGATTCTAAAAATACTTTTAAAATCCAAAAAATGTAAAACTAGTATGTGTAACTGGGGCGCGCGCAGCCATCAAAGGGCATACCGCAGCTGGATGGCATTCTAGGCTTTCTGCCAGTTAACCCGGGTTCCAACCGAGAGGCGAAGCGTTTGTCTTCCATTTATTAATAGAAAGAAATTGGAGCCTATGTCTCCTATTTGTATTAGGAGAGTGGTCTCCTAATGTTTAAGATTAAAAAATTTGTTCAGCAAGATAGAAATATACACTTTTGAATAAGTTATAAATATAATAATAAAAAAAGGTGGGGAGTACGCACAAAGCCTTCATTAGCAGGAAAGATTACTTCAAAGTTTCTCCTATTCATGAATGAAATGAAGTTAATGAGAATCATTTTGGTTTTCAACGCTTGATTATATGTGCATTTGGATAACCATTTCACCTGGGTTCGTTTCATTCTGGAATCCCACAGAAGAAAGGACGCACACACTACCCAAGAGCATAGTTATTCTACTTTCTTTGCTTCTCTTATGCAGAAAATGCCTTTTCAATATAACTTTCTGAATAAATTACAATACAAGGCTCCTACCTATAGTAAGGTTTTTAGTTTTAATGAATGCCACTTCTCAGTTTAATCATGTTATTGTCCGCATCAATAGGCATCCTATTTAATTTTTAATATGACTGTAGAGGAAGTTGTTTTGCGGCCTCTCAACTCATACACAAGCATAAGGATCCAATTATGCGGGGAATTTTTGCGCATGTTCCATACCTCCTGAATTACTACATATATTTCATTTTGTCCCATCGACAAGACCGACTTTGTAGCTAAACAAATGCTGGCTATCTTCTGCAAATGGTATTCTCAAGGAATAAGACTTTGCTTACAAAACGAAGTGGGAGACCTTGATAAGAATCACCAAATGTCTATGCAGCTGTTAAATTAAATTTACAACAATAAAAGACAAAAATTATAGGGCGCATCCATCATCGTGATTAGCTATTCTTCAGTTGGTTGAGTTCTACAACTAGCCTAGAAGAAACTATATTGCTAAGCAAGTCCACTTAAGTTTCCGAAAGCAGGTGGGTATAAAATTATTCTTTGCCTACTCTTCAATAAAAATAAAAAAAATTTAAAAAGAAAAAAGAACTATTCTGTGCCTTAATCACCAATGATCTCCACATGAGCAAGACCCATCTTGAAAATGGTGGAATCTACTATTGTCTCGCACAATGATCTTCCTCCCAACTATCTTGGAGATGAATTTAATGTAAGAATGACAATCCAGACATACTCTCAAATTTTTCTTCACAATGATAGGCTTACCAGCAGGCATACTTATCAATGCAAATGCAACCGCAATCCTCTCACTGTGATGATGAAGTATCCTCTCCTTCAAACTCTCCTCTAAATTACATGAAAGGCAGCTCACGTTAGCAACATATCCAAGTTCCTTTATCTTGCAAGAAAGACTCTCAAGCTTCTCATATATCTCTGTCTTTTGGGGATGGGACCAATCCTCAGCTCCAAACACATGGGTCTTGTAACCCGCCTCAACCCAGCTGTATCCAGGCAGTTTCTTAACCCTGCTGTCTCTCAACATCTTCCTTACACTCCTCACATCCTCCCATTGGCCTGCCGATGCATAGATATTGGACAGCAATATGTGGGTCCCACTGTTATCAGGTTCCAGCTTCACCAGCTTACTTGCAGCAAGCTCACCAAGTTCTTTATCACCATGGATCTTGCATGCCCCCAATAATGAACACCATCCAAATGCATTTGGCTCAAATGGCATTGTGTTTACGAAAGCCTCTGCTTCCTTGAGCCTCCCAGCCCGGCCTAGCAGATCAATGACACAAGAATAGTGCTCTTGCCTAGGCTCTATTTTATAAGTTATTTGCATTGAATGAAAATAATTTAGTCCTTCTTCTACAAGTCCAGAATGGCTACATGCCATCAAAAGACTGATGAATGTAATCTCATTTAGCCCGATTCCTCTAAAAACCATCTGATTGAAGACTTCTATTGCTTCCCTGCCACAACCATGCTGAGCAAACACACCTATCATTGAATTCCATGCAAACTCACCTGGGTCAGGTACCTCATTGAACAAACTGACTGAAGAATCCACTAACCCACATTTCCCATACATATCAATAAGAGCAGAATAGACAAATGGGTCATGATCAGAACAGACTTTGATCACTTGGGCGTGAAGCTGGTACCCTTGTTCAAGGGTTGCTTCAGTCGCACAAGCCTTGATCAAACTTGAGAATGTGAATTCATTTGGCTTGATTTCACGCCTTTGTGACTCGACATAAATAAACATAGCCTTATCAATCTGATCCATCTCAACATACCCATCAATAAGAGAGCTACAAGACACTACATTCATATTCCCTGAATTGAACCTGAATACCTGCAAGGCACTCTCCATGTTCTTAGATTTTGCGTACATGTCAGTCAGAGCATTGACCACAAAAATCTCACTTTCGTACCCCAGCCTGACTATGCAGGAATGAAGAGATTTTCCAAATTCAGATCCATTTTCGAGTCCCCCACAAGCACTCAGCGTACTAGAAAACACATGCTGATCCGCAGAGACCCCTTGAGCACGCATCTTCTTAAAAGCCAAAACAGCCTGTTCAACATTTCCATTCTTAGAATAACCATCAATCATTGCCGTCCATGACACCTCGTCCTTAAAAGGCATCTCATCAAAAACCAGGCAAGAATCGACCAAATCACCACACTTGGAATACATGTCGGCAAGATTACTACCCACGAAGAGTTCGACACTAAAACCTGACTTCACAATAAGCGAATGCATCTGTTTTCCAAACTTGAGAGAACCCAGAAGGGCGGCTGCTTGAACCACACTGGAAAGAGCAAACTGGGTAGGCTTCTCGCCAGCAGCCCGCATGTGAGAGAAGACCGCAAAAGCTTCTGGAAACTTGCCATTCTGGGAAAATCCAGCTATCATGGCGGTCCAGGAAACCAGATTTCTTTGAGGCATTTCGTCGAATAGGCGGCCTGCATAGTCCAGTTGCCCGCATTTCGCGTACATGTTCAAGAGATGATTGGTGAGGAAGGTGCATGGTTGGCGGCCTGCGCAGATGAGTTGGGCGTGGAGCTGCTTTCCCTTGTGGAGTTGCTTGGTTTTTGCGTAAGATTGGACAACGTGCGCCAAGGCTGTAGCGTTCTTGAGCATGCGAGTATGGACGGACTCCCAGGCTCGAAATTCTACTTCCTAAGAAATTGCGAGAGGCGCTCCGATGCTTTGATATTTTTTCAAGGGGGGGTCGGATCCTCAATGCGTCGGTCCGGTTTAGTCCGCGCACTCCTTCGAAATTTTTTTTTCACCCGTACTATTTTATTCTAATTTCCTATATATTCATAATATTTCATAAATTTACCCTGCACCAATAACATTTCATCTCAAATTACTTTCATACTCACGTCATCAATACAATCGTTATCAATACTGTCAAAAAGATAATTTTGCCCATTTAAAATGTTTAAATTAAGATAATTCAACATTAATATGACTCAATTGATTACAATAAATCATTAATATATAATATTAAATAATTTAAGAGTTATATTAAAATTAAATTATTTTAATTAGAAAATTTTTAAAATAACATAATCGTATTTTCAATAAGGTAGATAATAGTTGTTTTAATTGCATGAATATAATAGGAATTTAAGCTGAAATATTATGAGTATAAAAAAAATTTATGAAACTTCACAAGTATAGTAAGAATTATCAAAAAAAAAAAAAAAAAAAAAAGAATTATAGGCAAAGGTAAGGAGTATAAAAAAAATTCTCCTTCTTTTTATTTTTTTTATAACCATGAGAGCCCACCTAGATTTTGTAAAATTAAGCCGTTTTTGAAATTTCCTTGGTATTTTTTAAAAAAGTCATGGTTACGTGGTATCAAGGACAGAAAAAGAAGTCATCACTTAATGACCAAGGACTATTCAGGAAAAAAAAAAAAAAACGGGGGGAATAATCGGAACCGGAGAGGAGCGGAACGTGCGGAGGCTAGGCCGGATAGCGGTTTGGCAACCTCGAGTTGGGATGGCCGTTTTCCTTCTGTTAAGCTGTCGTATGGGGGAATCTCAACATCAGATAATTGGCCGATTTCGCTTTAGCTGGACGCCAGATTTGGGAACAAACGAATGCCAAGAGAGCTCAGATTTGAACTTATATGGGCCAGAGATGGGGATGCCCACATAATGGTACAATAGGGACGTAGGAAAAATGACAGGTTACTGGTCTATCTATTTTTGAACATTTCTGTAAGCAAATCCAGAAATGCAGCTGCAACCAGATGAGATGTAGCAGAAAGAAGAAGGGAAACATTGTGTTTGTTAATGTGCATTTAGTTAATATACTTAAAATTACCTTAATTAGATACCTTAGAGGACTCTAATAAATATAAATTGTTTTAAAATTGATTATAGTTCACCAAGATATCCAATCAAAATGATTTTAATATATTAATTAACGAATAATTTTGATATATAAAAAATTACTTTATCTTATTTTAAGTTAGGTCGGTTCTAAGTTTATCTTATCCTATTTTTTAAAGTTGAATCAGTTTCAATTTTGATTCCAAGTTAATTTTTTAAAGTAATCTTTGTATTATATTTGAAAACAAAATTTATTTCACAAGTCTTACTTAAAAATTTATAACAAAGATGATAATAATATAATTTTGAAATACATTTATTATATTTACCTAATAGTAGATAAGTTAAAGAAGGTTTTATATATTTAAAGAATATATTTATGTCTTTCAATATAAATGATATTTTATAAAATTTATAAAATATATAATAATAATTTGAGTCAGTTTCAAGTATCCAAACCTACCTTGCCTAATTTAACTACGTATATTTTTTACTCAAACCCTGTCCTATCATATAAGTATAAAAATAAGAATTTTTCCTATTCATTTTTGGTACTCAACTAGTTGCCCCGCGAATATCATGCTCAAATTGCACTCCTAAATTAATAAAAAAAAAATTTATTTCAACGATTCTGATGCCGCTAAAGACTTCAAAAGCCTAATTGGATGCGAACATGGTCACTGCACACCACACACAATTGCATCACCACTCATTTTTAATTTTTAAAAAATTTTGGCAACGGTATGAATGTGGGCTCAAACATGAACATAGTGTGTAGTCTGGTTGGGTCATTTGGGTTGGCGGTTAAACCTAACCCGAGACCATTTAAAATAATTTATTTTTAATCCATTTATATCCCATTTATAAAAACCTTAACTTTAGCCCTTGTTCATTTAACATAAACGATTAGGTGGGGAGTTACTAACAGGTTGAATAATAAAAATCAAATTGATAAACTATTTAAATACATTTTACATAATGAAAAAATGTTCTAATACTAATCAAATAAGAAAAATGATCCTGTTAGCTTGAACTAAGCAAAATGTATAGCTTAACCCACCTTAAAAAATCTATTTACAACATTTGCTTTTTTATTTTTTCTACATACACTTATTTATCTAAGTATATTTAATATATAAACTAAGGAGATGTTTGGGAATATGAAAGTGGTGGGAAATGTGGTATTTTGTGGGAATAGAAAATAGAATATTTTGAAAATTATGTGCTTGATATAAAATAATAGGGGTAAAATTGGAATAAATATGTTTATTGGAAGACAGCTGATAGAGAAATGATTAGAATATAAGGATAAAAGTAGAAAAATATAATAATTAGTTGTGAAACGATGGATCTCGAAATCCGTACCACCACATTTTTCCTTCCACGTTTCCCACGGCCAATTCCTAAACATCCCCTAAATTTTATCATTTTTAAATATATGTATATATTTTTTTGAAAATTTTAAAGATAAGAGTATTTAAATATGTATATATACATAGAAGTTTAAAATTTTCAATATATATATATATATCCAAAAATGGTAAAACTTGATTTATATGTTAAATACATTTAAATAAATAAGTATACAAAAAATTTGTTGATAACAAAATCATTCTTCATCATTTAACTGAATTTAATAACATCAACATTCATATATATTCTTCACTAAAATATTAATTCCATTGTTAATGACTATATACTACTTATAAAATAAACATTAAAAACTATTAGTTCTTCAGGGGCTATAAACCAACTATGCTAGTTGTTAATGTGTTAAATGAGTTAAGGTATCAAATTGACAGGTTGAAGAAGTTCAAACCATTTAAGCAACTAGATTACACATGTGATGTAAACAAGTCAGCGGGGTGAAAATTATCAATTCTTTTTTTTTTTTTTTTTTTTTTTTGAGAAGATGGAAAATTATCAATTCTAATATGCTAAAAATCAGGTTGAATTGACTAGGTTGTGGGTTATAAAATGATTACACCTCCACGTGAACACTTAACATATTTAATTTTACTATCAACAAAAAACATATTTAATTTTATAATTTTAATTTTTAGTATTTCATTTTGAACTGCAAAATTAGAATATAAAATAAAAATATAAAAATTACATATACCAAATATTTATGCTTAGCACACATATGAGTGCCACAAAGTCTTTAAAAATAAAAATAGATGGGGGCATGGAAGCGTGTGCATGTAATTCGGACTCAAGATTTCAATATATCACCCTATTTTGGGTACATAATGATGATGTATTAAAATCTAATCTACCTAATCCATTTATAATTATTTATTTATTAAGAAATTAAGTTTCATCTAAATCAAATATTTGCGTGAACCCATTTGCAAATATAAAATTAATTTAATAAAATTATTTGATTTATATATCAATTTCAAAGATATATATTCATTACCTCTAAACTATCAAAAGCATCATTCTTAGTGAATAAATAATTTTATAAATTATATTATGTTGTAGTTCATCTATGAATAAATCCAGGCATTTTTTGTAACATTCATATGATTGTACAAATTTTTAACTATAGCATAATTAAGAATTTTATTGACATATTTTTTTGAAAGAAATTGACATATTTTTAGTACATTAGATAATATTTTATTTTAATTATCAAGGTAAGATGAAAATGGGGTGGCATGTGAAATTTTCAATGCTATTGAGGTATAACCTATAGTAATTTGCGTGATCATTTAGAGGTTTTTGTGTTCCTATTTATGATTTTTATACAAATTGCACTTATTTATATGGTTTAAAACTTATTATAAATATTCCTATGAATTTTTAAACCATTTGCAGTTTTGTCTATAATAAGTGTAAAATGCCAAAATTCTTTATGATAAATCCAAATTATTTATTGTGCTTATTAATGTGCATTTAATTATTCACTAAAAATACCTTAATTTGATACCTTAGAGAATTCTGACAAATATAAATTGCTTTAAAATTGACTACTGTCCACCAAGATATCTAATCAAAATGATTTTGATATATTAATGAATTTCACATTAATAAATATAATGAATAGTTTGGATATGTATAAAAAATCATCCTACTTTTCATCCTCTAAATATTTTAAAAATTCATAAGCGTATTTGTGTGATAAGTTTCAAAACATGGGCATAAACAAATTTATTTGAATAACCATATGTATGAGTGCCAGCATCTCTATCATTTATTTATAGGGAAAATTTGTATCACGTAGTATATATATTGAATTAAATAATGACTATGAAATATAAAAATTGAATAATTTTAGTATGATTTCACAGTTTTATCATTTTGTCAATTAGTTCCTACTGCCTAAGAGAATATTTGATTTCAATGAAATTTGATTTCGCAGATGAATAATGTAAAATGCAACTGAGTAGATTGAAGTTGGGAGAAAAAATATATTATCGTAATTTAAAAAAAAGATAGATAAAAATCAA
>JAXCLR010000073.1:23527049-23541476 GCA_035584095.1 Annona squamosa | reverse complement strand
GATTCCGGAAGGAGAGGATCCGGAGGGTCGAGCATCTCGCGGCCGAGAGTGTGGAGGGCAAAGATGGGAATCTGTTCCTGGCCGGAGAGATCGAGAGACTGGAGGCGGAGGTTGGAGGCAGCGAGTGAGCAGACAACGAGACAAGGGCCGAAGGGCGTCCGACGTCGAAGCGGAGCAGACGAAGGCGTCGATCGTGAGCGGACAAGATCGGAGGAGAAGATGAGATGACAGCAGCGGCAATCTAACAAAGAGTGGAGCGTCATCCAATGGAGAGAGGAGGAAGTAATAGAGGGAATGGCGTATCGAGCCATTTGATGAGAGTTAGTGGCGGACGAGGGCGATTTGGAGACGAGGGAGAGGGGTTTAGGAATTAGGGTGTCGATCGCATAAGGCTGCCGAATGCCGATATTATATTATATATATATATATATTAATAAATATAATATGAAATCCGGGTCAGTTCTGGGTACCCAGCACTGGAACCGACCCTAACCCAAATTTGAACGGGTATTTAATACCTAGAACCGAACCGACCCTATGGGTAGTTCCCATGGAACCGAACCTACCCTATTTCGGGTACCCAGCGGGTCAACCCGCGGGTACCAGGACCAAATTGCACCCCTAGTTGTAGATGAGCATTCGATGTCGTCATCGATGTAATGCGGTATAAAAATGCTAGCATTAAATCATCTGCTCCACCAACCGTGTTTTCTGCATCTCATCCAACGGTCAAAATTCGGCCCGCACGATCCAACAGCTCTCAGCGCTGATCGAAAACAACGGGTTCGACCGACTGGTTGTAAATGATCACAACTCCACAAGCATATCCCTCTACGTGCCAGTTTGGCCCTGCGTTTGAGATGCCGGAGGAGCTTACATCTTTACTTTTAGCAGAGTATTTCGCCTTGCTGTAAGAGCTATGAAAAGCTCCATTGCTAGAAGCCAGAATTCAGAGCTTCTCATCCATCACAAGTACACAACCGTGCGTGCCATAAGGCCAGATAGTACAGGCCCTCGTTCTTTCTAATGTTTTGCTCCCTGCGTCCCTACTTTTTTCTCGTGGTTATTTGTATTGTGATTTATTATCATCCACAAATTATGTCTAAGACATTGCTTATTCTCTTGTTTCACTTTACATCTGAACATCACCTCCATGTCTAATCAGTTCCACAAATTCATTCATCTACACTTGACCATAAAAAAATCTCCGAAACAACTTGTCCTTCGATGACATTGACATTGCGCTTGCAATTTTTGTATTATTCCTCTCATGGTACCATTGCCTGGCATAAATCAAACAAATTTGAATGACCCAAGTGGGTCCATCAGCTGTCAAATTGGAAAGAAAAGCGTACCATCAAGCAAAAATTCATCCGGAGAAGCCCACCATTACGGACTCATTTCTATTTGGACCAAATTTTCTGAACAAGAACAAAAAGGCCAAAAACTCAGCCTCGGACCCTTCCTCACTATTTTCATTTTCCAGTAGCCAAATATACAGTATCTTTAAATGTCTGAGCGTAACGCTCAGACAACGACAACCGTTTCTCTTATCAGACGTGAATGCCCTAGTTTCTACAAACCAAATACATTGAAGCATTCTACATAACTGTAATATAAGAGCACATAACATACATCAAAAATAGAAAGCGGGAAACATGAAAGTAGGACACATGATGGCAGATGAACAATCAGGAAGCTGAGGCAATTTCCCAAATCTTCAGAGTCCCATCATCACTTGCTGAAGCAAGTAGTCCCGGGTCCTGAAACAAGACAAGGTTGAAGGATGGATAACCAACCTCTTTGAAATTTTATATTGATTAAAATCTTAGTCGGCCATTCATGGAGTAAGCATGCCAATTCGATTGTTCTTCCTTCCATTTCTAAATAGTTTTAAAGAAATTAGAAAGGAATGCTAGTAATTTTAAATGGCAGTAGCCAAGAACTCAGCACAATCAAACTAATATCATTAGGTGATAGGTCAATGGGTTTAAATTTTGATTATCCATCTCAGATGAATAGATAACTTGTTAGGATATTGTCAGCAGTTGAATGCTACAATAACGCATGAGCTATTCACATTAGCACTTGAACATCATCTTTCTTTTGGAACATGCTCTGCATGTTGCACTTAAAGAGGGATTGGCAACTGGCAACTTGCTAGTTGGACCTGAAAGAAATCCCAAGTCCCTTGCTGTCTTAAAGCCAAACAGAAACTAAGGAAAAATAGAAAGAAATGACAAGTAGCAAAAGAGAATATAAAAAACAGCTAACAATATAAAGGAAATGATAAAAAGGGGGATCATGAATGAATAAATGCAGCTGACCTTGCGATTCCATTGCACTGAATTAATGTCCATGTCATGGGCCCTCCCTTTCTTCGAAATCAGCTTGTATGATGGCCCATCCACCTGTTTGGTATAGATTTTATGTGTTAGAATATCCTGCGAGCACCTTAAATTATAGCAAGATAAAGACCATATTAGTCTTTAATCTACTGATAGAGACTGCCATTCACTCAGAAGCCTTCAAAAGTCTGATTGGACAGAGCCATGCCTTCTGACCTTGAGGACCCAAGTACAAAGTTTGGCTCCCAAAAACATATCAGAAAAGATATCAAGAAAAAATCTTTCTCATTTCTTTTAAAATGGGAACAACTCTGTGTTGTGTAAACTACTTGAATACATGGAGAGAAATAATGACCTCAGGTATAGCATATCTGATGTGAAAGGTAATAAGGCAAATGAACAAAGAAGAGATATAACATATCCGATGTGAAAGGTAATAAGGCAATTGAACAATGAACCTGGTGGATTACATTGAATGAATCACAATATTTGAAGTTGCAAGCCATCTGTTATCTAAAGCAGTATTTGCCAAAAATAAAATAAAATAAAATAAAATTTATTGTTGCATAATTAACCATATAATTTTTTTTACCAGAATCTCTCGCTTTCATATACATGGATGATCAAAAAATACATTGTATACATGGTTTATCAATATATATATAAGAAATATTCCTGTGCAGGCAACTGCATCAGAAGTTACGGTGCAGTTGCTTCAAAATGAGCCCCATAAGATCATAAAATTATAATCTACTCTATCTATTGTATTTAGAACTATATATTCTATTACTATGCCAATTTTCATCCCAATTGGATATGTATGGACCCCATTAGAAAATTATACAAATTCAACGTAAAAAAATAGTTTAATGTAAATAACAATTTTAAAGTTATTTTTTCAACACGTAAACTATTTCCTATATAATTTATATATGAATAAATGATGTTATAAAGTATCAATACATTTAAGTACATGTGCGGCCCATTACTGTGCAAGCAAATGCATAGGAACATCTCTCTCTCTCTCTCTCTCTCTCTCTCTCTCTCTCTATGTGTGTGTGTGTGTGTGTGTGTGTGTGTGTGTGTGTGTGTACATACATACATACGAGACTGGCTGAGGCTCAATCAGGCATGGCCCTGCCAATCCAGAACATGGCATCTCAAGAGTCAAGAAAAGAGCAGACAATCCCACATATTGCGTTGAAAAGCAACAGCATGGCCTAGTTGTCAAGTCCATAAACTGCCAGAATCATCAAAAAGTAGGCAGAAGCTATCAAACTTTAAAGGCAGTTGCAGTCAAGGGAATTATGAGCTTTAAGGATTAAGAATCCTGCTTTGCCTTAAGCAAAGCCAACAGGTTTGTAATCCAGGAGATTGAAACAGACGGCCTTCTGATCATTTCCACAAGCATGGGATAAAAATTTGGAGCACTTCCCCCTCACAATTGCGCAGAAACACAATCATAGAAAAATACAGGTTATCCATGTGATAGGCACCACCAAAAAAAGGCAACTCTGCATCAGATCAGTGACATCAGTCACACATGATTTATGAGAACTGTCATTGGTTGAATGAAACATATACAGTTTACACTAGGAATGGTCCAAACCTCAAACAAGTAAGAGAATGGCATACATAAGAATATCAGGACAACACATAATAACACAGCTGGGTGGAATTTGTATATCTTAAAGTACAAGGGTTATAGGGAGACATGAGAAAATGGAACCACAAGACCAGAAGTATTTACATGGGATCGAGCACCTAAAGTGGATCAGAAAGTACAGACAGCACGTGGATAATCCATTCTATTGACAGAATGGCTCAGACTGTCCAAACAAATTGATCTGGAAAGGACTCTGTGTCAAGGGAACAAAGGGATAACTCATCAAGGAAACAAATCGCATATTGCTGCTTTGCTGCTGCCTTATAGCAAAGCAGCAAGAAACCAGATGTAACAAAATAGTAGAAAATTGGAAGGATAAGAACCTGAAAGCAGGAAAGCAATGAAATCCAAAGATGAGAGAGGAGACAAATAGATGCTGTTCCCAAACTTGAGCCATCAGAACTTAAATTTGTGAATGAAGAAAATTCTCACACAAATCATAGAAATAATGTTTTTCTTTTTCTTTTTTGGTTCCCTTCAAGAGAATATTATGCATTTTGTTGGCCAAGTTCAATGAAGCCAAGCAGAGTTTTTATTTTGGTTCAAAGGCAAAAATCAACAAAATGTTATTGGAAGCAGCAATAATAAATGCTATTGGTGCAATGATATTTACTTACAAAGAAATTAACAGTGAGATGTATGAACAAGTAAAAAATATTTTCCCACTTCTTCTGACACCTGTTGAATATGATTTGACATTTTTAACTACTCAATTACCCTACATTTTCTATTATTATATCCACGTTTCAATCAGTTTCTTCACATCTTTTCATGCAAATACCCCATCTATTTTTATCTTTATTCTTTTTATCTCTATCATATCAAATCATTCTTTCACTTTTTCAAAATTTTTCTCACATCTTTTTCCCCACTAGTTTTTTTTATACCTTTTACCAAATAGACCTAAGAGTTAAACGGCAAACAGTTAGGGAATAAGAGCTCACAGTATCATCTTTGTTCTCAACAAAAAGGCAAATAGCATCATCAGCTCCTCCACTAGCAATTACACCTTCTCTGTTTAACGCAAAAAAAAAAAAAGAAGAAGAAGAAGAGGAAATGAGATGGAGAAAGAGAAAAGAAAAAAGTAAAAGGAAAGGAGCAAATGTAAGTTTCTAATCAAAAGAACACACAAATGCAAAGTTGCAGACAAGTTCTGATAGGAGTACGAATCATAGAGCAGTGCCCTGACTGTATGAAAAGAAGGTTAGATTATATCGTGGGGTATCAGTAGCTTTAAAATTTCTCTTACCCTTTCTCAGCCATTAGTTGGGCAAAGAAAACTGCCTAATTTAATGTCGCAGTTTCCAGTGCCCACTTGGACCCTGAGAATTGAAAAAGATGGACACTGGCACAAACAAAAATTCTGGACAAATTTTCAGCAAAGGTGTTTTCAGACAAATGGCCAAGATGATGAATGAGTTTTCTGGACTGGTCCCTAATCCATGAGAGATCCCCAGTTATCCTCAGGCATCAAAGGCAGAATGGATGAAACATGCAATAGGCTACAAGAGCATATGCATTTTTGCCTTCTCCTTTATCAAAGAAGAATTCTAGATTACCTCTGCATAAGCATGCTAGAATAACTGACTACAGAGAGGTATAATCTTGGAAACAAAAGCGTGAAAATGAAGTATAAGGCTGTAACAAGCTGCAAGCAAGCAACTTTTTGACTTTCAAGCCACTTGGCTCAGCTTAACAAAGCCCTAGCTCATGCATAAAAGCAGGGTTCACAAACATGTCAAGCAGGGTTCATACATGAAAGAAGGGTACATGAACAAGCTGACGCTTGGAGCCTTTGGAATCTATGCTCACCAAATAAATAAACCAAGAACAAGCTTTAGCAAAACTTGGCTTAGATTGGATCAATAAAAATTAAAGTTACAGTTTAGCTTGCTGGCATGGGCTGATGGGCATATAACTTAAGCATCTAGCATTATAAAACAAAACTTCAGCTGTGGTGCCTGAAAACAAAGCTCAAAAACTAAGCTTGAATCTGCCTCTTCACGGTCCACACAGGCTTTGTGTAGCCAATTACTTTGTTTTTGTGGCTTATCCTCAGGCAAACTGTGTAGAGGAGTAGAGATTATCTGATTATCTGAGCATGAAGTCCACTACCACAAACAGTGTTGTGTAGAAAGCAGGGACATCAGGACTTCATAGCAACATCCAACTTGATATAGCACAATACAAACAGCAAAGAACACTCGATCAGATGTTAAAACAAATAACATGACATAGTTTGCTTGTGGAGGAGTTGGGACCTTGACCAATGAACAGAGAATATAGTCCGGTCATGATATCCGGAGAGAGTGCAAAGATGCCTCCTGAGGTAAAACCAAGTAACAGAGTTAGACAGATATGGATAACGGAGGGAGAATATGGTACAGATGCTTTAAGAATGGGGAAAAAAAAGGAGTTATTCTATGAGTCAATCGTTTTTTTAGTCATGGAATTGTTAAAAAAATAATAATAATAAAAAGGTTGGCCTAAAACCGACTGTTTTTACACTGACCCACCGTATTTTTACATTTTTTTTAGTTTTTTTGCAGAACTGTTTTCTGCAGCTGAAAATGACTACAATACCCCAGACTTCGAAATTTAAAATAAAATTTTCACACATTTCAAAAAATGGTAAAACTTGTCAAACACACTTAGGAAATTAGTTTTATGAAAAAATAAAAATTTTTAAAAAAAAATTGTTTTTAGGCTGGCCTAAGAGGATCATGCCTCTACATAAACAACCAAAATTTTCACATTATAGTACATCTATTTTACAAAAAAGACCATTTGATCTTATTGAATTTTTTACTAACATATCCCCGACATTACTAACGTCATTATATCTTCCTTTACCTAGCTTTTCACCTTTCCTCTTTGTTTGTCTCTTTTGCCTCAAACCAAATACAACCCAAAGGATGCTGATGACAGCACGGTGGATATTCGATTGTTGGTCAGCATCAGCTCTAAGAGGAAACTAATTTTGCATACCTCTTTGGCATCGTCTACCCATGTATAACTAAGTTTGGTCAATGGCCTTGTCAGCAAGGTTTTAAAAACTTAATAGTTACCAACAGATACACACGACCATACATATTTCAAGTACACTTCTGTCAGGAATTTATTCTTGCACAGACAACTTGGAAACTATTTTGAAATTTAAGTTTGCTTTTGTATACTTGCCATTGCATGAATATAGTGGAAGCCATTTCAGAATTCTATTTTTTGATTCCAGGCATCCCTGACAATTTTGCTTCATCTTTGCTTATAAAAATTATTGGAAAAAAAATTTTAAAAAACTGTTAAGCTTCCCTGGATAGGGGTGCAACTTGGGCCGGGTTGAGTCCGAACCCGGCCCGTCGAACCCGATTTTGAGCAGTGTTGGAACTTATTTTTCATTGTCCGAACCTGAGGAACCCGATTTGTAAATATGATAGGTTTAGAGTTCAAATGAACCCGAGCCCGATTTTCCATTTTATATTTATTATAAAATATATTATATCCATAATATTTAAACAATATTTCTTTATATTTTTTATATTTTATGTTATTATATCTATATTCTAATACATATTTGGCATATTATAATTTTATTGTAAATAAAGTATATTATTTTATTTATATTTATCTTTTATTTCTATCATTCATTTTTACACTTTTTTTTTCTTTATCTAAGTTTTGATGTTAAATTTTTTCTAGAAATGTTCTTTACATTACTATTTTTAAAAAATATGTAATTTGATTATATATTATTATATTTACCTACATAATTTGTTATTATTATTTATTCATATGAAATTCTAAACTTATAACTTTTAAATAAAATGTAAATTCATCAACATAAATTCTAACCCGAAACTCAGCTCGAATCCGATTTTCAAAAATAGTGTTAAGGTATAGGTTTTACAAATAGTATTAGGGTTAGGGTTAAGGTAGATGTTTTATAAATAGGGTTAGGATTAGGGTCGAGATGAACCTAAGTTTCATGAGCCCGAGTTGCACCCCTATCCCTGGATAGCTTCCTTGGATAAGAAAGAGCAGGTCACAATTTTGAAACAAAATAAGCTGATTTTAGAGCTAACTCTATGATTTGAATGGCCCCAAATTTTACTGTTGATAGAACATGAAAGCTGCCAAATCCAACACATAGACAAGAGGATAGCTGCTTCTTTTTGCATAATCTTATCAATTTTGGTACTATCAGTGATTCAACTCATCTCAGCACTACCAGAGGTCCAGAACCATGGACCAACACCCTCTAGGTTATATACCAAAGAAACATAGTTTATCACAAAAGGTCTGAAAATACTTCAGTATGAAAGCATAAAAAGCAGTTATCTAACTGAAAATGAAATAGAAGAGAAACATGTCTCTTACCACTGTCCATGACCACTTGACTGGGGAGGGTTGTTACTTGTGTCCCATACCTTCAGGGTAAGATCATCACTGCAAAATGTTTCTCATCACTGCTTGAGCTTATCAAGAACAAGATGCTTAAGTAATATCACTTATATGATTAAATACAAGTAACATCTTGAATACTGAGAAATATAGCAGCAATCTTTTTTGCCAGACAGGTGTGCATACCTACAGGTGACCATTCTGTCCCCGGTTGAATTGAAGGAAAGTGCCCATACTGTAGATGAATGCCCACTGCAAGCATAAATTACACCAGAGAAACAAATATTGACAAATCTTTCCCAAAAACAATGATAACGCACAAACAAATAAGCACTAAGCCAAAGCAAGTAATAAGCAAGTGCTGGTGCTGACCACAATCAAATGTCATTCAGAAGGAATGCTTAAATGAACCAAAAGACAAGAGTACAGGAAATATAAATCATTCACAAAGAAAACACACAACAAATGCAATTGTCAAAAGAAATTGCATCTGAGAACTAGCTTTATCTGCCTTTAGTCAATGTGCTATTCATTGATCAAATAGTTCGAGAGCAAAAACAAAATGAAATGGTTGAATGTTGAATCCAACTGTGGGACTATTCTAGAAACAAAATGGTAGTCATGAACAACCTGTTTCAATGCAGGACAAGCACAGAAAAAGATGGGAAAAAATGAAGGATTATTTCAAAGGGAAGAAGAAGAGAACGGTGAAAAAAGTAGAAGAACTAGGGATTTGAGAATTTGAACAGAATTGTAGAAAAGTAACAGGAACAAGGATCTCAATGAATCATCAAAATAAGTTGTTTTGCACATGAATCTAGCAACCCTATTCATAATAATATTAATAAAATAAATAGTCTGGAAAGGACACTATCCACTTATCTTAAAAAGACTCCCTAAACTGATTGACCAACTTTCCATCCTTGAATCTAGGATTCATCTCTTACTGATTTGTGACCAAACCCACTACCCACACCTCTATTTATAGACCTTACATTGCCTGACATTCTAATTGGGCACACTACTATGCACAACACACCCGCATGGATGTTTGCATTTTGCTGAGTTACATATACATAAGTAACTAGTTAGGCATGGTATTCTAGACTTCTGCTGACTTCATTTTCATTATCTGAACCGTTCAAAATTACTGACCACATCAAATAATGCCATCCATGAAATTTCAGATCAAATGAAGTTACAAACATCAAGACATGGATCTAAAATGTGAACCATGCATGCCAAGTGACTTTTTTATGCACATTTCCTGCAAAAATATTAATTCACTTTATTTAATGAATTGTAATGGTATAATTCATTCAGATTATAAAGCACATTACCCCTGAAAAAAAGAAATTCAATTTTAAAAAGAACTCCTCAAACTGAATAGTTTCATTTGCCATAATGTGATTTTGCAAAAATGTGATTTTGCAAATTCCAGATAACTATAAAAATTAATCTTCTATCTTTTACTTTTCTTAATTATTTATTTACTTTTTTTTTTCAAAATATGGGACATTACACTCTCCTCCACTGTTATCCTTGCAAGCGATCTTTTAAAAGTCTGAATTATCTACCAGCATATAACTAATCATCTGTTGCATTTCAATCCTTCTTTTACTTTACACTTATGCACACTAGGATTTTTACTACTTCCATTACTACTTTTTTTTTTCAATTGGGTGTATACATTACAACTCATTTCAAATATTGCAATCAAGCCTGAGAGAGACAACAAGCTCCACTAAATTACAACGAGGACACAGCCCATTCACACCCGGTCCGTTTAAAACCAAAGACATCATCTAAGGGAGGCGCTCCCTGCCACGTGTGCTAGCTGCAGTGGTACTTCCATTACTACCTTTAAGTCTCGTCTTGTAGGAACTGGTTTGCAACAGAATGAATGTATATGAGCTTGGATAGGAAAGAATAAGAACGGTAACAAATATTTTATTTTTGGATCCTACTCCACACTACAACTTAGCAAGACATAAAACCATGAAAAATAAGTATGTCTTTTTTCTGGCAATAAATAAGAAAAATTAACATAATCAAGTTTAATATCAAGGCAACACCTCAAATGAAGAAAAATATCATAAAACTTCACAACCTGCTAGATTCACCTAACGTTTGAACACAATGCCAATCATCATCACCATCCTCTGCCCAAACCTGACAATGTAAAGTTTATGGTACAGATTAAACCCAAGATGGCCATACATTGCATGTGTAAATCTGTGGCAATAAAAAGACATACCTTGATAGAGTTATCATAGCTGACAGAAACTAAAATATCCAAAAATGGGTGCCATTGCACCATTTTCACATCCTGTGTGTGTCCTTGCAACACAGAAGCACACTCAAATTCATTCCCAGACTGCATTTCCCATATCCAAACAGATTTATCCCGGCCACATGTGGCCAGTAAAGAACCAGAAGAATTCCATGAGACACTCTTCACTTCATTGTCATGACCCTGACAGATACCAAAAAGCAAAAGTAAAAAACCATTTAATTGTGCAAAAAGTTTATCTACTGCTGTTGTTCTCTTCAGCATCTAGGAGGTCTTATAACTTGTACAAGAACCATACCTCCAAGGATGCAACACATTCAAAATCATTCCCAATGTTTTCCCAGATTGCTGTTGTAGCATCAAAACTTGCTGTAGCTAGTAGCTTCCCTGAAGGTGACCAAGCACAAGATCTTACAGTGCGAGTATGTGTTTCTTCCAAAACAGCCTGAAGGAAACACAATGACAAAACAAAACAATTACCACAGCTAACAGCAGTATAACTGCAAAGAGCATATCAATGCAATAGGTCAGAGATGATGGTGGAACAAAATTACGTATTATAGCACTATAGGCACTTCAAATTACAGGTTACCCTAATGCTTCTAATGGGTGCAAACTAAAGGGAAGTTTTGCTTGGTGTTACGTAAAATCTAGATTCATAAAGGTTACAACCACTGAACTGACTGGCGCACATGGCTAAATGATAGGTACCATGATCATAATTTGAAGTCTTGACTCTAATGCCATATTCAAAATTTGATCATTCACTCCCTAGAGCATAAGCGTTCCTGTAGCTAATCCTTTTTGGCTTTGGGGATTTCCTATAGCACTTGACAATGCAGTGATGTCATTGCCCTCTAGAATAACAAGACCACCTTAATGATTTCAAGGGTCTCTATGACCATGATTTGCCTCAGCAACTCTCACAATCCTATAGGATTGCAACTCATTGCCCCAATTTAAACAGACCCTGATAAGCATATGCTGTGCTGTAAAGCCGATGAATCCATGCATTATTCTTTTGCAAGGTGAAGTACTGCAGTCTCCAACTTTCACTAACTTCAGCAGAATTAGTGACTTTGGAATCCATTTGGTCTCTTTAAACAGGTAGTAGACGAAATCATAAGAAATAATATAAACCTCTGAAAATTTTCTATTAATGAATTTTGGGGGGTCGGATCTTGAAAGACATGCAGAATCCTGAAATTCAGACTTTGGAAGAAAAATACACCAAAAATATCCCCCTCTAAAAGTCTAGGTTGATTAAATAAAGCTCATCAAAATCTACTCGAAAGGTAATGTGAATTTGGAAGGGGTAATGCACATAAAGTAAGAGGGCAACAAAATCTGTTGTTCAAATCTAAGAGAGGTAATTGTCAGGCGTTCTCTGCAGATAACATTCGAAGCCAGTCTAAAGGTTAGGTGGTTTCTTTCCACACATTATGTTCATATTATTCTTAAAGTTGAAGCTTTTTCTCTTTTTCATTGCTCATTATAAACTTGGATTTGTCTTTTTTCTTCGATGAACGAGAAATGCTCAGCTTACACCACATCCAAGTAATCACTGATCACAGTTCACTTTGACTTGGGGAATTCCGAATTCATCCTTGGACACGTAGCCCATCTGATGAGTTCGTGACATGCGGACAACCTAACGATGCAAATGAATCCCCGGAAATGCGGCACACCTTCTCAAAGAACTGAATTTAAATTGATCAACCAACTGCAAACTGACGGTAACACAGGAAGTAGATATAGCACTAGTAGAGATTTTCCAAAAACAACTAGCAAATCAGCTGAGTGGTCTCGTACTTGCAGAGGTTCTCATGCAAAAATACAACGAAATAGAGATCAACTAAGAGTATAGGTGCACTCCGCAAAAGCCAAACATCTTCAGCTCCTCTTGTAGTTCATTCACCTGATCTAATAGTTCTCCTCCTCTCAAGTACGTCAACTGGCAAAACCATATCAAAAACACTTGAAAAATCACTTCTACCAAGGAGGAAGGCAAACGAAGATGAAATCTCAAACCTTGCATTCCCAGGAAGTGGATTTGCTTCCAGACTGCTGCCAGATCCTGACAGTCTTATCACCGCTGCAAGATGCCAGCATCGCCGGAATCCCAGCAGTACCAGTCGCCGGATTCCAAGCTAGACCCCAAACCCTGTCGGTATGCCCTTCCAGTTTCTGAATCTCCTTCAGCTCCATCCCTCGATCCATGAAATCCATGAATGGTCTTTTTCCACTGCGAAAATTGCGACTGTTCTATTCTTTCTGAAAAAACGGAGTCCTGTGGAGGCGGCAGAGAAGGTACAGGGCCGGCGGGCTCGTACTTCTGCGGCACGGTGCACGTTTGTCTTCGTATCCGTCGCGATTGAAGCTTCACAGTACGTTGTCTTGCTCGTGTTGGGAAGAGATGTATCGTCGACAATACCCACACGGTCGCCGTGTCCACACGCGTGATGAATCGAATCCATGCTTCTGAGGGGGCAGGTATGAAAGTGAAAATGAATTTTTTAGTAAAATAAGAAAACGACGTGATATAATGATTACAGCAACCGAGACTATAAATAGAGTTGGATAATTGCTGAATCCGAAATTGTAAAAAAATGATCCGAATGCTAAAAGATACTAGAATGAAATCTCTGTTCTCATTCTCAGTACATCTTATTCAACTTAGAAGATTATTTTTAATTTTTAAAATTTCTGACATTTTCAATGTAACTTTTTACACATCATTACATTTTCATCTTCGATGCAATTTCTATTTAAAGATCTTATTTTTTAAAAATAAAATATTAAATAAATATAATATAACTTATATAAAAGTTGTATCTTTCGTAATAAAAAAGGATTTTGCAAATATGCACACATAATTTGATCACATTGTAAATATACTTGCTAAGTTTTAGAAATTATACATAATTCTTATTAACTTGACTATAATTGCAAATGTATCTCTGTCATCATGACATTATTAACGTACCATATAATTTGCATATCTTTATAAATATATTTACGCCACAAAATATTTATAATTATAGTCAAATTATGTAATACTCATTTATTATTTCTAAAATCATATAAGTATATTTGTAATTATAATTAAACAACATGGATGTATTTTTGCAAATTACCTAATAAAAAAAGAAAAATTTTCCAATTTGTTCACACACTCCTCTATATAATTATCATCTTAACTGCGAAATTCATATTAATTTTATTCTTCGTATTTATAATTATTATTCTTGTCATATAATAACAATCTCTCACTTTTTCTATACGTTTGCACGGACTTGTAAATTTTTGCATGGACAACTTTCCTTCCATTTTTTTTTCCATCTAACTAACACACCAGGTTTTTCGAAGTTCACACCGGCTCTCAGTAGGAAATTGCTGGCTTTTGTTTTATTCTGTTAGCGGCAGCTCAGCAGGGCGAGTGGATTGGCTAGGATCAGATGATAAAAACAAAGGCTCCAGTATGCCTTGTTTTTATCATCTGATCGCGCAAATCTCGTGAAGCTGTACACGTAGCAGGTTCATGTCCGGTTAAACGGTCGCTGTTGGTTAGCGGCTGGTGGGAAAGGCTTGCTGTCAGCACGACTAAATGAGTAAAATGCCCTTGCGTTCCGAGAGGAGGCCGGGGACGTTTCTTAACGTTCATCAGGAAGGTGGGATGACGTGGTTTAGGAACACATTTCAGAGGCTAATAATTACTTTAG
>JAXCLR010000073.1:23492598-23527014 GCA_035584095.1 Annona squamosa | reverse complement strand
CTAATTATTTTTTCATTTCAACAAACCAAATTATTTCTACTTTACATATATTATTTTATATCGATTACACAATTTTAAAAATATTTTATTTTTCACTTCCTCTTATATCCCACAATCCTACTAAAATATTAATTATTAAACATCCCCCAAGAGATCCCGGTTATTCGAAGATAATGATAATGCAATCATACATCCACCCCTCCTTTTTTCTCCTTTCCCAATCTTTATACATTTTAAATTTATTAATACTTTTAGCTCACAAACTTTACGTCTACTTATACTTGAAATTTTTTTTAAAAAAATTGTATAATTTTTTCCAAATATACTTACTGTGTTTGACCATAATACTAAAAATACTCACTACATTTTAAAAATCCAAATATATATACCCATTTCATTATAAACATTAATAAACATTGTTAACTTATACATGAAATCATCATCATGTCTATCAAATTTAAAATTAAATTGAAAATTTTGAATGTCATAGTTCACAACTACCCTAATAGTATAAGAACTCTAAATTTGTAGAGTTATAATTTCTTTCTCTTTCTATTTCATTTTATCTATTATTATTTTATCCATGGGATATTTTGAGCATTTATAAAACTGTAACCAACATTTCAACAAAGCTCCATTAACTTACCTAATAGACTTTAACAAAATAAGTATTTTTAGAATTAGACATAAACATAGTAGTTATATTTGAAAATTTTGAAACATAATATTTATTTTTGGGATTATAATTAAACATAGTTAATATATTTAGGAAAAACCAAAAATCCAAATATATTCAAGTATTTTACCTAAAATTTAACTTGTACTCATGTTGTTAGGAATCTATTAGATGAATCATTAAAATAGAGAATGTACATAAGCCTTGATATAACTTGATGTTGATTTGATCAAAACTAATTTTTTTACATTAAAATAATATATAATTTTATAGCCGTAGAAGTGTTAAAATTTCATTTGAACATTAATCTTTAATTATAAAATCATAATTCAAAATCAATATATTTGTCATTTCATAAGAAGCTAATGGCCCCCTTTTAATGGATTTTTATCAACACGGGTATAAGTATAATTTTTAACAAAATATGTAAATATATTTAGAATTTTTAAAATTCATAATATAAACCAAATTATAGATAAAATTTGTGAGTATACGATAGAATTTTTTAATTGTATAATGAATGTTACAATATCATTACTCTATTGCTTCATTTAGAACGGTCAAACTCAGTTTGGATGTATGAATTATGATTAGGATTGCAATTTTACTAAATGAGTATTAACTAATTACCTTTAGAGTTTTACTATATAAGCTATGGTTATTATTAGACTTAGCCTGGAACTTGAGCTGATCGACTTAAGGATAATACCTGATTAAATCTAATATATTATTGCTAATGTATGACTAATTTTTAATAATTTGTTATATTTTATACTGATATATGAAACAGAATTCGGTTGACAATCATTTAATCCAAATTAACTCACTTTAAAATCGGATCTATTTAAATTAGGTTATATAACTTATTTTTACCAAAAAAATGTTTATAAATTAGGTTAGATTAGTTCAGTTTCGATTGAGGCTCACTCTATTTACACACTTGTTATGAAAAAGTAGCAATGTTAATTTTTCAACCATCCAAATTTTTTAATTTTTACTTACATAATTCATAATTTCCTTATAATTTGCATACAAATATTCTACCTATTTCTAATTTATTTTCACTTTCTCCCTATCACATCTATTGTATACAATTCTTCTTCACTTCACTGTCAACGTTTGTATTTATCCAAACATTGTCAACGACTGTATTTGTCCAAATACTTTCTAAGATGGAACGAGATTTTACATTTGTAAAAATCTTTTTTCTTTTTTTTTAAAAAAAAAAAATCTTTCTCATTTGGAATGTATAACAATTTTACTTTTTGTATTTTCAGTACTACTTTTTCTTTCCAATTATAATTTTGGTACACAACAACACTTTATATTCAATCCCCTGCGTGAACTTTCTACCATTCCACGCTGCTTAGGAGCTTGCTCGATGCGGAAAAAACACTAACAAAGGTCCAAATGGGTCAGGTCCCGCCTATAACTTGACTCGCTTTAAATCCGGCTATTGAAAATTTTGATACGAATTTCAAAAAAGAGTCGGGACTCACAACTAGAATAGACCTGACTCATTCTGGACATATGCATACATTAGTTTGTTAATAAATACGAGCAAATTTTTTAATCTTATTCTAATTAATTTTCAAGATGTTTATACTGTTTATGGTTAACTATATTCTAATTCAATTTTAAAATTATATATTGTAAAAATTAACATACAAGTAGATTTTAAATTAAATAAGTATTTAAATACCAAAAATTTCAAAATTACCCTAATTTTCAATATAAATTAATTGTTCAAGCCGCAAATATAATATTTTACATTTAAAAATATTTTGCTATGGTTAATGGAATTTTACGTTCACTGATCAATAATATATTGAAGTATTCAACCTACAAATTTAATTTAAATATACCTTTATATAATGAGTGTATAAAATTTTAAGTTATCATATTTAACATATATTTTCAACGTAAATCGCTTGCCCAAGACTAATATATATTAAATGATTCTATTAGCGCAGATTAAGTAATGACTTACTTAACGTATCTTTAAAATTTTATTTAAAATTTTTTCTATATATATATTTATTTAAGTGTATTTAATAATAAGTCAATCATTTTTCGATATATATGTATATATTTTTCTGCTTTTTAAACGTGAGGATAATTTTATTCGTTTTCAATAGTCGAAAATGGTTTAAATATCCTTATATTTAAATTTTTTTGAAAAAAGTATAAACATATTCAAAAAAATAAACTTTAGTTTATATATTAAATACATCTGCATTAATAAATTCACAGGAACAAAGTACAAAAAATTTAAATGAATTATTTAAGGCATACTAAGTAAGACATAAGAGAGCCCATGTAACCTTAATTTCATATGCCGGCCACGGTTTTCATCTCTACTGAAAAGTGAAGTAAATACTCAAATATAATATCAATTATATAACTAATATTAAAATTTTACTTTTCGACAATGAACCGTTTGCTTTTGCTTCTGTATTTGAGTAAAATTATACTTGTGCTTATATATATTTTGAAAAAATACATATGTCCAACAAACTTTGATACCAACTCATTGACATTGATACCTAACTCATACGTAGAGTACTTCATCAGAAAAAAAAACGCTCATACATAGAGTATGCATAAATTGATTTTATTTTATAATCCCAATTATAGGCATTCTTTGTCATAATTAAACTTGTACTTACAATACTTAAACAGAATACTTCTATGAAACTGGGTTTCATAAAATTGATTTCATAAAACCCTTTTCATTTTTGAAATGTTGATATTTGACGAAAAATTTAATTCATTTATTATATTTTTACATTATTTATTTAGCTAGGAAATCAAATTTTGTCCCAATCCAATATGCAGATATGACACGTTTGCTTAAAAATATGTGTGTCCATGTGTAAATTATAAAAAATACATAGATACACTCACACATGTATTAAAATTTAACAATACTTTTAAAATCATTTATATGCATATTATTTATATTTTAGATGTTGAAAAAATTATTTTAAAGATGATATTTTAATATTGAGTCATTTTATTATATTGATTTTATACATTTATAGCTAGGACTTATATACAATGAAAATTTAAAAATAAAAGGGATTATAAATAATGCTAAATACAATAGACAGAGTAAATTTTTTATCAACTATTGAGTATTTAAAAATCAAAAAAGTTTCATAGAAGAGAAATTTCATATAAGAGTCCCCAATACTTAAAATTAAGTATGATCATATGTGGTCGCTTTCCTATGAAAGAAATACGAGTGACTAAAAAATTATTTTTTATATGCGTACAAGCCCCACCTAGATCTTTAACTGTATGAAATTTGCTATTGTTTTAGGGTGTGTTTGGTAATAAGGAAGAGTTGTTAAGTTAAAAATTTTCAATATAAAACTTTTCACTTTCTACAACAATCTTATTTTTTAACCATTTCTTAACATTTTTCTATATAACTACTTTACTTTTTAATTATTTATACACAACTAATCTATCTATTTCAACTTTCTTCTATTTATTCTTCATCATTACTCATATCATATCACATCATTTGGCAACTTCTACTTCCTACAATTTTTCATCAAAAGTTTTATCCATTCCCAAACACACCCTTAATGTGTTTCTATTTTATTTTAATTTAATTTCACTTTTCATAAAACTTTAATTTTTATGTACGTCCAAGTCCATTAAAACAAAACTGTTTTGTACCCTGTGAATGTATCTATGCTTTTTATTTTAAAAAGATAAAATACCGAATAAATTTAAAATGTTCAAAATTTACATCGTGGATGACTAAAGTGAAGTCCACATATCATGTATAAACCTAAAAGATATTTTTAGGCCATTCGCATTGTGCCCACAATATAAGTTGTCGTATGAGTTTCGCCCAGTGTTCACATTAACCAGTCATTGTGTTGTTTAAAAACAAAATCAAACTTTAAAATCCAACTTTATATCTGTTTAAAGTGGCATAATTTCATATTCTTCATGGGACGCATTAAGTTTCAAATAAGTATTTTCAGCATTGATGTTATTTGTTTGTAAATATATTTACACAAATGGTTAACGTAATCAACAATAAAAATACTTTTAGTACCAATTGTAGTACATAATTCAATGTGTTGTTTCATTCTGGCTCACTTTGATGATTAACCCGAAATTCAAATTGCACATTGTATTTTAAATTATTTATTAAGCACAAAATCAGGTTTCAGTATAATCCACTATTTACATGAGCATATTTGATCAAACTAATAAAAGTGACAATTTAACATAAGAAAATTATGTTAGGAAATAACCATACAAACAGCAAAAGAGTAGGTAAAGAAAAATAAGAAAAAGAAAAGAAAGCATAGACAGATTTATGTAAAATACTATTTAATGCGAATGGAAAAATTGTAAGTAAATGAGAAGAAAGCCACTGTAAAAAAGGATATTATAGTAGACTAAGAATTCTCAAAAAGAAAATCTTTAAACTTAATAAACTTCATTAGAAACTCTGAAAATAACTAAACGTCATAAACGAGTACATAAAAGAACTTCAAAAAGATCACAGACATCACCCTACTACGAACTTTTTACTTATAACTCAAAGAGCGTGCTCAATACATATTAATATGAGTTACAAGTCCACTGTGATATTAATGCAAATAGATTGCATGAATCAATTAGACATAAAAGGGCATGCAATTTATTAATGTGACTTGTGATGCATTTCTTAGAATGCGAAGCACTGTTGACAAATCTTTACCTCAACTTGGATTTAAATAAGTTTAACTAAATTAATTCTCCACCTTCACTACGAACTATTGCTTATAAACTTAATGTTCCAAACAAGCTGTAAATAATGTTTAAATTTGACAACAGGAAAAGACTTTATTAAAATATCAACTAGATTTTCTGTAGGAGCAATCTTCTTAACTTGAATAAAACCATATTCGACACTTAACTTAGCTCAAAGCTACTAATTTAATATTCATGTCATCTAAAACATTATTTCTCTATAGACAAATAATCATATCACATTGAAACAAATCTATGAATGAGTCCAGAAAATTTTCATATTATATATATAATTATAAATATTTCAAAGCAAATATAAATCAAACAAAATTTTGATTAAAATGAATTTGACAATGCCACAAAACAACTGATTTTAAACAAAAATGAATAAATTAAAATTCGATTTACTCATCCAAGTAGTCCCAGATGAGACACTGAGATCGAAGACTTTGGTGCAATTTGTATATAGAAGCATTTCCAAGTAAATAATCGTAATACAATAGTTGATAGCGCTATTATGGGTTGGAGATATACTCCCAAGTCCCAAACTAATCAAAATGAAATTTCATTTGTGCCTGAAGCTAATGACGTATGAGTATAAGAACGATGACTGATTTTTTGGGTCCAACTACGTCGAAACTTTCCCATATGAAATCCAGAAGATAAGAAGGTGCAGTAAAATTATAATCCTATTGCATGCTCTGTTTCATCATCAAATACATGGAGAGAAAGAATGGAGTTGCCACCAATCCTTATGAGTGGATAAGGAAGACAATGATCAAAAAGAGTCTGCATTCCGGCTGAAGATTGAGAAGAAGAATTGTAAACCGCCTACCTTTCTGAAGTGAGGAAATGAAAGAATATAAATTGTGTTGAAGGAAGAAGAAGATGGCGATCGGAGAGGATTAACCATTGAGTTACGTACAATTACAATTACAAACTAGAACTTCTCAGCGGGCCGAAGGAGACAGGCCTACAATTTGTCAGCCCACTTCCAGCTGGCCCACTATCGCAGAGACGGGAAGCTAGGGTTTATATCGAGGTCTCCTCCGCCGCCTAGGGTTTTTCTCTTCGCAGTCGCCACCCTTTGCTTCCTCTGAGCGAGTATGGGTTCTCAAGCTTTTTTCCTATTGACATCCACGAAATGTTTAGTCTTAATTCATTTCAAGCAAATACCACTTGTCTCTTGTTCTGCTGAAACTGTGATTTCAATGCTTGTAAGCATCTGATCAATTTTTGTGTTTTATTTATTTATTTATTTTGGTTACCTAGGAATATCATTTTTGAAGGGATTTAGGCGAGGAGCAAAACAAAATCATGAGGTATTCTGGATTATCTGATTCTCCCTTTCTTTCTCCTCACTGCATTGAACTTGTCAAGCTATCAGCGTAGAGCACGTGGCGTATATGCAGTTGATCCTTCAATTTGTAGTTCTCAATCATGCTTTTCGGTTGATCCTTGCTGCCGATGTGTCGGATTTTAAGGATTGCATCGTCTGCATGATAGTTTAATCTATAGCAAGTTTTATGACTACTTCCAACGCTCTGGAGGTCGTTGCCTGTGTGCGGTTTGGGTGATCTAGTGTGTGCATGATGACGAGTCGGACCAGATGAATTGCCCGGATCCGGCGTCTGTCTGCTCTGCCCATAGAGATCGAGTGCCTTGCAGCTAACAAAATACATAAAGTGTCAATATGGATTGTGTGCAAGGTCTGAGCCATTTAGTGCATGGTGGGACGTTTGATATTCCTGACAGCATTTTGGTAACATGGAGAGAAACTAAATTCGCATAGTAAAAAAACAATCAAATTAGAAGTCCATCAAATGTATACTCAGCATATTGTGTCTGATGTACTTAGTTTTTTTCTTGGTCCAGAGCGTTGTTTGTTCAGTTAATAGCTCTTCAATTCAATTGTCTGTATTTGCAATGGAATGCTGTGCTGGGCGTAATGTTGTTCACCATTTTCCTTTGATCCATTCACATCTATAGTGTTGGTATATCGTAGATTGCTGTGTACGTGGAATGCATCAAACACAATCATTTTTATGGTCAAAGTATAGGTATCGGGTCATGAATATGCAGTAGAGTTTACTTGCTAAGATGATTGTGCCAATGAGGCAGTCTGAGTTACATAGGAAGTTATGCCTGTCGGGATAGTTAAGTAGGATTGGACCTTACCATTCTATCCTTGATAAAGTAAGGTTTGAACTGTCAGGATAGTAAAGTAGGGTCAGACCGCTGTCATTCTCTCTTTCTCAATGGGTGTTAATGCTTAAGGTTGGGGGGGGGGGGCATTTGGTTCCAGGCATGCCTGTGTTTAAGTATTTCATCATATCTGTGTGAATGGGCTTGATAGGATGCGGGTTTAATTCCAGGCATGTCCGCACTGAATTAACTTTTTCTGATTTACTTATTCATATACTGCCTGAAACAGCATGGCACTGATCCTGTTCATATTGTAAATGCTTATTTTTCTATTTTTGTTTGTTGAATAGCAAGCTCCAGAGTGATGTTTTGAGGGAGGCAATCTCCATAATTTTTACTGAGACTAAGGAGAAAAAGCGTAATTTTACCGAAACCATAGAGCTGCAGATTGGCCTGAAAAATTATGATCCACAGAAGGACAAACGTTTTAGTGGTTCTGTGAAGTTGCCACACATTCCTCGACCTAAAATGAAGGTTTGCATGCTTGGGGATGCACAACATGTTGAAGAGGTATGTTTTGATTTTGAATTTGGATTTTAGTATCTGCTTTATTATTAATTGTCGCAACTCGCAGAATGTTTGCTTTTTGTGCCAATAATAGGTGCATTATACTTACTTTCTTCTTTGAGACAAAATCTGGCTTGCATCTGTACATTTATTGCTGGTCCGACAGGACTACTGTGGGTAGACTATGCTAAAAATAAAATAAAATCTTACACTAGCTATTGGTATATTCTAAGATTATTATGTTAACTGCAGGCTGAAAAAATAGGCTTGGACTACATGGATGTTGAAGGTTTGAAAAAAATGAACAAAAACAAGAAGCTGGTCAAGAAACTGGCAAAAAAATATCATGCTTTTCTAGCTTCAGAAGCTGTTATTAAGCAGATTCCTCGACTTCTAGGTCCTGGTCTCAACAAAGCAGGCAAGTATTTTCAGTGGCTATTTACTGGCATGCATGAACAAGATTTCTGGTTTTCAACTATTTTCAAGCTTTGTCGAGTCCCAATTAAATTAAAAGAAAAATTTTATAAGACTGAGATTAGGCCTGCTATGCTTTATAAGGCAGAATGTTAGGCAGTTAAAGAACAACATACGCATAAAATGAATGTAGTAAAAATGAGAATGTTAAGGTGAATGAGTGGTAAAACAAGGAAAGATAAAATTAAGAATGAAATAATTCGAGAAAATTTAGAAGTGAGACTAATAGGCGATAAAATGAGGAAAAATAGATGAAGATGACTTAGTTATATTAAATGGAGGCCTGAAATGGTTAAGCGGGCAGATTCTATCCAAGTAGAAGGTAGTAGGAGAATGAGATGAAGACCCAAAAAATTAAGGATAGAAGTAATTAAACAAGATTTGAAAATATTACAAATTACTAAAAGATTAGTCTCTAACTGCCAAGAATGGTGCAACAGAATCCATGCAGCGGACCCCACATAGATGTGAAATGGCTTATGATGATGATGAAAAACTATTTTCAAACTTCCCTAGACAGTTAATCTTGGTAACTGCTGGATGTCTCACAATCAGCACTGCATTGTTGTCAATTGGTATGTAAGTGGGCAAGGACTTGTTCTGCCCTGCATTTGTGTAAGGTAGAAAAGGTGCGAGAAAGAGGGACCAAAAATGTAATTCCAGAGAGTAGAAGCAAATAGAGGAAACGATGTGATCGAAAAGTGAACATAGGTGAAATGCATGTATGTTGGATGTAAAAAAAGGATAATGATGGAAAACATAAATGATATTTTGAACAAGCAGGTTTATTTGATAACGTGTTGCTTCACACTAACTTGGGGTGGGTTCAGCAACAATCAAAGTGCATGGATCTATGTTTGAAAAAATTTGCATTGATGAAGAAAAACAAAAGCTGGAGATGTTCCAGAACCTACTCGCTGTGGGGGATTAGCTGGTTTACAGACCAAGTTTTCTCTTCAGTATTTTCTGCTTGATCTTCTATACTACTTTATAATTTAGATTTTTTATTTTTATTTATTTTTTGATTCTTTTGTCAATGCAGGAAAATTCCCAACTTTGGTGTCTCATCAGGAATCCCTTGAGGGAAAAGTTAATGAGACAAAAGCTATGGTGAAATTTCAGCTAAAGAAAGTGCTCTGCATGGGGGTTGCTGTTGGGAACTGTGGAATGGAAGAAAAGCAAGTATTTCAAAATGTGCAACTCAGTGTCAACTTTCTTGTATCACTTCTGAAGAAGAACTGGCAAAATGTGAGTTTTACTTCGCTAATCCTTTCCTCTTGCACATCCCACTTAAATGTCAAATTATTAGAGAGATTAGACAATGCCTCAATGAAGTAAATTAAAGAATTGCTAGGTCAACAAGGGGTTGAAGTTATAGACTTTCTAAAATCAAATGTATAAAGAATTGCTAGGTTATTCAATTTTAACAATAATAATATTGTTCTTGAGGTTTTTTGACAAATTTGGTGGCTATTTCTAGTGGAATAAGGATAATGAGCTTTGAAATTTCTTCCAGGCTTACACATTCTTTTCAAATTGTGCTGCCAATGAATCAGAGTTCTTGGAATTTGTAAGGATTGAGTCATTGGATCTTGCTTGAATGCTTGGAATTTGCCAAATTCATTGCCACTCCCAAATACACCTTAAGCAAAAATTTTCAAATTCTGTTCTAGCATCTGTAGCCTTTGGATCTGTAGATGAATTGGATTTTCCAGCTCAAATGTGTAGATGTGCTATATTTCTTGTTTAAATGCTCTGATGCTATTTTTTCAAAAAAAAAAAAAAAAGAACGAGGAATTCAAAGTTGGGTAGAGGCTGTGGCCCCATCACTTTCTCTTGGAGTACACCTCTGTCAGGTACTTGGTCATTTAAGGTAGTTGGTGCGATAAAAACAAAATATTCTGCGATAGATCTTGTTGAATGCATTGCTACAAGTGAGCATTCTGCGGTAGAGAAATCGTCTATTTGTACTCGTACTGCTTTTCAAAGAAGAGGCTAGCTGAAACTAACTATGCATTATTTCATCAACCTTACGTACCTACTTCCTGTGTGTAACTAATATAGTTAACTGTTTGTCTGCAGACTTAAAACTAGCAATACATGTTCCCTGCTTACTCGATCCTCATTGGTTTCATACTTTCTTGTAATTGTAAAAATGCAGGTGAGGTGCCTTTACCTGAAGAGTACCATGGGGAAACCAAACCGCATTTTCTAAATTTTGTTTATGACATTTTGGTTAGGTTATTGGAAGGAAAGCTTGTGAGCATCTTTGTAGGAAAATACTTGGCTGTCTTTTTCATCATTTCTTCTGTTTAATGATGAACATACTGGACAATCACCAGCAATCTGTTATTTGCATACTGAAGCAGGAGGTTAATTTTTTATTTACTTTGTTTTGCAACTGAGCTCTGACATATAATATGCCATTTGCCTTAATTGTTTTCATGTGCGCATGTAAGCTTACTCGAAAATGTCAATCTGCATGTTTTTTTTTCTTTTTCTTGAAAAAAAGAAAAGAAAAGCGAAGATGATCCAGGAGGACCAGGATCCTAATCCTGATGATTACTGTGAGGGCTTCGCTATCTTTGTTCATGATTAGTTCTTGCATGGAACTGTTCATGATCATGCAAAGAGTAGCTTAAAGAATGTTATGTGGATCAGTGAGCCAGTACACTTGGGCTCTTGCTCGTCGAACCCACTCCAGACACACACCCACCCATCCCCGCGATTCCGAGGATGGGAGCGAGACATGCTCCCAAGTCCCAACAGGGGTCGCCCAACAGGCAACAGGGTTCTTCCCAGGGTTGGTGGCAGCCTCTCGGGATCGCTGCACGTTGAAATCTTGTGCACGTAATAGTACAAAGATGGAGGCAAGCATACTGTGATTTAATCAGGCGGCCCAGGTGCACGAATAGGATGGAATTTGTCTTGCTCTCTTTCGGGGCACGTTTGGGGACTGGGCATTTTATCCGCCAGTCATGAAGCTGGGAGGAAATGTTCTTGTCACGCGTGCATATGCAAGTCTCAGGAATAATTTTATACCAAAATAAGCAGGCTAATTGCATAGGAAACTAGAAAGAGCATGCTGAAAATAAGAAACAAGTATGCTGTTTTGCGCACGTGAATCTCAAGGAATTTCTTCTAAAATAAGAATGTTAGTTGCGGGTAAGAAATACTTATCAATTTCTACTTGTTTTCTTTTTACAACTATTTACTGCTGGATTCAAAAAGGAAAACGAAAGGGACGTAGATCTTATCTAATTTTTTCACGTTTAAGCCAATATAGGAACATAACAGTGCATCTCTAAACTATCTTATGCAGTGCTCCTTTATCGCGGCCAAGCACATACTCTTGTCGGGTTCTTGATTTCTCTTACCATGTATGTACTTCGGTTGCCTCCATAACATGAGAGCCTTTCTCTCTCTTTGTGTCAATCCCAAGCTCAACCCACATACTATTTGATAAACAACTAAAGAAAATCATCATCGTCAACATCGTTAAGTCATTTTCCACCTAGGTGGAGTTGGCTGCATGGATTTTGTTACGCCAATTTTGGCGATTTGAGATTAAATTTTTTATAATTCGTAATATTTTTAAATCTTATTTAATTACTTTTATCTATGTTTTTTTTAGGTCTTTCTTTCATTCTTTTACCACTTTCTACTTGGATAAATTCTATTTTCCTAACCGGCGCTATTTCAAACATTTTTTTAACATGAACAAACCATCTTATTTCTCTCATTTTATCATAAATTGGTCTCACTTTTAAGTTTTCTCGAATTATTTCATTCATAATTTTATCTTTTCTCGTTTTACCACTCATCCACCTTAGCATTTTCATTTTCGCTACGCTTATTTTTTGTATATGTTATTCTTTAATTGTTCAACATTTTGCCCTATAAAGCATAGCAGGTCTAATCGTAGTCTTATAAAATTTTTCTTTTAATTTGATTGGAACTCGATAGTTACATAAAATTCCTGACGCACTTCTCCATTTTTTCCATCCTGCTTGAATTTTATGTATTATATTTTTCTCAATTTGTCCGTTCTTTTAAACTATTGATCTTAAGCACTGAAAGTGATTAGTTCTCGTTATATCTTGATCTAAAATCTTAATTAGATCCTCATCCGATTTTCATTATTTTTAAAATTGCATTTCATATATTCAGTTTTAGTGCGACTAATTCTAAAACTATTAGATTCTAAAGCATCTGCCCACTTATGCAAATTTAAATTTAGTTTTTCTTTAGTTTCATTTATTAGAATAATGTTATCTACAAATAACATACACTAAGGTACTTCTTCTTGAAGATTTCTAGTAATTTCGTCTATTACTAAGGTAAAAAGGTAAGGATTTAAGACTGAGCCTTGATGTAGACCTATTTTAACTAGGAAGACATTAATATCTCCGCTAATGGTCATTACATTCATAACAGGCCCCTCATACATATTTTTAATAATATCAATGTATCTGTTATTAATTCATTTTTTTCTCATCACTTGTCATATTAACTTTTTTGATATTTGATTATAAGCTTTTTCTAAATCAATAAAAATTATGTATAAGTTCTTTTTCTTCTTCATATACTTTTCAAATAGTTGTCTAAGTAAGAAAATATCTTCAGTAGTTGATCTTCCTAGCATAAAATCAAATTGATTTTCAGATACATTAGTTTCCCGTCTTAGTCTATATTCAATTACTCTTTTCCATAATTTCATAGTATGACTTATTAATTTTATTCTAAGACAATTTGCATAATTTCGAATATCTCCCTTATTTTTATAGATTGGAACTATAATGTTTTTCCTCAATTCACTTGACATTAACTTTGTTTTTATAATCTTATTAAAAAAATTTGTTAATTATGTTGCACCTATATCTCTCATGTACTTCCATGCCTCAATTGGTATATTATCTGGGTCTAAGGCTTTTCCTGTTTTCATTTTCCTTAGAGCTTCATTTATTTCAGATATTAGAATTTTTGGGAAATAACTAATATTTCTATTTTCTGATCTATTTAAAATAATATCTAATGTTAAATGTTTGTGTGGGGTATCATTTAGTAAACTATAAAAATAAAATTTTCATCTTTCTTTAATATCATTATCTTTGACTAGAACTTTTTTATCTTTACTTTTAATACATCTAACATGTGTTAAATTTTTGTCTTTATTTTCTCTTAATTTAACCAACTTAAAACATCTTTTTCACATTATCTAGTTCCTAATATGTCATATATGTTCTCATAAGCTTTGTATTTAACATCGTTAATAATTTTTTTAGTAGTTTTTTTTATGATTTGTATTATTATAAGTTTGTATCATTTTTATCTCTCTGCCGTGTTTTAAACTTTTCTTGTTTAGATTTTATAGCTTTGTGAACATCTTCATTCCACCACCAAATTTCTATATGTGAGGATTTATGATTTTTATATATACTTACAATAGTTTTTTCTACTTCTTTTATATTAGTTGTCATTTTACCCCACATCGATTCTACTCCATCTTCTTGTATGTCCCATTTTCCTTCTTCTATCATTCTTTTATTAAAAAGTTCTATGCTGTTTTCCTTTAAATGCCACAATTTAATTTTTGAAATTATATTGTCTTTAGTTTTTGTTGACTCTTTTTATGTATATATATCAATCGCTAATAATCTATGTTCCATAGCTAAGCTCTCACCTGGGATAACCTTATAATTGATACAAAGGGATCTATCCAATTTTCTTATAAGGACGAAATCAATTTGGCTAGAATTGATCTCACTATTAAAAGTTATCAAGTATTCATCTCGTTTTTGAAATAAAGTATTTGCTATAACCAAATTATATACTATCACAAAGTCTAAAATGACATTTTCCATTTCATTCCTTACTCGAAAGCTGAAATCTCTATGACTTCTCTCATATCCTAGATTCTCCCTTCCTAGATGTCCGTTTAAATCTCCACCTATCACAACCTTTTCTTGATTAGATGTCCTTTGCATAACACTATCTAAGTTATCCTAAAATTGTTTCTTGATTCTATCATCTAATCCTACTCGTGGTGCATAATCATTAATCACATTTAAGACCTTTACACCTAATATAAGTTTAATTTGAATAATTTTATCATTTACTCTATTGACATCTACAACTTTATTTATGAATTTGTTATTTACTATTATCTCTACACCATTTCTATTACCATACTTTCCTAGATACCATAATTTGCATCCATTAATCTCTTTAGCCTTCGCTCCTTTCCACCTAGTCTCTTGAATGCATGCTGTTGGAAACAAGTGTTAGAATTAATGACAAAATAAGTAAAGTCTATGTTTTGATAATTAACAATTCAATTTGAGTAAATTTTGACTACTAACATATTTTGTAGAATGATTAAAGGATATAAAAATGAAAAATATGAAGACCGACAAGTCAAGTCGATCCCCAAGTTGACTCCAGCAGCGACTTCAAACGAGTTTTTATGGCCGGCGCTGAAAATGAGGAGCAAGAGTTACTGGAGTTGCACTCGAAGTTGACTTCGCATGTGACTTGGGCGAGGTCGCAGACCAAGTTGATTCCTGTATTGACTTCAAGAATATCCAGCACTGAAACTAGGATCCAGACCAGGCAAAGTCGCATGCTTAAGTCAACTTCATTTGCGACTTGGGTGAAGTTGCAGACTCAAGTTGACTCCAATATCGACTTCAAGAACACAGAACTGGCATCACTGAACTTGGGAATTCAAAAAGTGAAGTCGCATACCCAAGTCGACTCAAACATTTAACTTGGAACAAAATGAAAATAAATCAAGTCCAAGACAAGTAGATTCGCAGGAACAATTCAATTTAGATCAAGGAATATTTATTTGGACATTTCTATGAACTCCAAAATTCAAGTATTTCATCTTCTTAAATAAAAAAAAGTATTTCATCTTCAAAATATGAAGTTAGAAGGTTTCAAGAAAAGATAATCATACTGAGTTCCAAGTAAAAGAGATCAGTGATAGAACAACTAATATGAAGAACATCAAACAACCAAAGTCACTTGTAAGGATTTTAAGTTCATCAAACAAGTACAGAAGGTAAAGTTGCACCCGAAGTTGACTTCATCTGCGACTTTGGTCAAGTTCAAGATCAAGTCGACCTGAGGAAAAACTTGAGGAGCTTGCTGAAGACCGAAGTCGCACCCGAAGTTGACTCCGGTCTGCGACTTAGGCAAAGTCGCACATGAAGTCGACTCCATCTGCGACTTTGGTTGCAATGTTCTAAAAAAATTTTGAATGTCGGCGCATTAAATACGCGCAACTAACCTTCAAACGTTCAAATTTCTTCTTCCATTATAAATAGGACATTCAAATGAACATGAAATACACAAGAAATACTAGAAACAGAAGAAAAAGGAGAAGGTGCAACTACTAAGATCTAAATTCCGACTTCTCCTAGCTTTGAGTGATCTGTAAGAGTTTTTGAAGGAAGAACGAGCTCTAACTTGCTGCATGCTCCAACGCTGATCAAATCGTCTTTTCTACGAGTTCTTGTAACTTGCCTACACAATTTGTAAAGTGTAAATTTCCTTTCTTTACAATTTGTTATTTGGTTTTGATACTTGGTTTGATATTGGTGTTTCAAACCAAGTGATAGCAAAGTAGCAGTACAACTGGAGTGGAACTCGTCATCTACTTATGCCGTGAGTTGTTTATGCCTCCTAGAGCTGGAATCTAAAAGAGAGCTGAGACTCTAGTTGTATTTGTGAAATACATAGTGGAACCCAAGTCACAAGGGATGTGAGCTTGAAAGAGTAGAGTATGAAAGGTTACCCGAACCACTATAAAATCCTGCCCATTGATTTATATTTCTGCTTTTATAATCTTATTACTTTCCATTTGTTTCATTAAAGGGGACTGAACTAAACCGGGGTAAATTTTCTGTTTAAAAGAAAAATTTTAAATACCCAATTCACCATTTTCCTCTTGGGTAATTGTCATAAACTCGGGACCAACACATGCTATATTAATATTTCTTCTTCTCATAATATCTACTACTTCCATACTTTTCCTTTAAAAAGTCCCAATATTTCATGAGGCAAAATGGACATTGTGTTTTGGTACCACTTTTTTTCGTAAACCACGTTCATAAAGTCATGAGAACCTTTGCCGACTTTTCGCCACAACCGGATGTTGTTGTGGCCAATATTTTAAAAACCGAACCAGGAATTGAACCATTTTTATGTCCGGTTCAGGTCCAACTGGTTTAACCGTGGTTCAAACCGTTTTGAACCGTGATGTCAACATGACATAATTATGACATAATAATTATATTTAATGTATTTTAATTATTTCAAAATTAAATTAAATATATAAATTTTATATAATATAAAAATTACAGTTGGCATCAACTATACATTCAAGTACATCATATTAAAATTATTATGCAAATCAAGAAAAAAATAAGAGTGCACTGACCTGAAATAGGTGCAATTCTTTTGTCTTTTTTTGTTCCTATATGGTTGATCAGAATATTTGCAATGAAATTTCAAATATTAATGTAAAGATATAAGATATTTAGAAAAAAATTAAATTTACTTTACTTGAAGAAATTAACCACCTAAAAATAAGAAAAAACATACATTCATCCATTAGTCACATTATAAAATGTAAATAACATACTAGGTCAAGGATATTAATTACCTATCGTCCAGCTGCAAGGCTCCGATCGATCCTTTGCTTTTGAAGAAGACGAAGCTGTCCAAATGCGGCTCTAGAACTACACCTCCAAAACAAATGAATTTGATCAGAAGCAGAAAGTCTTCGAATGCATCAATTCCTGTACCAATTTGCATGCACGCTAATTACGATGGGCTTGGCACGATCTCCGTGTTCAATGCCAGCCCCACAGAATAGACAAAAGCTCGACAACTCTTGAGCGTTAAAGTGGAAACCACCAACCAAGTATCAACAATAGCTCAGTTGTTGTCAGGCAACAACATTCTCAAGATCATGAGAAGTACCAGAACAACAGCTCAGCTCAAGATTGCTACCTTGCTGCTGGATTGTTGCCTTACTGCTAGAACAATAGATGACAACCGGACGTTGGCGACTATTGTCGGACGTCGATTCCGGCAGGCTGAACGACCTGGATCTCTTGCCGCAATGGCAATGGTAGGTCTACAACAAAAACCCTAGCCGCTGTTGCAATTCTGTGAAACAAAGACGATGAAGAAGGGGGAGGAACAGCCGAACCTGTCGCTTTTATATTTATTATTATTATGATTATTATTTTTTAAAATAGCTGCGAACCAAACCGCGGTCAGACTAGTTTTTACAGTCCAATCGCTTGGTTCACGCGGTTTGAGCGATTTTCATCAAAAATGAAAAACCGTTGCCAAACCGAACTGTCCCGCCGGCAGTTCATGGTCTGTCTAGTCCGACTTTTAAAACACTAGTTGTGGCACGTCACTTCCAAGGAGATGCCCTAGCAACGCTTGCCCATTTCTCACTACATTCGGGCTCCGATGTAGCACGTCGCTTCTGAAAAAATACTATAGCAATTCTAGCTCATTTCTCATTACAGCCGGGCTCCGCTGCAGGGCATCACTTAGCGTTAACAACTTTTAATATATTTTCAGAATCCATAAGAGATATAGCGATGATTTTTAATAGCACTGGCTGCCATCTTGACATGCAAACTATCATTTTTTTTCAGACTTAGAACCAGCAGTAAGATAGAAACTCTTACTAGCAAAGTTATAAATAACTAAAAAAAATAAGAAGGGAAAAAATGGTAGATAGAGAAGGAGAAAAACCAATAGTAAAGAAGGAGGAAAAAGGGTCCCTGTTTTTCTCTGTTGCAATGGAATGGAAGAAACTTCTGTCACAGCTACTAATGCTAAATGTGCTGGAGGTTTGGAGAATATCTAGATTGCAGATGGAGGAGAAGTATTTAGTGAAGATTGGATTTTGAGAAGAAATGTAGTAGTAAGGTTTCAACTCAATTCTATGAGATTCTCTTTCCCATGTGTTTGTCCGAAAAGGCGACCATGACACTTGTTGTTACAAGCCTGAATATGGTATGCTATTATGCTTGTAACTAACCCAAAATTCGCTAAATTTTAGCGGCCAAAACCCATGAGAATAGAGGCTATAGGAACAAGAATCTAATTCTCAAGAGAAGGACAAAAGAAAACACATAATTTGTAGGAAATTATTCCCAAATTTTCTTTACAAAGGAAATAGTTTTATTGTACAAAGCTCACTCTTAAGCTCCACTTACATTATAGTTTCTTCAATGTCAAACTAAGTTGCAAGTGAAAGGATTTAAGGGGTTTAAATATATGTAAGAGCATACAATCCACTATCCCATGATTAGCTCCTAACTTGACATGTTCCCTGCCTCAAGGGATGTATTATATGTGTCATGGACTAAGTTAAACATGGAAAGGCATCCCACTACTTGTGGTGAAGACACCTCACCACTTTCCCTTCTTAAGGAAAATAGTCAACATAGTTTAGAGCTAGAACCAAGTCTAAGCCCACCCAATCACATGGCATCTTAATGCCATATAAGCACCCCACATTCTGTCAGTGCACCGTGTCCAGTGTTTGTCTCGACTCACCATGTTGTCACCCTGTGCAGCATGATGCGTGATTTGCCTTGGATCATGTTCATGACGTGCTGCACTCACGTCAAGAACTTAACGCCTTGCCCATGTCTACTTGAGTGATTGCCCCTAATCCAGGCGGGCCTGATCCACCCGCCCACCTATACAACATGCAAGGGGGTTACACTTGTCCTCTGCTGTTTCATTCTTGTTGTTTCAATAGTTTGTGCACTATTGGATCATTTTCCATTATTATTATTGTTGTTGTTATTATTATTATTTGTCCAATCATCACATAGGGTTCATTCTGTCATTTGCTGTAAAGATTGCCATCAGCCACTCATGCATGTGCTAAAATATCGATCATATCTCGTCACCTACTAAAATTGTACTGTCCATCCACCAACTAGGTTAATAATCTCTTCACCACGAATGAAAAATTGAAAGTATGCTGGAGATTTTGAAAACATGACCAATTATGTTTGGATGGAGAAGATGAACGCCTACTGGTGTTGAAGCTGAACATACTGTTAACCATTTTGCCATTCGATGTACCCAAGCACAGTGGTCCACAACTCAAAACAATCAGAGAAGATATGAATGTGCCATACATTATTTGTAGAGTATCATTGTTTTGTTTTGGGAATTGGGGATGCTGGGGAAGACATGATCGGTGCAGAAGACTTATGTAACAGATTCTTTCACATATATTAGCAGCAAAAATTCAATTGTTCGTTTGTTACAAACACAAGCACATGATACATACCCCAAGTTTATTATGCCAATCAAGAAATTCTCCCTGCACAAGCTACGATTACTGGTCAGAGGAAAGCTTAGATTGAACATAGCCAGGATATAACGGAGCATGCAATATATGTGGCAAAGGTAGATGAACTTCTCTTCTGCAAATTCACAATTTCACCATGAATGAGCTTTTACAACTGCAGCCACCAACAGCACTAGGATTTGTTGTTACCTGCACGCAGAAAAAAGTTCAACTCAAGCCTAACTGAAAAGAACGACTACAGGTTCCTGGTTTTCAGGCCTAACCTTGGATTTGTCCTTCGTAAAAACCAAAGTACTGAATCCCAGGCAAATGAAAAATCATAGAACCCAGTAGCATGCCAAAAATACTCAAGAGAAATGTAGATGATCATACAATCAACAACCAGTGCCATTGTTTATCACAACAGTAGAATGAACAGAACCCTCTTGATTTTTGCATAGACTTGAACGACGCTAAACAGTCAGGTAAATGCATGGCTATGCATCTAATCCATTACTGAAGTACCATGCCACCTTTCTGTCATAGCTAAACTAGTAGCAGTTATATAAGCAGTAAAATAAAGGAGCGTACCATTTGAGAAAAATCCCATTGCATCCAACAAAACAAGATAATGCTTCTTCTTTTTTTTTAAAAAAAAAAAAATAATCCCAATCCACTTTTATACTCTAATTGCTCCTAATTCTGTAAGTATACCTAATTCTCAGTATATTTCCAGGTGCTTGCCTTTTTCTTTTTTCTTTTTTCTTTTTTTTCTGGACTAATCATTGATGAGTCAGGTAACAGAGGTTCCAAGAAAGTGTGGCAATATTACAGGCAAAACATGCCATGCACAGATGATTAATGATAAATATGAATAGCAGATGCCACAGACCTGGAAAGCAGATCGGATCAGCTCCTCAACATAATCAACAGTGGCTCCTTTGAGAAAGTCATAGGAGATATTATCAACAACAAGCTTGACACCATCTTTCTCGAAAATTCTGCATGCAAAAAATAGAAAGGTAAATACAGAGAGCAAATGACAGACATGGATAGGGAAAATTTGATCCTCATCGAAGTAAGAGGACAAAACCTATCATCAGAGTTCATTTTTTTGTCCAGTGAAAATGCATACTGGAAGCCAGAACACCCGCCAGTTTCAACACTCAAGCGTAGCATCTTCTCTTCTGCAGATGCTTCTTTGGATTGCAGCTCCTTCATTCGCTGTGAAGAATTTCAATAGTTAATACCAGGATTTAGGGACAGATATTCAAAAAAAAAAAAAAAAACAAAACAAAAAAAAGGGAAACAGGTGAATGATATAAATGGAGATTGAGAAGTTTAATCATCAGTGACGGTCACAAAGAAAACAAACAAAGGTGTACTTCTCACGATTATGCAGAAGTTGTCCAGAAAGATGCAAAATGGATGGACCAGTGCATTGGTTTTCTTCTGTCAAAAGCAGCAGCTTGCATACATCTCAATACTACAGTGGCTTGCAATTGCTTGTGACCCCTTGTACTGTTTCCACTCTCCTTGGTTTTGTTGAAGAGGGTACTTGCTAAATAAATTATGGTAATAGTGAAATTGTATATAAATTGTCTGACACATCATTGCTCAATTTGATTAAAGTCAAAGGAAACGCATCAACATTCAACAACCCAGCTCCCATGCACAACATGAGAAGTCACATGATATAACTCCTACATCAAGAATTTGTAGGGTGGCTGAAAAACTATACACTACCTAAGGGACGTTTGGTATGCGTCACTTATTCACTCTCTGTGTAAAAATTAAAAAGAAGAAAAAAAAAGACTTAAGTATTCTGAAACTAGACCAATTTTAGAACAACATTCAATTACTATGACTTAATTAATATAATGTTCCAATAATATCCATACAGTTTACCTTCCCAATGAATCATTTAATACATTATTATTTACAAAGGACAAAAAATTAACTGGCATTCAGACGTTGAGATTGCACAATGAAATTGTGCAGAAAAAGGAGGAAGAACCACATTACAATAGTTTGCAGTCGAGTAAATAAATCAGTGGTTTCATTCAGAATGAGATTTGGAAGTGGGATTTGAATTGTTTTCCCAGGATTCAACTTAATCCTGTAGATCATAACCGGTAGGATTTTCGTAAAACTAGAAGACAGTTAAATTCTTATCTGGACTCTTTGATTTCGTGATGAAGACATGTACTAACAGCATGCGCTTACATGTGCAACCACCATTAACAAGCACTAACAAAATACAGAAAGTCGAGCTGGTTAAATCTTGCATAGGCAGTAGGTAAACATTTTAAAGAAAGAGATGGCATAGCTAGGAGCATATAGACCATCAGCCTTTTCAGGCAGGGACAGCTTAAATATTCTGCTTGCTAATCTTCTGGTCACAAGGATATGATTAGATTTATTACTGAACTTTGCTCCTTCATGGGACTAAAATGAGCTACAAGCAGAAAGTTTGACGAACTTCTACCAAGCATCCACAATACTAGTTAAAAGGTCCCTGCAGTGGCTCTTAAGATACAATGGAAATAAGATCTGTAAAGTTAACAAGAATTTTACAACAGCTGCAGCCTGCAGGTGATGCAGATGTACCCTTTTTAACGGAATAGCCTTAACATGACAGCCAGTAGCTGATGGAATGGTGTCTATATTCCTGTTATCGTCACGAATTGATGCAAGTTTTTGTTAATGACCACCGGTACAATTGCTTCCGCCGAATCTAAAGCACCAAAAACCAGTTCTCCATGTCCACTGGAGCTTCCATAAATGACAATATCAGATCTTGCATGCAGACGGTGTTTAACATGGACCACAAAATCTACCCAGCTTGATTGCAAAGATGTTGTCAATCCCAATCAATGCACAACGTCCGTACTCCACTGAATAAGAAATCATCTCTCACAACGGATCGCGGAATCCATGACTTTTCCAGTAAATCTGGTACATAAAGGAGATTTGAAGCTTAACTCTAGGGCTTGTATACAAGGGCAATAAGACATTAAGACCCTTTTGCTATGGGTATTTTACAATCATGCTATGGGTATTTTACAATCATCTCAATTGGTCTCACAATTAATCTGTAAGACACAAAGACCTTGATAGGAAAGAAAAAGATAACAAAAAACTCTAAACAAACCCAAATTATTAACTTTTTTTTATCCGAAGAGAACCCAAATTATTAACTTGAGAACTGTCTTCGGGTTCATATTATCTGTTTCTAAAAGCAAGATGGGATTTTATACATTACTGAAACCATAGTAGAACGGAGTTTGCAGAAGAAAAGAAATTTGGCAGGGTTTCCATGCAAATTCGAAGACTTCAAGCGGCTGCAACAGGTGCTAAATAAGAAAATTTCCATTCCCATGCTTATTGTCAGCTAAAACGACCTAGTAAATCCGTATCAAATCCAAAAAGGAGAAACAGCGTATGAAAATCAATCAAGTAAAATCGTATCTCTTCAAAAAGCCGCCTTTATGGAAAACCCAAGACGAAGGAGCAATCAATCCAGATGGTTTAAAGAGAGTTACCCGAATGCAATTTTCGGTCATTTGTATGGAATCGTCTTCAGCCGCTTGAGCTGGTGATTCTTCGATTCTGACTGCCGTCGACAGAAGCCGCTGGTTTTCCCGGAGGCGAGCGGAGACGTAAGGCGTCAGACGGCGAAGAAGAGATCTAGAGGTGGAAGCCATAGCTATATGAAAAACTCCTCAGCGCGTGCCAGCCACGAGCCTGCCTCTAAATCCTGCTGCGTTTCTTCCCACCGCTTCCAACGAACGACTGTTTGGAAGTCTCTTCTGGGCCGAAAGAACGCCCCCGATGCAAGGGGGAAACCTTTTTAATTTTGAAAAGATTTTTTAATCTCAACTATCTATTATGGCTAATTATTTTGTGAAGTAGAATTAACTTGATTAAAAACCTATGCGTTTTAGGTTGCTTTTGATAATCCATTTAGGGAGAGGGGAAAAGAAAATTTGTTTTCTCATGCATCACAATTTTACCTTTAACTATCCTATTTTTTATTTTTATCTGTGTATTTTAATTTTTCACATTATTACTTTGTTTATTCTCATTTCAATTTTGTAATATTATACATTTTTCAAAAAAATTTCTTGATTTCCTCCAAAAAATTTCTTGATTTCCTCTCCGCCTCTTTCCCCACATGTATTATCAAAAGCAACCTTAAAAATTTAACTTTTTAAAAATTGAATATATAACAATTAAAATTAATAAAATCGTAGTATAAAATGCCTTTTAATATATTTTTTTGCATTATAAATAAAGGGTGAAGATCTCGTTTGGTGGGTAAAAAATTTTGTTTATAAAAATGTGAACCCAAGTGGGTTTATCTCCAATGAAATTTCATAAAAATTATTTTATTTTAAAAAGTAAAAAGACATGAAAATATGTACAATACTTTATTTTATTTGATATTTGATAAAAATTTTGAAAAAAATTTTGCTAAAATTTTTTTGAAATGAGAGAAACTAATATAATATGATAAAAGTAAAAAAAAAAAAAAAAGAAGCTAAAATCGACATGATAGTTATATGAAATTTCGTAAGAAAATGATTGAAAGATAACAGGATACAAATGTAAATAAATGATAAAAATTTGATAATCATATATGTAAAAAAATTTTAGAAGGAAAAATATTTTTGATGAATACTAAATGCACCCTAAACAAAAATAATTTTTTTACAAAATTATATAGGCCAAAATTTAAACGAACCCGTATTTTTATAAAAATTAAAACAATTAATTTTAAGTTGCTTATAGATCCCCTCATTTACTGGCGGCTATGTGAAATCAATGCGCGTAAACGGATATATATTCATCGATATTATAAATGGTTCACATACTAGAAAAAAACCTTTTAAATAAAAAATAAAAGCCAGGCAAGCATAAGCTGTACTAGATTAGTTTCAAAAGGGATGTACTTCTAAGTTGTCCACGATGTTGAAGATCGTGTATATCACTTGACTCACATTTATGATTAGATTAAATTCTAATTTAGTCTTCTTTTTATGCTCAACATGAATCCAACTATAGAAGTATTTCCCCCGAAAAAAAAAAAAAGTGAGTGAATTTATAAATTTTCCAGTATACCACGAATTGTTATTAAGATTTTCTTTACATTTTAGTTATAATATTTATGAAAATATTTAAAATTAAAACTAAAGTATTCAAGATAATCCAAATGTGTGAAGTCAATAGTTAATAAAATAAATAAAAATAGTTTGAGGCAATTTGGTTATAGTTTAAACAAAGAAAATGGTTAATGGCTATGAAAATTGAATTTATTTGAACGGAATACATTGAAAGAAGGAGAGAGAACAGAAGTAATTTTTTTTTTTTATTGGGATATATTTTACATACATCTCAATATGTATTATATTGAAAGTTCTGAGATATTTTTATAAATCTAGAGATACTACTTCACCAAATAATCAGGAAGACACAGCTTTCAACAACTAAATGGGAAACCATTGTTCCCACAACAACCGGATGGGAGACCACAGCTCCCACTGATAATTTTCCTCACTTTTTTCCGGTTCGTGGCCGAAATCCCGCGTTTGGGATTCGAACTCACGACGCACCCAGCGTTGTCAGAAGTGACACCGGCGCTGACCAACCAAGCCTTTGCTCGGTTGGCGAGAACAGAAGTAATTAAGCAATATATGGAAATATTAAAATTTACTAAATATAATTGATAACCGCAAAGAATGGCGTAATAACATTCCTGCCGTTGACACTATATATACGTATGACCGTACGAAGCAACTTATAACGACAGAAATAATTTTTCTCTAAACACACTAATTGGTATAAATGGAATATAAATAACAATGAAAACCAAAAATTTTAGCGCTTCAAATTGAAATATATAGTATTTTTTCGTGTAAAATTTTGATATAACCAATCACAGCAAAAAGAACTTACTTTGCAAACATTCGATTATAGAGATTAATATGCAATTAAGCAAATTATAGATTTCACTGGCTGGCATGAACTGGGCCAGGATGACCGAGCCGGGCTCGTCATTTTTCATCTTTTGACTGAAGGCTATTGCGTTGCCTGAGAAGGCAAAACCATTTAGCTCTCTTTCTGGAGGCTCGCCCTAGTCGAACTTCGGAAGCGCGAGAGCGAGAGAGAAGGTGCGAGACATGGATTCTACTGTTCCTCCCCGCAGAAGCGGAGGCCTCCTTGAAGGCCTATACCGAGTAGTCATGCGTCGGAACTCCGTCTACATCACCTTTGTCGTCGCCGGTGCTTTCATCGGAGAACGCGTACGCACCTCTCTTTTCCCTTTTGTGCTCTTTCTCTCTTCGATCGCCTGCTAGATTTTTATTTTGGTGAGTTTTTTGTTTCTTTGATCGTTTGCCGTTTCCTGCCGTGATTAGTCCGCCGATTTCGTACGATCCTAAAATAAAATGGAAGATGGGTGCGGGAATTGGGTACGGATTTTGGATCTTGATGGAGATCCATGAACTAAGACGATGTTGTTTGTATGGTAATCCGCTATACAGATAAACGTGGGGCAAGGTCTGAAGATTTAGGATCCAATCTGTGACCTTTTTTGAAAAACCAGAAAAATCAGTGTTTAGTGCCAGATGAATTTGCACCATATTGGTGTGACCAGAACAAATGCGGGAAACTCCTTCTAAATCGACTTCGTCGTTGTTGTGAAGCCTTGTTACAGTTTGTTAGGATTGCGTGAATGCAGCTGCTTCTCATCACCCTAAGTCCCTAACAAACATTGAGTGATCATGGCCCGGTGGTGTATTCAAGAACAGAATTTGTCATTTAATAATGCGGCAGGAGGATTTACTTGCAGGTACAACTGAGAGCTTGAAAGATGAGCTGAGAGCTCGGACTTACTCTCACGTCAATCAAACATTGGGGGTTTAATGCTTTTAAAGAATTTAAGAAGAATTCATTTTGTGCCTTGTTCCCATGTCAATCAATGTTATAAACATGCCTATCGATCATTCTGACATGTGTAAGAAGATGGGCTTTTGAAAATTATTCTGGAAGGTAAGTATAGGTTGATTAGGTTCACCAGGGCTTGAATTTTGAATTACAAACTCAGTTATACAGGTCGGTGTTAATTTCTGTTACTGCATTGTACTTTAGGATTCAGCTCCACGTATCTCATATAAACTGGTTACGGTTGCATGAGGGACAAGGCTATGGTGTTGGTCGTGTAGTATGCTGAAAATGATTTTGGTTTTATATCCTCTTGACTTCTAGAATGATGCCTCTTTTGCTTGATAGTTGACCTGGATGTGTTTTTTGCTGCAGATTGTTGACAATGGAGTTCATAAGCTCTGGGAATACAATAATGTGGGGGTATTACATCAACTGTCTATCTTTCACTTGCATATCTTTCACTTGCATTTTAAACTGTCTCTTTTCTCTCCACTCTCTTTTTCATTTGACTGTGCAATGTTCATGTCTATGTTGTAATTTTACAGTTTTTCCAACACGTAAGTGGGAACTGGGAACTATGGTTGATTATGAGAATACTGCTTTTGGGTTGAACTGAAACCTGGGGAGATGTGGATGCAGGACCATGACTTACTACATTTTTGCAGAAACACATGAAATAGCAGTGGCACAAATGGAGATTAATATTTCTATCTGGCATCTTTCTTGTGATGTGTTTAACTGTCTGTTTCACGCTGAGTAAATATTTTGGAGGTTTCAATCCAAGCTGGCTAGAATCTTTGACAAGTTTATCTAATGCCTCTTTCTTACTTGATCATGGCTAGAAAGGCATTTATAGTCTTTTGTGGTGAAGCTTTTGTGTTTGGCTTGTGCTTTTCCTGCCTTTAGTGCATCTTTTTGTGACTAGCAGCCCACTCTTTTAAGAAGTTCAATTGGTTTCCTAATCTCTATGGGATGGTATTTTTGTTTTCAGGTTTTCAAAAATGTGTTGTGGGAAGTAACACATTTTTTTTCATTTATTATTCATTTTCATCGACACCCACCCTCCAACACTTGTTACTTTCCCTCACCAAATTAAGTAGGTATTTATTTGAGATGATTTTTGATATTTTTCCCAACTTAATTATGGTGCCATCAATGGCCTGGGAAAAGGTGAAGCAAAAGTCAGTTAATGGGTTGATTGAAGCAGTTTGAAGCCTGTGTCCAAACTGATCCCTGCATGGCTACGTTCTGTTTTCAGTCTGGCAAGTTGTTGCTCAGAAATCTCATTCTAAATTACTGATAGGGCAAATTATATCAATTAGCATCTTTTTATTTCAGGTAAAAATTCTATTAATTGACATATTAACTGTCCATGCTAATGTTTCCTGTTGCTTTTTCTCTGTTCAAGTTTTGTCATACCCGCAACTACAGTAAGCAGTATTTTTATCCCCAAAAACTTGAGTCTCTGCAGCTTTTACTTGCCTCTGTTAAAGTTACACTGACACTAGGGCGCGTGGCTCAACTTTGGGACACTGCGTGGACTGCTCATCAATTATCTGTATAACTTCAGGAGATCCTCAATCATGTAATCTTAAACTAAATGTTTTATATTTTTCTTATTTGGTGTGTTTGTTTCCCAAAAAACTTTTGGACTAAAATTTTTTAATCTAAAACTTTTCAGTATCCATAATTATCTTATTTTTAATTATTTTTTCATTTCTTCCTATACAATTATTTTATTATTTAATCTAAAGCTTTTCAGTATCCACAATTATCTTATTTTTAATTATTTTTTCATTTCTTCCTATACAATTATTTTATTGTTTAATTATTTCTTGTTAGTCAAAAAATTATTTCTTCACTTCTTCCTATACAACTATCATACTTTTCAATCATTTCTACATAACTACTCATACATCTAACTTACGTATTTTAAATTTATTTTATTTACTCTTTATCACTACCTCTATTATATTACATTATTTTTTTTATATTTTAAAAACTTTTGTACAAAAAACTTTTAATCAAAAGTTTTATCACTTCCGAAACACACTTTTTATCATTATTTCTTAAAATGTTGCATGTGAACTTGTTTAGAGATGCCAATCGAGCTGTAGCTCGAACGACCAGGGGTGTTTTGCAGCAGCCCCTTGGTCGAGGTTCGACCCCCACCTTGCCCCTTGTGGGCATTTGAGGAGCTTTGGTCTCCTATTTAATAACGTAAGTTGATATAAAAATATTTATAAGGTTTCATGGGCTTAATATGGAATATGAGATGGAAAAATAAAATAAAATAAAACTTATTCAGTGATTGGTAATTAGAAAAATATCAACAGTAGTTTTTATTAAACCAAAATAAATCTTTCATTTTCTAATGGGGATAGATTTGGTGGATGGTCCATCTTAGCCTGCATGCTTGATTTCACAGTGATAATAAGTTAATAACCCTGATCACGCAACTTCTTAATATGGATTTATTGCTCTTCTTCTATTTGATTCTTTAATGAAACTATAATTTGCTTCTACTGATGATTTACAATTCCTGCAGAAGCGATATGAGGATATTCCAGTTTTGGGTACAAGGCAGTCTGAAGAGTGATTTGTCTTCTGTGTTAGGAAACATCATTTTATCAGTTGATCTGATAGTTTTGGTAACTTCTTATGATTTGCTCGAGAATAAATGCTTTTCATGGCAGTAACAAATTAACAATGTTGCTTTGGGCTGGTCCATAATGATTTTTTCTCCACATTGAAAGCCTTCATGGATGACACGAATGTGATGTGAGATATTGTATCATAGATCTGTTTGTTGGCGTCTGTCCAATCATATTTCAAAATTTTCTTTGATCCGGACATCCCAGTCGCAATGGCCGCTTGCCAAGTTCAGCTTTTCATGAGTCTCTATCCGTCTCAAAACTCGAAAGAAGAATTCTAAAATATGCTTGTTATTTTGTTTAGCTGCAAATATTATCAATAACTATTAGCAAACATGTGTATGCATTTTAGAAACTTATTTCAGATGTGCCAACAACAGCGAATATGCTTGCATTTTAAAAAGTGTTGTTTCGTTTTAAATATTAAGAAAAAATTCCCGGTAAAATTATCTCAATTGAGGACTGATATCGTCCATAAAACTATGAATTACTTGAGAGTGATTTTAAAGTCATTAAAAATTAATTCTTTATTATAAAAATCTAAATGGTCCTAATTCGACATTCGAACCATCAAAAAAATCCGTTGATTCTATGCGATTTCATAACATTAAAAAAATTTAGTGCATGGTTTTAAATATTTTCCTAAACATGCTTTCATTCATTTTTATAATATTTTGATCCGCATGCAACTTCGATAAATATGATTTTTCGAAATGTAGTAAAACAAATATTGCTGAATATAATAATGGATGGATTAGATTTAAGGTAAATTTTCTAAATGGGCACAAGCTAGGCTACCCTAACATTTCATTTTTGTATAATAGAATGTATAAAAGTTGGACTATTATTAATATATTTAAAAAAGCTTGGATTGTTTTCCATATGATGATCAGGTGGTGGGATCAACAACTCCTCACGGTTAAGACCATCGCATAGTCCTGTCAGGTGGGCCTTCATTTTCATTCTTGATATTTTCATTCTTGATGTCTATGGGATATTGGGTAGGGGTGGGAATCGGGGCGGGTCAACCCGTGACCCGACCCTATTTTATAACGGGGTAGGTTAGGGTTATGTACCCGGCTGGGCGGGGTGGGCCAAGGGTTTAGAAAATTCTACAAAATGTGGGTCGGGGCGAACCTACTGGATCCCGACCCGCTTATACCCGCTGACCCGGCATGGAAGCGACTGCATAAGTATTAAATAAGTCGTATTACAAAACACAAACTGAACTTGGCTCAGTTGGTGGAGCGGACGAAAATAGCGTCAGACGATGCTAAGGTCGCTAGTTCGAATCCTCTAAGTCGGAATTTTTTGCTTTTTTGGAAATAATGTTTTTCTGTTTATTTTATTAACATACGGCAGTTTTAAACATTATTCATACATGTTTTCGTCTCTCCTTAAAACATCTGCTTTTCATTGATGACATTTATAATCATAATATTTTCTATTTCTAAACAATGCAACAAAGATAATGGGATACTAAATTGCATTATTAGTAAATGTTTGTCTGAAAATACATCAAAGCTACATACATCTTTTGCATTTATATTTTACATTTAAAAAAAGTTCTTTTTTTATTGGTATTATACGACACGAAAACTTCTTTATATTGACAATTTTTTTCACGGCGTCGCTCCTCTACTACGCTGCTGATGAGACTAACTTTGGATAAATAATTAAATATTTGTCCAACCACTTAAACCACTCTTCACGGTGTCGCTCCTCCACTACACAACTTATGAGACTAACTTTGGATAAATAATTAAATATTCGTCCAACCACTTGGATCACTCTCATGACAACAGGACACACTACAACCTACAACTTTTACCCCGTTCGTATAAATTCATTCTGTTCAAGTTCATTATATAATATATTTTCTAAACCTACCCCGAAGGTATGTTTCCTTAACTTGTTTTTATATAAGTGAATAAATATTTATATTTTATTTAAGAATTTATGTTTTACTTTGACTGATTAATAATAGATTGAAGCATATAGCAGTTAAATTTAATATAGATTTTTCTTTATACTTGATAGGTTCATAAATTCTTAAAAATTTCTTACTTGACCCGTAGTTTTTACCTGACCCGTCGTCCTGAAACCAACCCGTTCCCGACCCGAATTTTGTCCCGAGACCTAATAAAAAAAAGTAAAGGTCAAACCGATCTTGTCCCAACCCGGAAAAAAATAATGGTCAAACTAGATTTTTGAAAGTTAGGGTCAGGGTTAGGCACAGCCTGACCCGTCCCGACCCGCCCCGATTCCCACCCCTAATATTGGGTATAGATGTTAGGTTTTGACTTTATGCGACGTGGTGTCCTTTATGTGGGATATTGGGAAATGTACTGTCTACCGTTGAATTGACCCCAGGTTGAATCCTACTCATTCCAGCCACATTTAAGTTTAGAGCACTTAATGCAAGCCAGTGAGCAACCGCTTGAGTGTTGATGTGGCAAGGGCTTGAAACGAAAGCCAGCTGGGGGAGAATAAAATCCAAGCTCAGAAACGTAGAGAGCAGCTGCACCCCTCTCTGGCCGATTTGATTTTTCCGCTGGTGCTCTAAAGGGAAAACCCAAATGTTAATGCTGGAGCTGGCTCTCGTTAAAGCTAGCGGATGCACCCCATTCCTTTAATGGCCATTATGTCCATGAGAGCAGCACCTTCTCCTTGGAAGTTGGAACCCAGCTCTTGTATATGTAATGATGATCATTCCTAGTCATGCAATTCGGTCAACAATAGCTCTCTTTCATTTCCTTCCATACTTCCATAAACATGCAGTAGAGCATTGTAAGCCACAATTTCATGAGTATGGCCTTGGGACTTCCATTAATTAAAGAATTTGGATGCCTCCTCACATAACCATTCGTTTCCGCAGGCAACTATAATAATATTGCAAGTGGTACGCATGTCTGATCCTCAGCTGGGCGATGCGCGTTCAACTCTCTGTGCCAGTGTTTCATGAATATATTAGTGGTGGGTTGTAAGTTCCCCTCCCGTGGGAGCATCCACTGGCTGACATGTAGGAAATATTGTTGGGATAAAAAAAAGAAATATTTTTGTGGAATATTGCAAGGAAATTGTAAGATTGTCTTAGGACTTGAATGTAATACAAGCTAAAATCATGTAACATATAAGAACACCCATTAAAAAAAAATATTGCAAGTAATCTCATCAAACCCAATGTCTTTCCTTCGCATCTCATCCAAAAGGCTCACAATCTAATTCCAAGACTTGCTCATCTTTCCATACACATCAAGAATGATATTGTAGGTGACCAAATTGGGTGAGACGCCCTTCTCCTTCATCTAATTGAATAAGGCTGTAACTGGCCCGTACTTGTCTATTCAAGTATACACATAAAGCAGAGTGGCGCATTGGGGATAGGAATCAGGGCGAGTCGTTCTAAGTTAGGATTTGCACGACCTAACCCTACTTTTTTTAAAAAAAAAATTGTTTTATCCTATTTTTATACTAGGTCGAGACAAAGTTGGTTTGACTCTTATATTTTTTAAATAGGTACTGGGACAAATTTTGAGTTTGTATCAAACTGGTATCAGAATATCAGGTTAGGTAAAAACGAAGGTCAAATAAGATATTTTAAAAATTTATATATCTATCAAATGTAAAGATACATCTATGCTAAATTTAAATGTTGTATGCTTCGATATTTTGCTAATTATTAAAAAATAAATTATTATTAAAACAAAATATGATGAAATATAGTATAACTTTATTAAAATAGGTTAATATATAATTGTATGTAAAAGTTAAATATATATGTACCAATTTCTTCTATTGATTCTTACATTATTTTCTGGATAAATTGATTCTTCTCTTGTTAATATAGTTAATTATAAAAAATATAGAAATTTTGAAAGAAAATAATAATAAAATTTAAATATAAGCTTATAATTTTTAATAATTCAATACATATGGGGTGGGTTAGGACTCTTCAAGTTGGGATATGGTCGACCCATCCTGACCCTATTTTTAAATTGGAGTGAGAATTTTAGACTTATTCCTATATAGGGTAAAAAATGTTGATTTTACCTAGTCAAATCTGACTTGCCCCAATTCCCACCCTTAAATCATGCACGACTCGGACATCAAGCATGTAATCCACAATGGGAATCCCATCAAATAGCTTTGAAGCTATGGAATTTTGCGACTCTTGGTGCAAGATTGGAACAATGATTTCACTGTCTCCTCTTTCAAGTTGCTGAAGTCAAAAGAAGTAGCCCATTCAAACAAAAAGAGCACGCTTTCTTCCAATTACCATAACACGCCAACCCTTAGCATTATTGTGAAATCGACCCTAAGGATGTTAGTTTCTATGGAGTCTAAAAATGGGAATAGATCAGGTTCTTTTTGATGATAGAATAGAGAATAAACTTGCTTGCCTTAGATAGGAATTTGAGGTCCAAATCAGAAAATGTGGTCAATTGATGTTTTTTGACTAGGGGTGTTTGCTGGGAGTAGGAGATAAAGAAGAGTCACAAGGGGGTGGAGTTTTGAGTGGGAATTGTGGAGAGGTTAAAAAGATCCCGAAGTAGGGAATAAAGCTCTGTGGCAAAAGAAGGGATGCAACCACCTTCTGCATTTTCGAGCTTGGATCTTCCCTTCCTCCGCCAGCTATCGTTTCAAGCCCTTACTACGTCAACATGTAGTCGGTTGCTTACTGCCTTGTATTAAGTGCTAGAAGGTTTCCATTAAATATGGCTGGAATAGATCTCATCAATCAGCCTAATGGTAGCCAGTACATGTGTGGAACCCTGACCGTATACGCGTTACTTTGACCGTATACGCGTCATTTCGACATTTGTAATTTTGTAATTATT